>JAWNNR010000013.1:0-466537 GCA_035044725.1 Scaptomyza caliginosa | reverse complement strand
GGTTGTCTTTGTGGTAGAAATAGGCGTTGTCTCTGTTGTAGAAACTGGAGTTGTCCTTGTAGTCGAATCAGGAGTTGTCTCTGTGGTAGAAACTGGAGTTGTCTCTGTTGTAGAAACTGGAGTTGTCTTTGTGGTAGAAACAGGCGTTGTCTCTGTTGTAGAAACTGGAGTTGTCTTTGTGGTAGAAACAGGCGTTGTCTCTGTGGGAGAAACAACCGTTGTCTCTGTTGTCGAAACAGGTGTTGTCTCTGTTGTAGAAACTGGAGTTGTCTCTGTTGTAGAAACTGGAGTTGTCTCTGTGGTAGAAACAATTGTTGTCTCTGTTGTAAAAACTGGAGTTGTCCTTGTAGTCGAATCAGGAGTTGTCTCTGTTGTAGAAACTGGAGTTGTCTCTGTTGTAGAAACAGGTGTTGTTTTTGTGGTAGAAACAGGCGTTGTCTCTGTGGTAGAAACAGCCGTTGTCTCTGTTGTCGAAACAGGTGTTGTCTCTGTTGTAGAAACTGGAGTTGTCTCTGTGGTAGAAACAGGCGTTGTCTCTGTTGTAGAAACTGGAGTTGTCCTTGTAGTCGAAACAGGAGTTGTCTCTGTGGTAGAAACTGGATTTGTCCTTGCGGTCGAATCAGGAGTTGTCTCTGTTGTAGAAACTGGAGTTGTCTCTTTGGTAGAAACAGGAGTTGTCTCTGTGGTAGAAACAGGAGTTGTCTTTGTGGTAGAAACAGGCGTTGTCTCTGTTGTAGAAACTGGAGTTGTCTTTGTGGTAGAAACAGGTGTTGTCTTTGTGGTAGAAACAGGCGTTGTCTCTGTGGTAGAAACAGCCGTTGTCTCTGTTGTAGAAACTGGAGTTGTCCTTGTAGTCGAAACAGGAGTTGTTTCTGTGGTAGAAACTGGAGTTGTCTCTGTTGTAGAAACTGGAGTTGTCTTTGTGGTAGAAACAGGCGTTGTCTCTGTTGTAGAAACTGGAGTTGTCTTTGTGGTAGAAACAGGCGTTGTCTCTGTTGTAGAAACTGGAGTTGTCCTTGTAGTCGAATCAGGAGTTGTCTCTGTTGTAGAAACTGGAGTTGTCTCTGTTGTAGAAACAGGTGTTGTCTTTGTGGTAGAAACTGGAGTTGTCCTTGTAGTCGAATCAGGAGTTGTCTCTGTTGTAGAAACTGGAGTTGGCTTTGTGGTAGAAACAGGAGTTGTCATTGTAGTCGAATCAGGAGTTGTCTCTGTTGTAGAAACTTGAGTTGTCTCTGTTGTAGAAACAGGTGTTGTCATTGTGGTAGAAACAGGTGTTGTCTTTATGGTAGAAACAGGTGTTGTCTCTGTTGTAGAAACTGGAGTTGTCCTTGTAGTCGAAACAGGAGTTGTCTCTGTGGTAGAAACTGGAGTTGTCTCTGTTGTAGAAATTGGAGTTGTCCTTGTAGTCGAATCAGAAGTTGTCTCTGTTGTAGAAACTGGAGTTGTCTCTGTGGTAGAAACAGGCGTTGTCTCTTTTGTAGAAACTGGAGTTGTCTTTGTGGTCGAAACAGGAGTTGTCTCTGTGGTAGAAACTGGAGTTGTCTCTGTTGTAGAAACAGGTGTTGTCTTTGTAGTAGAAACAGGTGTTGTCTCTGTTGTAGAAACTGGAGTTGTCCTTGTAGTCGAAACAGGAGTTGTCTCTGTGGTAGAAACTGGAGTTGTCCTCTGTTGTCGAAACTGGAGTTGTCTCTGTGGTAGAAACTGGCGTTGTCTCTGTTGTAGAAACAGGTGTTGTCTTTGTGGTAGAAAGAGGTGTTGTCTCTGTTGTAGAAACTGGAGTTGTCCTTGTAGTCGAAACAGGAGTTGTCTCTGTGGTAGAAACTGGAGTTGTCCTTGTAGTCGAAACAGGAGTTGTCTCTGTGGTAGAAACTGGAGTTGTCTCTGTTGTAGAAATTGGAGTTGTCCTTGTAGTCGAATCAGGAGTTGTCTCTGTTGTAGAAACTGGAGTTGTCTCTGTGGTAGAAACAGGCGTTGTCTCTGTTGTAGAAACTGGAGTTGTCTTTGTGGTAGAAACAGGCGTTGTCTCTGTTGTCGAAAAAGGTGTTGCCTCTGTTGTAGAAACTGGAGTTGTCTCTGTGGTAGAAACAGGCGTTGTCTCTGTTGTAGAAACTGGAGTCGGTGCTGTTGAAACTAGTGTTGTTGATGTTGAACATAATTCCGATTCGCAATTTAATGTGGATGTTGAATCCGGCTTGGGTGTGGTAGTGGAAGCTATTGGTATGATTTGCCGTAATTTGAGTGGGCCACATTTTATCAATGTTACCGATATTGCTTGACAAATCACAAAAATCACTAAAAACCTGAAAGACTAGCTAGGTAGGTAGATTATTTTATTTTTTTGATGTGTTTTGCAGACATGACTTACCATATCGAACTGCTAAGAAACACTATTTTTATTTCATAGCGTCATGCTATTTATATCTTTGCGAGTACTTTTCCAAAGCTGGTAACTAAATAACAATTGTTGTAACGATGTAAGTTATGTATGACAGCCAATAACACACAATGTTGACTTCACTTAATTTTACACAAAAATCTCTTAAATATACCTTCTTTATCTACTAAAGATATTATTGCTCCTTGAAGGTCAGTGCTTGACCAGGAATGTTAAATGTGTTCGACGTAATTTTTGTATACCCTGCACCCATCAAGTGTGTAAAATGGGTGTAACACGCAAAATAAATTGAATTCATCAAATCGGCTGTTGGTCCTGATCAGGCTATATTTATTTTCGTCCGTTTGTCTGTTTGCTCGTCTTTTCATATTTAAGACGATTTTATTTGTTTATTATTAATTAATCATTATTAAAATTTAAGTCCTCTTGCAGTAACGAAGCTTACAGTTTTTGCTAACGCCTGGATACATACATACCGGCAATGAAAAATGACAATGCTCAACGTAAGTTAGGGTATCTCTCAGTAAAAGTCGTTAGAGGGTTTTTACTTGTTTGCGTTGGATTTTGGAAAAAAAACATTTTCTGATAAGTGTGTGCTTTAGCGTATCTGTGTGCTTAGGTAATTACTACGATTGTTTCCAAAGTTTTTTTTATATCCTTACAGAAACAAAATTTCTTTGCGCAGGTAGAATTTGACTGCCTCTATTCCTATTCAAAACTCTGATGTCTGTCATGCATCTTTTAGACATATTGTTTAATTGTCTATCTGAACAAATGACTCATTTTTTATACCTTTAAATATACAGACCTTATAACTAAATTCGAAAAATTTGTTTAAAATTCATTATCAAGCCAACATATGTATTTTATACTTTATTCTAGGTCTACTCTAGGTTTTTTGTTGCTCTCGCATCAATGTTGATACTAAAAATGATTTCATACAATGCTACACAGTCACAGCACCAAATGAATTCATAAGGCCTACTGCGACTGTGAGCATTTTTAGACTTTATTCTAGGTCTACTCTAGATATGTTGCCACAAAATTACAAAGTAAATGATACAGGTACTTAACTTCGGATATATTTAATTATTGTTTACTTATTACAGTCGATATAAAATAGAAATTATGAATATAATTTACAATTGAAATAAAATTAAATTAGATGAAACATTTTATGAAATATAAAATTAAAATTTAAAACTGAAATGTAAATTTGCATTGTACTATTTTGGGGAATGCAACCAGTTGATCCAATCCAACATTTGTTGCTATTATTGGGAAAAACCCAGAAAAAAATAATAAGAAAAGGGTTGTTTTAGTGGTTAGATAAAACGATTAAATAAATGGGAAAGAATTTTTCCTATGAGTACTGTAGGTAAACATTGAAAGGAATACAGCTTTATTAAAGTCTAAACATACAACACGCAGCCCACACACAATATCCATATTCAAGGGTGAGATGGGCAACCGATGTAAAAAGGGTTTTAGTGGTGTGGGGATCATTAAACTCTTTTAGGTTGCATTTTGTCCTGAAACCCTTTAATAAATAATAGGTGAATTCTAGAAAAACATGTTGGTAAGGTGAAAAATGTTAACTTCATATGTGTTGCAATTGGGAGCAAAGCATTTTTTCATAGTCTTTTGGATGGTATATATTTAATATGAGGGGATCCTAGAACGAAGTTAAGTTTCATTAGACACTCACATGATTTACTGATTTTGGAAAGCCTCATAATTATGAATGGATATTTTGTAACAAATCATTACCTTTCTTTCAACTGAATAAAATATACAGTCTGTCAAGAAAGTGTTTTCGCGTGAAAAGAAATTTATGTTTTTCCACTTCACAGAGAAAAATATCACTGTAGAATGGCTCTTATAATTTTTCTTAAAATTGTTTGTGTATTATTTATTTATTTTAATATTAAAAAACAAAAAAATTATAACAAAACAAATTAACTCTAACCAAATTTTACTGTCAAGAAAGTGTTTTCGTTTTTGTCATTCTTGCATTCTTTCGTCTTACTTACTAGTACAGTTATAGTAACAGTTATTTTTGCATAGCAGGTGCGCATATTTAAAGCAAATTTGTTTAACAATTAATCAGAATGTCTGGTAAAAGAATACCGTTTGAAGTTGTCCAACTGGTTTATTACAACCATTCAATCGGAAAATCTACAACAGACAGCTCCAACTAAGAACTGTCCAAAACATAGTACGGCGGGCAAAAACTGAAAACAGACTGGAAAATAAGGTACATTTTTTTTTCACCCGAAAGCACTTTCATGACAGACTGTAGTTTGTAATAAAATTCTATGAAATGTCTAACTTATTTCAATGGTGGCGTAGCAAAGCCCGAATTGTGATCCTATTGGTTTCAGATAACAAGTAAAAAGTTATTTCTATATTTAAATACGATACATGCGACATACAAGAACACTTTCATATCAGTTAAAAGTGGTACGTCGCCAAGACCAATTGATTTTAAACAATTATTAAAAAAATGTTTGTGTTTAATTAAAAATTAAATCTTTTTCAATGTATATTTTTGCATTATTTTATAATATAATTTTTTTCAATACAAATTGTAATAAAATTTTAAAAGCTTTCATTAACGTTCATACAATAACAATGCACTTAAGGTCTTAATGTTGAATATGACTCCAAGGATTTCCAATGAAAGCCAAATGGATTTGGAAGAGGTAGTGGCGGTAGAGGGGGTGGTACAGGCAGTCCTGGTAACGGCAATAGTGGTAAATTGGGATGAGCCTGAGGTGGGGGAAATTTATGTAGAGGTGGGAGGTTAGGTAAAGATTGTTTATTCGGCAGTAAAAATCCAGGCGGAGGTGGTTTTATACCAACTGGAAGAGGAAGAGGAAGAAGGTTAGGAAGAGGAAGCAGTAAAGGATGAGAAGATAAATGATGATGATGAATGTGGTGGTGATGGTGGTGCTCTGGGTCTAATCCAGTGTTCGGATCCAGAGTAGTCAGTAGGGTTGTCGGCGGCAGAGTGGTTGGTGATAGAGTGGTCGGCGGCAGAGTTGTTGGTGGCAGAGTAGTTGGCGGTAGTGTAGTTGGCGGTAAAGTTGTCGGCGGCAAGGTGGTTGGCGGTAAAGTTGTCGGCGGTAAAGTTGTCGGCTGTAGAGTTGTCGGTGGCAGAGTTGTTGGTGGAAGAGTAGTTGGTGATACAGTTGTCGGCGGTAGAGTTGTTGGTGACAGAGTGCTTGGCTCCAGAGTTGTCGGTGGCAGAGTTGTTGGTGGCAGAGTAGTTGGTGATACAGTTGTCGGCGGTAGAGTTGTTGGTGACAGAGTGGTTGGTGGAAGAGTAGTCGGCGGCAGAGTTGTTGGTGGCAGAGTAGTTGGCGATACAGTTGTCGGCGTTAGAGTGGTTGGCGGTAAAGTTGTCGGCGGCAGAGTTGTTGGTGACAGAGTGGTTGGTGGAAGAGTAGTCGGCGGCAGAGTTGTTGGTGGTTGAGTTGTCGGCGGTAGAGTGCTTGGCTCTAGAGTTGTCGGTGGCAGAGTTGTTGGTGGCAGAGTAGTTGGCGATACAGTTGTCGGCGGTAGAGTTGTTGGTGACAGAGTGGTTGGTGGAAGAGTAGTCGGCGGCAGAGTTGTTGGTGGTTGAGTTGTCGGCGGTACAGTTGTCGGCGTTAAAGTGGTTGGCGGTAGAGTTGTCGGCGGTAGAGTGCTTGGCTCTAGAGTTGTCGGTGGCAGAGTTGTTGGTGGCAGAGTAGTTGGCGATACAGTTGTCGGCGGTAGAGTTGTTGGTGACAGAGTGGTTGGTGGAAGAGTAGTCGGCGGCAGAGTTGTTGGTGGTTGAGTTGTCGGCGGTAGAGTGCTTGGCTCTAGAGTTGTCGGTGGCAGAGTTGTTGGTGGCAGAGTAGTTGGCGATACAGTTGTCGGCGGTAGAGTTGTTGGTGACAGAGTGGTTGGTGGAAGAGTAGTCGGCGGCAGAGTTGTTGGTGGTTGAGTTGTCGGCGGTACAGTTGTCGGCGTTAAAGTGGTTGGCGGTAGAGTTGTCGGCGGTAGAGTGCTTGGCTCTAGAGTTGTCGGTGGCAGAGTTGTTGGTGGCAGAGTAGTTGGCGATACAGTTGTCGGCGGTAGAGTTGTTGGTGACAGAGTGGTTGGTGGAAGAGTAGTCGGCGGCAGAGTTGTTCGGTGGCAGAGTAGGTGTTGGTGGCAGAGTGGGCGACAGTTGTCGGCGGAGGTGGGGACGAGTGGTGGTGGGGGCGGCGGCGGTTGAGGAGGTGGTTGGGCGGTAGAGTGCTTGGCTCTAGAGTTGTCGGTGGCAGAGTTGTTGGTGGCAGAGTAGTTGGCGATACAGTTGTCGGCGGTAGAGTTGTTGGTGACAGAGTGGTTGGTGGAAGAGTAGTCGGCGGCAGAGTTGTTGGTGGCAGAGTAGTTGGCGATACAGTTGTCGGCGTTAGAGTGGTTGGCGGTAAAGTTGTCGGCGGCAGAGTTGTTGGTGACAGAGTGGTTGGTGGAAGAGTAGTCGGCGGCAGAGTTGTTGGTGGTTGAGTTGTCGGCGGTAGAGTGCTTGGCTCTAGAGTTGTCGGTGGCAGAGTTGTTGGTGGCAGAGTAGTTGGCGATACAGTTGTCGGCGGTAGAGTTGTTGGTGACAGAGTGGTTGGTGGAAGAGTAGTCGGCGGCAGAGTTGTTGGTGGTTGAGTTGTCGGCGGTACAGTTGTCGGCGTTAAAGTGGTTGGCGGTAGAGTTGTCGGCGGTAGAGTGCTTGGCTCTAGAGTTGTCGGTGGCAGAGTTGTTGGTGGCAGAGTAGTTGGCGATACAGTTGTCGGCGGTAGAGTTGTTGGTGACAGAGTGGTTGGCGATACTGTTGTCGGCGGTAGAGTGGTTGGTGGCAGAGTAGTTGGTGGAAGAGTAGTCGGCGGCAGAGTTGTTGGTGGCAGAGTAGTTGGTGGAAGAGTAGTCGGCGGCAGAGTTGTTGGTGGTTGAGTTGTCGGCGGTACAGTTGTCGGCGTTAGAGTGGTTGGCGATACAGTTGTCGGCGGTAGAGTTGTTGGTGACAGAGTGGTTGGTGGAAGAGTAGTCGGCGGCAGAGTTGTTGGTGGCAGAGTAGTTGGCGATACAGTTGTCGGCGGTAGAGTGGTTGGCGGTTGAGTGGTTGGCGGTAGAGTAGTTGGCTCTAGAGTTGTCGGTGGCAGAGTTGTTGGTGGAAGAGTAGTTGGTGATACAGTTGTCGGCGGTAGAGTTGTTGGTGACAGAGTAGTTGGCGATACTGTTGTCGGCGGTAGAGTGGTTGGCGGTTGAGTGGTTGGCGGTAGAGTAGTTGGCTCTAGAGTTGTCGGTGGCAGAGTTGTTGGTGGAAGAGTAGTTGGTGATACAGTTGTCGGCGGTAGAGTTGTTGGTGGAAGAGTAGTTGGTGATACAGTTGTCGGCGGTAGAGTTGTTGGTGACAGAGTGCTTGGCTCCAGAGTTGTCGGTGGCAGAGTTGTTGGTGGCAGAGTAGTTGGTGATACAGTTGTCGGCGGTAGAGTTGTTGGTGACAGAGTGGTTGGTGGAAGAGTAGTCGGCGGCAGAGTTGTTGGTGGCAGAGTAGTTGGCGATACAGTTGTCGGCGTTAGAGTGGTTGGCGATACAGTTGTCGGCGGTAGAGTTGTTGGTGACAGAGTGCTTGGCTCCAGAGTTGTCGGTGGCAGAGTTGTTGGTGGCAGAGTAGTTGGTGATACAGTTGTCGGCGGTAGAGTTGTTGGTGACAGAGTGGTTGGTGGAAGAGTAGTCGGCGGCAGAGTTGTTGGTGACAGAGTAGTTGGCGATACAGTTGTCGGCGGTAGAGTGGTTGGCGGTAAGGTTGTCGGCGGCAGAGTTGTTGATGACAGAGTGGTTGGTGGAAGAGTAGTTGGCGCTAGAGTTGTCGGCGGCAGAGTTGTTGGTGGCAGAGTAGTTGGTGATACAGTTGTCGGCGGTAGAGTGGTTGGCGGTTGAGTGGTTGGCGGTAGAGTAGTTGGCTCTAGAGTTGTCGGTGGCAGAGTTGTTGGTGGAAGAGTAGTTGGTGATACAGTTGTCGGCGGTAGAGTTGTTGGTGACAGAGTAGTTGGCGATACTGTTGTCGGCGGTAGAGTGGTTGGCGGTTGAGTGGTTGGCGGTAGAGTAGTTGGCTCTAAGGTTGTCGGTGGCAGAGTAGTTGGCGATACAGTTGTCGGCGGTAGAGTTGTTGGTGACAGAGTGGTTGGTGGAAGAGTTGTCGGCGGTAGAGTTGTTGGTGGCAGAGTAGTTGGCGATACAGTTGTCGGCGGTAGAGTTGTCGGCGGTAAAGTTGTCGGCGGTAGAGTAGTTGGCTCTAGAGTTGTCGGCGGCAGAGTTGTTGGTGGCAGAGTAGTTGGCGATACTGTTGTCGGCGGTAGAGTGGTTGGCGGTTGAGTTGTCGGCGGTAGAGTTGTTGGGGACAGAGTGGTTGGTGGAAGAGTAGTCGGCGGCAGAGTTGTTGATGGTTGAGTTGTCGGCGGTAGAGTTGTCGGCGTTAGTGTGGTTGGCGGTAGAGTTGTCGGCGGTAGAGTGCTTGGCTCTAGAGTTGTCGTTGGCAGAGTTGTTGGTGGAAGAGTAGTTGGCGATACTGTTGTCGGCGGTAGAGTGGTTGGCGGTTGAGTGGTTGGCGGTAGAGTAGTTGGCTCTAGAGTTGTCGGTGGCAGAGTTGTTGGTGGAAGAGTAGTTGGTGATACAGTTGTCGGCGGTAGAGTTGTTGGTGACAGAGTAGTTGGCGATACTGTTGTCGGCGGTAGAGTGGTTGGCGGTTGAGTGGTTGGCGGTAGAGTAGTTGGCTCTAAGGTTGTCGGTGGCAGAGTAGTTGGCGATACAGTTGTCGGCGGTAGAGTGGTTTGCGGTTGAGTTGTCGGCGGTAGAGTGGTTGGCTCTACAGTTGTCGATGGCAAAGTTGTTGGTGGCAGAGTAGTTGGCGATACAGTTGTCGGCGGTAGAGTTGTTGGTGACAGAGTGGTTGGTGGAAGAGTAGTCGGCGGCAGAGTTGTTGATGGTTGAGTTGTCGGCGGTAGAGTTGTCGGCGTTAGAGTGGTTGGCTCTACAGTTGTCGGTGGCAAAGTTGTTGGTGGCAGAGTAGTTGGCGATACAGTTGTCGGCCGTAGAGTTGTTGGTGACAGAGTGGTTGGTGGTAGAGTTGTCGGCGGTAGAGTAGTTGGCTCTAGAGTTGTCGGCGGTAGAGTTGTTGGTGGTAAAGTTGTCGGTGGCGGAGTAGTTGGTGGGAGCTGGCGACTTTGAATTTTCCGTAATTTTGCTGGATCACATTTTACAGACGCAGCAAAAAACACTTGACAAATAACGAGACCCACCAAGTACCTGAAAAGCTGTGGCTACCTTAAGAAACGTTAAAATTATAATTATTCTCGCATGAAGTCTTACCATATTGCGCTCCAAAGAAACACTACCTATGCTTCGGTTTATTTTCCACTTATATACGAGCAGTGTACATTAAATTGTTAAGGTATGCCGGATATGTGCATTTAAATGGCTTTTCCTATCAATGAACGTCTATCTTTTTAAAAACAAAATATGCAATGTTGTGTAAACACTAAAGCTGTCATGTTATGTCGTTGACTTATAGATTGTACACAAATACATTTTTCTTTAATTCAAAACTAGACGAAGAAAAGGTCAACGTAATAAATTTCTACGCTCCACCTTGAAAAATAAAATTTTTCTAATCTTTGTTGAAATCTAATTTATTTATTCCGATATTCTTCGTTTAAGTTTTCATTCCTGCTTCTCTCTCTATCAGTCCATTTCCGTACAAACTAATATCACAGCTAGATTATTAACCAAATAGTGATTATTTAGTCAAATGTTTGAAGCTGAAAACTTTTTGAAACTGGCGTAAATTTTAAACTTAAGAACAAGCGTTTAGCTATTAAAATGCGCAAAAACATCAAGACTTATTAGCTCAGCAATGTGAAAATATGTTGTCTCTACTTTTTAGGGTCCTTAAGAGGTGTAAGTTAGCTTAACATTTTTCAAAAATGTATCAAAGCGAGTAAAATTATTAACAAAACTGTAAGCAATTAATCTTAATTATAACGATACCAAAAAGTGTCCCATCAAATTTCGTATGCAGCGCAGGTAAATGGGTAGCTTTGGGTCCAGTCTTAAGCCAGTACCTGGTGTCCATTTAGAATGTCCAAGGATTGCCAGCAAATCAGGTGCACTACGTGATGTGCTTTCAATAAAGTGCACGAAATCAAGAAAATCACCGTTAGAAAAAAAAAGTTTTAATGCGCTTAGGCGACGAACGATACAAAGCAGAAAATGTTGAACGGTGAATGGTAAACAAAATCAAGAGCAAAGCAAACCACAGACCTGTCAGCACTTAAAACCCATCCACCTACCTACACTTCCACCCTCACCAGAAAACGAACCCGTGCGTGAGCAATTTTTGTAAACGAGGCACCCGTTAGGACCAGGAGGATGCATCACGTTACGGACATTCTTGATGATGATGATCATAATGACAATGCTGATGATGATAGTCGGTTGAGGATTATTTAAGTAATGTTCAAGTTTTCTACCAAAAAAAAAAGTTCAGTACACCTTCTTTGTCAAACATTAAATAATACGAAATGCTTAATTTACGTTCCCTTTGGGTCAATCGAAGTTACTTAATAGACATTAGCTTGGATATATCGCTAATGAGGCCCATCGTTTAGGTTTAACTGAGGTCTGCCATGCGTAATTTTTAAAAAGCATTGACAAAATCCACTTAATTCAAGTACATCATTATTTTTTTAATCTTTTTTATGTTCACTACAAAATTTGAGTTTACTAAGTATATGTTTCCCAGTAGCCCAACAAAGTAACCTGTATTTTTGTTCACATTTACAAGCGTGCAAAAGCGTAATTTGAAGGCCTTACTGATGAAGCACCAACCAGTTTAAAGAGTCTAATTGCGCAGGATTCGACTAGTTCATTTAGAAACAGTGATGTTAAAGGAAGTTATTGGATAGATATAAAACACAATGCCCTTGACTATAAACCTCAGAAGTATGTGAATGTCAATCGTTGGCACATCAAGATTCCTTTCCGAAAACCAGTGTTTTTTAATGAGAAGCAAGTTAAGGACGAGGCTAAGACTTTACCAAACAAACGGGGTCGCAGAGCTGTTAAAGATATAAAGCCCCCAGATGGTTGAATGACTTATTATAAGTCGCCGAATGAGAAAAAAGAACAAAACCCTTCTGCAGTTGGGAACAAAAAGGATACAAAGAATGATACAAGAATGTGGCAATTCGGTAAGAATTTCAATGCGTATAATTAGTTTTTCAACGTAGAATAACTTATAAATTTTTATTATCCATACCAAGCTGATTATAATACAAGATTATTCTTAGCTATATGTTGTTTAAAATCAATTTTAAATATTGACCAATAGAATTCAAAGCACTTGACTAACAAGCTTTTATTAATTATACATTAAACTCAAACTTCTCAAGAGTTAGAGATGTCAGAGCTCATTTGTATTTAAAAATCAAGAATAACTTCTTAAATATAAATGCCATTTATAAATTCATCTTTTAGTCAGGAAATACTTTTTAATTTACACCAGCACGAAACTCAACTGAAAAGTCATAAAAATGTATATGGCTTTGCAACAAAAAAGCATTAAAAACAAACAAGACTTTATAGAGTCAAATACGAAATGTCTTTTCATCAGATTGACTTGGCTTTAAGTAGCACTCAGCAGCACAAAATGTTGGCAAAACAATTAGCCAAACATTTGAGTGACAAAGTTAACGCACCACTTAGCTGCCTATAACCAAAAATAAGAACCACCCATTTAACATGCTGCCCCACACACTCACACGTACTTAGGGACAAGACACATCAAGCATGGTCAAAAAAATTAATTAAAACTTACCTCAATGAACTGACAGCCAATTAAAGTTTACGCAAGAGACACGACAACAACAAGTTGACCGTTGAGCAAGAAGCAAAAACTGTTATCGGGGAGATGCTACTGCTTTGAAGAGCGTAGAGAAAGAGAAAGAGAGCAGACGATGAGCAAATGTAACATTCAACGCGCCATTAAACACGCTGTGTAGTTCTAGCAATGACTGGCGGGAGGGGAGGTATGCTAGGCATAGGGGAGACACCGTTTATTGGCCAAAAGCAAACAAACAAAAGCCAACAGAGACCAAAAGCCAAACAATAAGCAGCAGCGGCAGTCGAGTCGCTGCAGAAGCAGCAGAAAAACAAAGCCAAAAGAGGCAAACGAACAAATACTAGAAAATAAAATGGAGTGCGACCCCAAACTGCCCAGATACCCAACTGTGCAAAAGCCTCAACGCCCACTGACAGGATGTGACTTGTTTGTCTTGGACTTGAGCGGCTGCCGCTTTACAGGAGTAACAGCAACAGCAGCAACAGCAGCAAAACAATTAACAATCTCCGTTTGTCGTAATTGACTCAAATGAGCGCAAACAATAAATAAAACAGTAACAGTAACAGCAATAGCAAAAGCAACAAGAGTAACGGTAACCGTAACCATTAACAGCGCCAAAGAGAGCAAAACAAAGCCAACAAAGCGTTGACAATGACGATGGCGATTCTTTGCCGCAGAACCTTAAAAGGCTCATCACTTAGAGATGGTCGATAAGAGCTAAGGACAAGTACTCGCAGCAAGGATATATATTTTAAAACAATATATTTGTTTTTTTTAATAAAAAACCTAAAATTAGCAATGATGCATTGTTTTTTCTCTTTGTCAAAATAATCCAAAGCCTTTGTTAATATAAAATCAAACTTCCATTTAACAAATGTCGGAAAGAAATCTTCGTTCTAGTACGAACTTCGTTATGGCAAAGATTTGCTTGAATCTTCGTAATTGTTTTTCTCAAAGTTTGTCAGAGAAATGCACTCACGCTCTCATCTCTAGAATCTGAGCGGATACACACCCACAAACTTAGCCTCACCCACCAACACACATACATGCTTTATTTGACCCATAAGCAAGCCGTAAGAGCAACTACACCGCATCCTGCACGTCCTGTTTCACGTTTGCCTTTTGGAAAATAAGACGAAAACAAGCAAAGAATCACAGGCTGGGCTGCATTTTCGACATGCCGTTGCTTCGATTGTTTGCACAGCTTGCTTGTCAGGATTGCCACTGTCACGACAGTGGGTTGGCTTCGGATGCTGTGTCCTGTAAGTGGATATCTTTGGCTAAGTGCAGCCAGGAAGGCTGCCATTCATTCATTCATTCAGCCGCCAGCAGAGCGCTCCAGTTTTTGCCAACTGTTTGCACTACAATATTGTATTTTTAATTATTCAAGTTCTCGAGTGCAGTATGCTGCTGCCCTGCTGCCCCATCAGTGGGCATTGTAGTTTCACAAGTCTGTAGAAGCAGGAATAGCAGCCAGCTGTACGATGGGCATAATATAGTGCTGGCTACTTAGTCTGCTATAAAGTGGGCAATGACAACTGTCAAACACATGGCAATCCGACACTTGAGTCAATGTGAACAGTGCCAGTTGGCTATTATGTAATCAAAATGACTTTTCCATTGTAGTTGTTTGAGCGGGAATCATATAATCCTTTACGAACATACAGAATTCTAAGGGTCTTTAAGTAGTTTACTCGAGTATTAGGTATTAAGAGAGTGCAAAAAGGTTGCAAATATGAATCTTATTGTTTTAGCTAGTAATTTGACTGACCAAAGGCTTGAATCAAATTATTATCTTAATTTGCATCAGGGTAAAAACTAACTGTTCAATGGCAATCATCAAGCAATATGGATATCTGTATGTCGTGATTCATTCCATTGAAAGACTCATCTTCAAGCTTTTAAGATCCACAAAGTCATGGTAATGAAACTCTAGTATAACCTCGATCAACGCCAACCATTAAATCGTTGTCGATTGCGGAAACAGAGGTTGTTGCCAAGAAATAAGGGAACATTTTCTGTTATCCTATCTGCCTAGTGTCAAAAACAAAAACACTTTTCCAACCATTAAAATGAAAGTTAATTTTATGAACATTTATTTGATTTAGAAGATCACAATGAATAAGAATGTTGCAAATATCGATGAGTTCCTGTAAGTCATTCTTTAGTTAAGCTAAAAACATAACAATTGAACTGCAGTTAGTCAACAGAATCTTCAATTTGAAAACTAATATGTCTAAGTTCTGAATTCAGTACTTTCGAATTACCTAAGTAAAGACGTGTTATTTACTTCTGTGCCATTCAAGCATACTAAATAATTATGTGTGAATTGAAATATATACATAAGCAATTATGGGGGTAAAACCACAACTGGGGCACTTGTCTAGTGGTAAAAGGCTATGGAGGAATAGAGCTTGATGGCTGGCTGGCAGGCAGCTTTTGTGGATGTCTATGCCCCGTTAGAATGCCTTTGTGTGTTTGCGTATGAGTTAGGGAGTGTGTGTGAGTGTGAGTGTGGATGTGCCATGGACCAATTATGCGCACATTTCATGCATAAGAAAATTCAATTCCACGTTCATTTGCACATGCAAATCAAATTTATTTGCGGCAAGCACTCGGCACTTATGCAGGACGCGGCAGGACGAGACAGGACAAGCTGGAGACGTTGTTACCGGATGGGCTCTGGCACTAAAAGTAACTGAAGCTCTTCTGCCTGATTGTTGTTGCCTGATGTTGATGCTGATGCTGATGCTGTCATTGCATCAGCAGACAAAATAAAAGAAAAAAAGCGGAAAAATATTTCATTGCGAACTTTTACAAATGACGTTGATGATGAGTTGCAGTTCCAGAACGAATCTACATTACGAGTCTCTTAACTCTTTCACAGTCTATCTGCCTCTCACAAACTCTTACTGTCTGTCTGTCCTTCTTCATTCATTTATGCAATTTTCAATATGGCATTCAAGTCTTAATGCCACGCACTCGAAATGCGCGTTGAGGTATTTCAAATACTCAGACATCAGCCATATTGCACCCAGCCTTTCACATCAGCATTTGGTATTTTCTACCTAAATGCATTTTAACTGAATGTTAATTTGGTTTCTACATATGATAATTTGGCAGCTGTCTAGATATTACATTTCAATGTGTCTCTTTAGCTATTTCAGTTAATTTTAATTATACATTTAATAATCAAATTGTTTTTCAACGCTTTTACAATCAATTTCAAGGTATATAAATTAATTGATAATTAATTAACTCAAAATAATATTACATATTATAGTTTAATTAAAAATAACAAAAATGTTATTAATACGTTTTGTCTTAAAAGCTTAAAACAAAAATAATTTCTAGCAAAATTTATATATTTTACGGCAGTTTAGGAATTCGACAAATACACAGAATACAAAATAACTTATAGCAACGATTCTTATAAACTAGGAAAGCAAGCTGCTAACATTTTAAGACAGTGCATTACTTTTTTGATTTGAATTTGAATTTGAAGTCTTAGCCTAGGGATGCTGTCATTTCCGGTTTCTGGCCCATTTGCAACTCAAGGCTTGTTCAGTGTCCGCTTGAATTGAAAGGCGTCAATATGGCAAGAGAAGGAGAGCGCCAACGATCCATTAGCCAGTTAGGATAGACCCACTTTATTAAAAGCGTTGGCGGCGTAGACAACTTTGGTATTTTTTTTTGTTTTTTTGGTACTTGTGCTAAAAGCGGATGGCGTTATCATTAGCATTTTTCAGTTCTCCATAGGGAGAAGTGTAGCAGGGGCTGATGCTTAGCTAAGTGTGTCCCAAGGATTTGGCGCCCCTCTTCAATCCCCGCACAGTTCAGTGTCAGCTCTTGTTCTTCATTGTTTTTTGCACGCGAGTTTCCGCCGCAAGGCTAATGTGATTTTTATTGGATTTATAAACTTAAGTGTCAACTTCCGGACTTGCCGCACGAGTTTTCTTTTTGTTTTTTGCTTTTTGCTTTTTATTCTCTCTTTCACATTGGCTTTGACTGCAATTTGCATTCTCTGTGCTTTTTTTTTGGAAAATTTAAACACCATCTGAACTTCCACATCAAGTTTCGTGCATAAATATTATGACTTCCAAATGCTTTGGTTTTCCTTTCCAATTGAATTTGCATTGTTCACCGTTGTTAGACTTTGGACTTTGCAACTTGGACTTTGTAATAGAGTTCTTCCACATGCAGACGACAAACAGTCCAACTGGGCTTTTCACTGTAGTTTGCCATTTTGTTTGTCAAAGTTTTTCCAAAATGTTATTGAAGTTAGACGCACTTCCTGTGTTTTTTTGGCCTGTCTCTGTCAGACACATTTCTAAAATTGCATAGTTTCATTTAACATTAAATAAGTGTTATTTGCTTGTTACTTTCGCTAGTTTTTCGGTAATTGAAGACAGACAACAAATTTCTCCATTTTAAGTTGCGATTGCCGTTTTTGGAAAACTATTTTGAAGAACTGCAGCTTAACAATGACTGTGAAAACTTAGTAGTAAAAGCAAAAGAAAACTAATTTTAATCCCTGTGTTTGCCATGTGAATATCTAAAAATGGGATGTAAAAGTAACAAAAAGTTGTACACAGCCAGCGAGTGACACACACTCATACACTTTCAAGTACAAATAGTCACTCATGCACATTGGCTTTTCAATTAGCGTAATTAATTCGGTCCTTTGGACACCGAAAATGACAAAAACAACCAAATATGACAAGCACAATAGCGCCCTGCAAAGCAGATAGAAAGAGAGAAAGCAAGAGAGAGAGAAGAAGTGCAGAAGCGTTTGTGTGATTGACAAAGCAAGTGCAAGAGATATGCGATTTCTCTGATGCCATCAATCGCCATTCACTGCACCAACTGACAGAAAGTTGGACCAAAAAAAAATTCTCTGTCAGGATTTTTAAAAGTCGCTATTTCTATGTTTGTTTAAACTCTTCTCTTGAAATATTTACGTGTGTTTTTTTTAGGTTAGTTAGTTAACGAAAGTGCAAAAGCTAAACATGATTTTTAAGCTTTGACAAAAATCTAGTTTTTTTCGACCTAACTTTTTTACTATTAATTTGTTAGAGTAACTAATTTCATCAAACTAAATAGCAAAAAACAAGCGCATAAATATTCGAAATTTAAACAGCAAACAAAATGTATACAAATGAATAAAGCAAACTCCGTATTACATTATTTGAATTTCATTCATTGCATTTGGAGATCATCATTTGGGCATAAAGGCACGACGCATTGCTTTCGAAGACTCAAATTCTAGACTGTAGTTTGAGCGAAAACTAATGATGACATATCGATTGGTTTAACGATTCTGGTCGTCTGATTTGGTCAGCACTTTTTGTGGCCAATGGTTAGTGAAAAGAAAATGTGATGAATGCGCTCGTCGCGACTTTTGCTGACTCGTTGGTGGTCGATTTGTTTTCATTTACTAGTTGGATGCTCTCTGTCTCTGTGTGTCTGTCTGTAATAGTCGCTTCTGTGCGAATGCTGATGCTGTCTCCAACGGCGGAAATCATTAAAATTTTCCGGCATATTTGGCAGCGTCCAAGATTGTGGCATGCAACAAAAGCCAGCAGCAGAGTTAAAGAACGCTTCAAAATTTTCAATAACCACAAAAGCTTTTGCATTTTTTTCCTGTTTTTTTCTTGGAAACTTCAAATATTTTGCATTCAAGTGTTTTAGCCACGGCCCAGACCAAAATGCTTTTTGCCCCTTTACGAAGTTAGGAAACGTTAGCTGGTTTCCTCAATTCTCTTGCCGCTGCTGCTGCTGCTGTTGCGGTTGCTTTTGGCGCTGCGTTGCTGCTCTTTTGCCATATTTTCCACTTTGCCTTTTGCGCGTTAACCCGGTTAACAAAAGGGCGCTGAATATTCCCACAGCTCAATCGAATTTTGCCCGAACCAATTTGTACGCAAATCATTTTATCGGCCAACGCCACAACAGCGCCACCTACCGTGAGTAATACAAATATGTACACTCTTTTTTTCTTACAAGTTGTCAGGGGCATATCACTTTTTTTTGTACCGATTTTCCATTGAAATTTTTAAGAACAAATAAAAATACTTTCTACTTTTACATAAGAGTAAAAAATTTTAATTTTCATTTGTTTCATTGTGTTTCTTTGACAAATCAATTGGAAACTTAAAAACTTTTTTTCTTAGCTAATATTATGTGATCCTTGTTATTTATTTAAAAAGTGTATTTCGAATTCGCATGCCGCATTTGGTCTGTGTCGTCTTTTTCAACTGTCATCGAGGCGACAATGGCCGTTGACAAGGACAAGGCAAAGTTGGGTTGACTTTAGGTCGGGTGTCCTGTTTTCCCTTTTGCATTTGCATTTGCCATAAAAATATGATTGTTGTGTTTTCCTTTATTACATTGGCTTTGTTTGCACATACCCTTTGGCGCCCCATTCGTGGCATTCGACTTGTAGTTTTGCTCTTGGCATAAAACTTGTTTATTTCTTTTGCTCCTCGACTTTTCTTTTATTGATGTACAACTTAAAAAAATAAATACAAATGGAAAACAAGCCACTTGGACATGGCCAGCGGGAATTGACGATTTATCATTTATGATGATTGTGGCGATGATGATGATGATGACGCATGCATCTGGCTTTCATGCTCGGGGAACTGAAGCTGTTTAACCAAAAAACTTTTACACTTATCTACACAATTTCCCAGGCAAGGAGAAAAAAAATGCTTTTATGATACCATTGAACAATTTGCATATTTATTTAAATTCTTTTGTTGCTAACAAGAAAAAACCATTTTTTGTTGATAGCAAATGGGGCTAATCGGCGTTTAAACGGACGAATGAAGATTTGTGTTAAAAATGCTTTTTTTTATAATGGTTTTGTCAAAATATATTTTATTTGATTTTGAGCAAATTACCAAATTTTTGGTATCCCGTAAAAAGTTTAAAATGAATAATTTGTTAATAGCTAACCTAGAATTATTTTTAAATAACAAAGCTTATATAGCAGTAGTCCAATATACAATAATAATAACAATAATTTTGACAATTGATATTTAATAAATACATGAAGATGAGATCTGTCAGATAAATCAAAAGCTGATGGAGGAAGACGAAGCAGGTAAATTAAATTTATATTTGAAAAATTATATAAAATCTCTCTTAAAAAATGCACAAATCTAATTTTTGAAGTCTCTCAGATTAAACATGATAAACATTAAATAGTTTAAATATTAAGAAATACAAAAAACGAGTATCTCCATTTTATGTCTCACCTAATTATAAATTTAAACTGTCCTTCTTGGGTCGTAAATAATAATATATTTATGATTAGCATATATAGATATTAAGCTAATTTAATAATGTATTTTAATCATTGAACCTATCAGCAATATGTCTAAGACTGTATATAAATTTTGATAATTGTTTGAGTGAGTAGCTAAATGATTCAAATAGTTGAAATGAATCTTAAGTTTCGTCAATGTTCAACTGAGAAAAAGACCCATTAGTCTGTCATTAAATTTTAATATAATCTTGTCCTTAAAGTTATTTTACCAAAAAGCAAACATCTCTAAAAAAAAAATGTATAGTACACTTAATAAATGCTTCAAGTTATATAAATATATAATAAGAGTTCGATACGCTTTATGGGTTCAGCAAAAATCAGTGACAAACATTGCTAATTTTTCTTTTAATTTTCTGGGCTTCTCAAATTGCCGACCATTAATAATTACTATACTTGAAACAATTCGTCAATGTTGCTAAATTGTTAAACGATTTTCGCGGTTTTTTGCGCTAAAAACACTACAACAACAACAACAACGACGACGACGACGATAATAATACCATCAGCAACATTAACAACTACAACATTTTACGTTATTTGCACATAAATTTAATTGAAAAACTTTTCGACACTGCCACGCGATTGTGCCAGGGATTGAGGGAGGGGGGAGGGTTAGGTAGCGGCATCGATTGCGGCCAGTGTAAAACCATTGAAGCAATTTGAGTTCCCCACAAGCGTGTGACTCCTTCCCCATCCTATTTATATCCTGCCACATATGTCGCATGCAGACGTTGGGAAGATAGAAAGAGTAAGAGAGAGAGAAGCTGCGATTCCTGTCCAGCCAACTAGTACCAATATGACTTAAAGTTTTGTGCCCGAAATTTACTTTGGAACAAATTAAAAGTTCAAGTTCTGCTTCTCTCTCTCTCTCTCGCTTTTGCCGAGGTCCACTGAGCGTGTGAAGTTTTACAAGAGACGTCCAAAAACTTTGCTAGCCGTCATGCTCATTCTCTCTCTCTCTCTCTTTCTCGCTCTCAAATCTCAGAGCTTCTTTTGTGTTCTTAACCCCCCACACAGCTATTCGCCCGTTGCACTCAATGTTGTACTTTTCCTTCTGCACTTTATGCGCCACAGCACAATCATTAAAGTTTGACGGACTCCGGCACTCTTCACTGACTCTGAAAAAAAAAACTCTCAGTTTCTCCCCAAGCTATAGATCCAAAGTTTCACGCGCTGTGGCTTCGCTTTTCGGAATTCTGTTTGTCATTTGCCTGTTTGTTAAATTTAGCTTGGATTCCATGTGTTTGTCTTGGTGCCAAGTCAGCGAGTGTCAATTTTACCAACAATTGCCATATGGGTATTTTCTTTTGTCCTTTCACGAAGCGATAAGGAACTTGTATAATTACAATATTTGGTTTTCTCCTCAAGCACTTTACAATGGTTTTTAACAATCTTTTGCCGGAATTTGAATCGAAGATACAAATTTAAAAGCCTCTTAACTTTGTTTTTAGTATGAATTATTGCTAGTAAATCTTAAGCTCCCACAAATTATCAACTTAACAATTAAACTATACATATATTTGTTATTAAATATAAGTAAATATGAATAACCTAGTTTTCAGTTTTTCCGATAAATAAACTATTTTATTTTATGCTGTCAAACTTTACAAATCCATTAATTATTTTGGCATAATCACATTAAAATGTCACACACTAAAATCACACAACCAAGACAGAGAGTGAGAGAGAACAGTCTGTAAAATACGCGTCAACTAAATGAAGTCAGCCAACAAATAGTTGTTGCCACGCTAAAAAAAAAAAGAGGAAATAAAAAGAAGAAGCTTGATTGTGGAATGGAGTAGAGAGAGAGAGGCAGAGAGAGGGTCTAAAACCCATAAACATGTTGATTACATTTACAAGATTAAAGCAGACATAATCAATCTCAGCGATTGCCTCACTCGCTGACTGACTAACTGACTAACTGAATGACTTGGCTCAAAGGTGTTTGTAGGAAGGGGGCAGGGGAGTATTTAGATCGAGGGAATATGGGTAGTGTGGCAAGGTGTAAAGCGCTTCACTGACATCGTGCTGACACAAAGAGCGACGTTTGATTAAGCAAAACGCCTTTGGCAGACACACCAGGACATGACACCTACAACACCAGCTGCTACCCTTCACCCACTGGCTGACTCGTAACGACCCCCTTGATTCACACGCTTTGTGCTGCTGCCAAATGCAATCAGATTACACTTCGTTTGGCGTACTTTCTGCTTTTTTGCTTGCTTCTCTCTTTTGCTGCCGCTGCTGCTGCTGCTAAATTGTCAGTGATAACACAAAGCGAAAGTAGCGCAGCATAAAGAATGAATATAATACAAAAAAAAAAAGAAGGAAAGAACCAGCAGCAGCAGCAGGCGGAATGTGGAGAATATTATGCAAAGTTTGCCATTAAATATCAAGTATACGACATGGTCAACGTTGGAACCTCTTCTTGGTTTTGCCCAAAGCCACGCACTGCTTCTATCTCATTGTACATCTTATGTCTATAGTTGCTAGAGTGTGCGTGTGTGTGTGCGTGTGTGTGCCACTATATACATTATAATTTGTTGCGCCTCGAGCTGTTTGCTTAGTTACATCAGGAATCGTAAAAATGCCACGCAAAAATTCAACCAGATACAGATAGTGACTAAGACGGAGCTGCCCCACCAACCGTGCCTCTCGTGTGTGTGTGTGTGTGGCATTTGTATTTGTATTATGTATGGCCTGCCACATGCGCATATAGTGCGTGAAATTGCTAAAGGAGCAAGCCACCACGCAGTGTCTGCATGCGAATGTGTTATCATTGTATTCGTGGCTGCTTTCGAACTAGTTAGAGCGGGGCGTTGTGGCAAACTGGGTGAAATTTGCCTCAAGCTAACAATTGTGGGCGGGACACACACAGCCTTGCTGTGGTATGATAATGCAATTCCTGTTTTAATAGCATATAGCAAAACCAAAGCTTAAATATGACTTTAAGTTTTGCGTTCAACTCTGTATTAAACTTAAAAATGGCAATAAACTTTTCTTTATTTATTTATTATTATTAATTTTCAATAGATAAATATTCAACGCACAAAAGTTAGAAACGAAAAAGCATTTTTCTGAGGTGACTTTCAAGGGAGTTGAAAGCTTTAAACAAATCCCACTTTTGACTGATGATAGAACCATGCGACTGTTTCATGTCGTCGCTAAAATTAGCTTTGCCAAAAGTCAAGACAGTGGAAATATGTAAAGTTCCGAAGTATTTTATACACACAAATGGACTGACAAAAATGCATACTTTTATCATTTATAAGAATGAGCAAGGAATGCTTATTTAAGAGAAATATTTCTAATACTAACTTTACCAAACATATATCAACTTGTCGTTTTTAAACTAGAAGTAATGGTTATTTGGGCTAAGAAAGCTTAATTCGAGAATTTCCGCATATATATTTTAACCTCACAACAATTATTAATTAATAATCTTATAATTGTTAAAAATAATGATTCATTTTGCATGTTGCCATATATCAGAACTTTTAGATACCAGAATTTGCTCAATATTTATTTAAGTTTCAATTTTTATGATTATTTTTTATTGTCTGTGAAACTCATCCTACGCACATCCTTCCGTCCGGCACACTGTTTCCATCCGGCTTCCGGCCTCATGCAATTGTTTTGTTATTGTTCTTCTTGTTTGTTGCTGCGGTCAGTTTTGTGTTTAGTTTGCTAGCCGCTCTGTATATAAACTGCTTCTAAATTACTTTGACCAAGTTGCTGCTTCCCATTCGCTTTTGCTTCACTACTCTACCAACACTATGCTGACAAGATTTGCACTTCCGTAAAACAAATGGGGGAAGACAAAAAAACGAATAAGTGAGGCAAAAACTTTGCCCGGCATTGTTCTTGTCTACGCCTGCAACATGCAACCGTCTGCGTCTAAGCCAAGTTATAGATCCCCCGCCCATGTGTCCTTTTATAGTCTATCTCTCTCGCTCTCTCTCTCTCTCTTGGGTGTCCTCCATTCCTTGAAGGACCACCCAAGGTCTATCGTTGCAGCTAAAAGTTGATTTATTGTTTGCATTTTTACAACTTTTGTGTCAGTTTCTATTTGGTTTTTCATTTCGTTTGACTTTGGCATATATATTTCTATCTGTCTTTCTCTCTCTTTTATTCCTATCCCTCTTCTTTTAACTCTTTGTTTGGTGCTATTATTGCTTCACATATTGAAACTGTCAACGGGCGGTCGAAGCTCCTTGACTGCAACTCAAGTCAAGAACTTTTTTAACTTTAAAATTGTTAAATGATTTATTTGCTGACATTCAGATGCATAGAACTGATATATCTTAATTAGTTTTATTTTGTGCATTTATTTTATCAAAATAATATTTTTCTAATTGAATAAAAATGAATACACAATTTTATACATACATACAATTTTAGGTGGAATATAAGAATTAAAGATCATCTTTAAATTTACACTGCGTATTTTAAGATTATGAAAGTGAACACAAAAGATTCTACAAGCAATTTTGCATTGCATTTCAAAACTTCAAGTATTTAAGCTGTTCTTTCTGAATGCCAGTCATCTGTAGAGTCGGATCATTCTAGAAGAATAGTATCACAAGAAAAGTTTTGGAAACGATAATTGAATCGACTCGTGTATAAATTGATCGAAACCAACGCTTACTCAATCGTATCCAAATACAGATAGAAGATTCATTTCTTTCAATTTGTTTTTTAATTAATACTTTTAAAATTATTGTTTCCTTTGTTTTATTTTTTATAAAAAGATGATAATCAAGTTTATTTTTTTAAATATATTCAAAGTAATTCTTTAAACTTACTTTTCAATAATCAAAGTTTTTCGCACAAAAAAATTATTATATATATTAATATTCTAAAAAGGCAAACGATTAGCATTTGAAGCTATTAAATAAGGCTATAAAATGCTTAAGAAATCACAACACAAACCAGTATGATTATTATCGTTGGTCTTCTTAGTATAAATAATAAATAGGTTAAATAAAATTCATTTGGTTACAAGTAAGAATCATCTTTTTGTTAAAGCATGCACCTAAATTTATTTCTACTTTTACATATTTTTTTATTTTCAAATCATATACTATGTTTTGTTTTTCTTCAATTTATGAATAAATATTGGTACGAAACTTGCTTTGATTTTCTGGGGCAATTTATTTGTTTGATTTAACCTATAAAACCCCTCGTATTGTATATCTTGATAAGTTGCAATGTTTGTTGGATATTTAAGCCAAAACATTTTTGCGTCAATAAAAATGGGTTGCGATGACAAAGCAAAAGTATGAAATGTTATGATATCTGGTTGAGCTTTTCTAAGATATTTGTAGACAAGATACAAATAAATAAATACAACAAATACACAAAGAAAGTGTAGTTAAAGTAACAAAATAAAGATGAAATTGCAAATGTTTTTTTGTTTTGTTTGTAATGTTTAGTTTTTGAAGTTGTGAGCTTTTAGTTCTGTTGTGGTGCTTCAAAGGACTTACACTTGATTAATTGTGAATGCTGTGCTTGCTTGAAGCCACTTGAGGCACCATTGATTGAGCGTATCGAATGTGGCAAGACGGCAAGTGGCAAACGTCAGGCTTGCTGTTAATTTTCTTGGTAAGGATACCGCCCAATTACGCAAATCCTTTGACATTAATTCAAAACACAATGAGCAATAGCTTCACCGAAGCAGCAGCAGAAGCAGCTGCCTGCCAGGAACACACAGGCCAAGAGCCAACAACAACAAATCACACAATTGCCAGGATGCAGCCCAAACAATGCAGGCGCATCTTTAATTAATGCAACAACAAACACACACACACACAGAGATGAACAGAGGGACCATTTAAATGCCCCACTGGCAGACAGTCTGTCACTCAATGGGAGTGTAAGTACACTTGGAAAAAATAAACCAAATCTATTACTTGGAAGTTTTGATGACCATTAACGCTAGTAGTTTTAAGATATATCTTTAACTAGACTGAGTTTTTAACCATAGTATTCCTGAGACAACTTTTTTATTAAAACCTATTAAAAGTCTCATTTATGTTGCATTTTACTTTACTTAAAGTGTATTTATCTATCTCTGTCTTCGCTGCTTGTCTCCCTGTTCATGTACCAAGCACCATGTCCCTTGTCTCATGTCTTTTCTGTTGGTGCCTTGTCTTGCCTTGTGGTTGGACTGCACTTGAAAGCAGTTTGGAGGAAGGGATTGGCCTTTATGCTCGTCTAATGTAATACACGCCTCGACGGGCAAAAGCAATCCAAAGCAATTGTCTGCGGCTGGTGCTGAACAAGTGTTCTAGTGCTGAGGACAACTATTGTTTAAATAAGTACAACTACCCCTTAACCTTATCCATTTCGTTCGCTCCCCTTGGCCTTAGTGGACAGTCAGGCAGGCAGGCCTGTTGACATACGGGAATACAAAATAGAAAATGGTTTTCGGATTGCAATGCGACAGGGCTTCAATATATTCTGTCCACTACTCCTGCTGATGTTACAGCTACGTGCTGCACTTTGATTTTGATGATGATGAATTGTTATGCAGTTCTACATTCTCTCTCCTCTTTATAACATTCTATCCCTTTCTGTTCAGCTGCCCAACCATGTTATGGTCTTTTCCATCCTCTTTTCCAGTTGCATGCTCGCCTGCATTTCAAGCCAAAACTTAATTAGCATTGCAGCTGACTCGAAATCAAATTAATTAGCAATACACAGGCACTCACAGTACAGCTGATTGTGCATTGAGTTGATCAATTTTGATAAGAGCCAAAAACCAATTCCCCATTTGGATGATCAACAACAATAGCTTTAAGATGACCAAATAATATTTTACAACTCCTTACTCTCAATTTATTTTCAATATTAACTCTAATGCTAAGGTCTTGTTTTTATGACAATTTTATACAAAGAACCAAGTCTAAGTCAAGTGGGGTCAAACATTTTTCAGTTTGTGTTCCATTTTGTTTAATATTAAAAAGCAACCCACGATAAGAAAGGCATGAAAAAGGCAATGAACCTTTTAACCGATTCGATTGACATTAGTTTTTCATAGTAATCTAATATAGTAACATAAAAAGTAAACTTATTCTCATTAAATAACAGGTCTTTACTTTACAATATAATATTTGTATGGGTTATTGGTTCAGGACATACTCGCCTTATGTTGAAAAGTGTTAAACAAACTACCAAAAGAAAGGCATAAAAAGGCACTGGACCTTATAAAATACTTAATCGATTGGCGTTAGCTGTCCATATTAAGTAATCTAATATGGTAACATAAAAAAAAAAACGCATTTCCCATTAAAAATGGTTTTCGTTCTTTATATTTATAATACTAAAATGGGTTTATTGGTTCAGGACCATTTAGAACATTTCAATTGAAATAGTTTAAACATCTGGGCTGAGCAGATCATGTCCTTATAAAAGATGTGCTTTTTGAAACCAACTGAAAACTATTTAATCTGACTTTGGAAACTATATACAGAAAAAAGCGTTAGACAACTCGACTTGGAGTTGAACCTGAACCCTACACACTCGGAGATTTTGACGTTCCTCTGTTATCTTCAGACCATTATACCCTTATTTACCCAATTCATGGGTTCTGGCTATAAGTTGTCTGATTTTACAAAAAGAGCTCATAAAACTTTTTCTTATTTATAACTTCTTAGGTTAAATAAATATAAATAACTGTTGCTTTTTAATAAGTAAAATATAAATATCATACAATATTACCATTTTATCAAGCCATTGCAATAAGCACACAAATAGCATTTAAATTGAAACTAAATTGTTTATTTATTTATTGCATAGACGCAAAAACACTAAATACTAATTACATACGATTATACATACATACAATTTATAACTAAATTCATTTAAGGAATATAGATAGTTACATAATAAAAAACACAATTTATTGTTGATTGTTGCTGCTTCTAGTTATCAATTTTTTCGCAAATATGCTTCAAAAGTAAACCGAAAGTCCATTTACTGTGCAAAGTTATGTAAGAGATAAAAATCAGATGGATTGAAAACATTTCAAATTCAAATATAGAAAAAAAAAACAAAGTTGAACAAATTTAAACAAATAATAAATTCGAACAAATTAGTATATGATTGTGTGTGAGAAAAAGTTCGCGAATGTGTCTGTGTGTGTGTGTGTGTGTAGGCAAATGCAAGAAATTATGGTGCTGAGTAAGTTAGTGTGCTCATTATTCGTAGTAGTGATGGATAGTAGAGATGCTGCGTTAATACTTTGATTAAACTGTAAGGGGAAATGGGTTTTTGATACCCTTCTCCCAAAGCAACAACAATCGTTACTAACTATAATTGTTGACTGCTTAACTCACGCAATAATCACAGCTGCAAATTATTATTTTGACTTTTCTTCTCAGCATTGTATAGTATCATATTAATATATGTATATAGGTATAGCACTAGCTAACCATATCATATCATATTTATATAGTATATCCATATCAAATAAGTAATCTATTCCATCCTAGTTATAGCACATATGGTCCATTAAGTAGTGTTTTCAACTAGTTTCCAATTGCAATAACTAAGCTGGACTTCATTCTTAGAGTTTGGTTTTAAGGTTAAGGCCACTTAAGTACGCGATTCGA
This sequence comes from Scaptomyza caliginosa, assembly GCA_035044725.1. Lineage (NCBI taxonomy): Eukaryota > Metazoa > Arthropoda > Insecta > Diptera > Drosophilidae > Scaptomyza > Scaptomyza caliginosa. The sequence goes on along the minus strand of JAWNNR010000013.1, from coordinate 438,293 downwards.
TTAAGTGCAGTATTGATGATCAATTCCATGTATTTTCCTCCATCAAACTTCATCCTTAAAAGCCAACTTTCATTGTGCCAAATAGGCAGACTTTAACTGTTGATATTCCAGCACGCGTGCAATTCCATAATCCTGAAAAAAAACTCATATTAGTTGAGTTTACAAATGAGATGTTGAAAAGAACATTTCCTCTAAAAAGGGTGATTATATTAATTAAAAAACCCAACTAAGTTAAGTGTTCTAGTTTGGTTTGGTTTGAATGCCAATCAACATACATATTCCCTAAGGGTTTTGGACAACGATTCTTCCGATAAGTTTTATTAGAACTTATGACTTAACCGGTGTATTATAATATTCGTTTTAGAAGCAAAGAGTGAACTTTCCAGCAGATATCTTAATTTGTGTCTACAATTCCAATCACAACATATATTAAAAAGAAACCAAAAGCTCTAGAAACTAACGCCTAAAATCATCAATCACAGACAGGTCAAAAACTTAAGGACATTATCAAAACTATTACAAAATACTGCTTAGTTTAATCCCTTTCAATATAATGTTGACAACCAGAATAGTTTTAAATTAATTTCACAAAGTTTGAGGGAATTAGTATCAAGCTAGAGCTAAGTCCTACCAAATAGTATTTCACACCCTGCACCGGTTACCAAGAATACGCCTATGCCTTCTTAAAATGTTCCTTTTTTGAATATCGTGTTTGGAAGTGTAAAGTTTTCAATAAAAGCTTACCCAGTAACCAAACTCAATGGCTGAGGTGACGTTAACCACCGACCATAGACTCCAGAACAGATGGGAGAGCATGGTGAAGAGCTGTATCTCAGCATCGACCTTATCAAGCTCCTCCGTAGTGGGTTCATAATGCTCATCATCATGGTATTTCTTAAGATAAGTGACTATAAAGTCACGTCGCTGCTGGGCGGTGGCATATTGCTGTTTGTAGTGATAGAAGTAGGGAAACTGTGGATTGGTATAGTCGAAGGACCATTCGATGAAATGATTGGCCAGATCAAAGCCCCGATAGTTATATGCGCAGTACTCAAAGTCAATGATAATGAGATCCGGCTCATGATCGGACATAAAGCTCGAGTCCAGTGCTGAATCATCTGTGGTATCCAGTTCCGGACAGGGTGATGCACTATGCGATTTACTAGAGATTTAAGAGAACAATTAGTCACATTTGTTTGTAGTTATTCAAATATATATGGCATGGATAACCTGTATGTATTTGGTAATTTGCTTGCGCCGATTTTTTACAACCAGCTTATAACATTTTTACTCAAATCACGACCGCAGCAAGAGGCCATCTAGAATTGTAGGTAGTTTTATATGCATATATATGGACTATGAACTAATTTTGGCAATTGGCAAATAAATACGGGTTAGCGGCCAAACAATAATACGGGTTAAATGAAATTATATACATATATATGTGTAATGAAGTGCATTTAATGGATACTCACTTGTCATCTGTATCCAAATTGCTGCTGCCATCCAAGCTGTCTCCTAGAGTCTCATCAAAGTTCGATCTACAACAGACAGATAATGGAATAATTACTTTAAAATACTCTATAAAAACGCATTAATACACACCTCAATATACTTATTGACTCTCTGGGTGTACGTTCTTGTCCGCTATTCGATTGCCTCAACAGGATGTTGCCCTCCTGCAGGTCATTGTGACAGAAGACGACGGGATAGTCGCCTGAATCTATGACTGATCTTAACCAGGCAATTTCCTTAACATAGTTAATGGAGCGCATTAATTCTCGTTGCTTTTGCAATACTGTGGAATTGGGTTTCGATTCAATCTTGCCCTTCACAATGCTATCCAAGCCGGCCAGCCAACGATCCATGCAGTTCCATATCCAATCCGGTTCCTTAGACATTGGTATATTCAAGCTGTGAATTTCACCCATTTTCTCAGCAATCTTCATTGAAATGCGTGCATCACCAAGCTCAGTGGTGGCCAAGGAACGTGCCTAAGACAAAAAGAGTTTGCATTTGACTGGTTAGTTAACAATAAAGCTAAAACTATTTATCAATTTAAGTATTATACACTTTTTGTTATGCCCGGCTACCGGAAAACTATCTTACAACATTTATATTTAAGATATTATTTCACATTCAGTATCATCTCTTATTAATTAATACAAAGCAAGTTTAAACTTTTCTTTTTGACTATTTTACGTGTTACTTTCAGTTCACTTAGGTTATACAATGAGTTGGTAACAAGGAATAGATAAACCATTCTTAAAATCAGCTTTATGAAAACCTTTGTGAGTGCTACAAAAACTATAAGCTGCTAAGCAATCGTCTTCGATCATCCCTTCACCACCACATACCGGTATGTATTGCTCAATGCGTCCACCGGGAAAGATGCCATGTAGCTTAGGTCCAAAATTGCGCTCACTGAGCAATGCAAAGACAACAGATTCGGTTATCATGCTCTCCAATGCGTGATCGCCATGTGTTTGTCCATAGATGCGAAGCAGAACCTGTTGACAGAGAGCAAAATTATTTATTTATTTATTTTTTATTCAATGCGCTAAACTAATGACCTACCTCACGTGGTTCCTGCTTGGGTGTGTGCAGTCGTCTTAGTAAACTCGAGTCGACACTGTCGCTATCGAAGCGTCGACGTTTGTTTGCCTGTTTGGCGCTCAGCGCTACGTCATCATCATCATCGGTGGCAGCTGGGGAGACGCCAACGCCAACGCCAACTGTTTGGGCCATATCGTTGTCCAATTTTGGTGTCTCATTGTTATTGTTGTTGCTGCTAGTACTATTCTTAGCGAAAGTCGACGCAGCTATAACATGTTTGCCAATGTTGACATTTGCTTGCTGCTGCTGCTGCTGTTGCTGTTGCTCCACTTCCAATAGTTGCTGCTCATCGAAGTCATCCAAGTCGGGTAAACTTACGTAATACAGGAAATTCGAAAGGCCGCCACTATGACAAAAAAAAAACATAGATTAAAAAATCAATTAATCTTTTTAGTTTGCGTTAAGTTGTTTGTTAATCAACACACCTGATGCGCTTAACCACAAGCTGTTCAGGGGTAACCACCTTCCACCTTCCGGTTAGATAGTCGCGACAGATGCGAGAGGCCGCCTGTCGAATTTCATCAAGTGAGGCCTGTTTAAGGCGTGTCGCCCAGGTTGTTGGTGTCAGCAAAGTAAGAGCATCGAATTCATTCAGAAGAGAACATGGAAAAGAGAGTGCATGCGTTTAGTTAGAAAGAGCGAAGAAAATTGTTCAAAATTGACAAAACAAATGTTTTTTTTTACTTGGCAGATGGGGTTGGGGGGGTTAAGATGGGGTTGGTAAGGGTGTGGTGTACGTAAATATAATAAACGTTTTGCATGGTCTAAAAATGGCATGAAAATTGAAACAGACCGAAAACAAACAGACGTCAGAGGTCTTGAATTGTTAACGCTTTCGAGGCCTTGCGTGTTCAAAGCAAGAATTGGGCTGAAATGTGCCTCAAAACGTCGTAATAAAACTTAACCTTGGTACACATTAGGTGTAACTTGAATGAAACTAAACCTTATTAGTCAAGTACAGGTTAATTTTGTTAAGCTTACATTGCGTCGAAAATGTTGCCAGATATGTTCATAGTTGCAGCGTGGACGTTTGCAACAATTTTGATCGATGTCTTGATTGTTTAGCTGCTTTTGTCGACGAGTTTTATGTTTATTGACACGTTTACGTTGTCTCATACTATACTTTACAAAAGTGCACTAAATCAAATTTAAATATATATATATTTGTTTGTATGTTGATGTAAATCTAATTATATAAATTTCGTATGCACGCAAGTCTTTTTTTTTTAATTGTATTTGTTGTGGTTCTTGAAAATATTCCGCGATATAATCGAATAGTTCCTCACAGCTGAGCGGTCAATAACAAACTGAAAGCAAAGTACAACACAAACTGAAACATCTCAGAAAGATTCTCTCTTTTTTCCCTTGCGCTCTCTCTCTCTCTCTCTCTCTCTCTTTCTGTGTGTTGCTTTGGTGGTTGCTGCACCATCTTTATCGGCATCGCATTCCTTTCTAGGGGTTTCTAAGGCGGCAAGAGTATGTTTACACAGACCGAAACCGAAACCGAAATCGAAACTTTGAAAAACTGTAATACGTCAATCGGTTTTCGTAGCAACAACAACAAGAACAGATGTTTTATAGGGTATATAGGGATGAAAAATGCGCATTGAACAGGTAAACGAAAAAGAAACTGGTTTTTACACAGGCTACTTGTGCCTAGCCGATAGATAAGATTGGCTCTTTGGCGTACTCGTGTAATCATTGTTAATATAGACTTCAATATAAAGGGGCCTTGATTTTAACCAACTGCGTTCGTTGAACCTGACCAGTCAGAGACTGGCGATAATGGAATTACACAACTAACAAGTTATTATTCATCTGAATGATTTGTTTCATCCTCTAGGATCCTATATACTTATATACAACATAAAGTTATTCTCTTTCAATCAACCCTTGCCAATTCCTCTTTTATTTTCTCTTTTCGCTCTCCCACTCTCTCGAAACTCCTGCTCTCTATTAACTCCCAATGCTTGGTACACTTTGGTACAAATGTACCAAATCTTATAGTTTCTCATAAATCTTTTGATTTATTTTTAATCACACAGCTCGTCAAACCAAACTAGTTTAATCCATCAACGATTTGAAAAGCACACACACACACACCCAAAGCACACACACACGCAAACACACACATTTAACGAATGGAATTTTCCACGCAACAAGAAAATCTTCCATTTACGCACAAAGTCTTATCGAAAAGGGCGTAAAATATAATACATATATATAAATTATATATTTAAACGCGTACACAGATTAAGAAATCAAATATTGTTAAAGAAAAGCAAATGCAATTAAAAATGTTAAACCAATTAAAGGCTTACGAAGTGCTTAACCAATGGCATTCGAAATGCAATTACAATTAATATAATTAGCAGGAAAAATAACAATAGCAAACACGCGACAATGCCTCTAATGCCTCGTTAAGTAAATGGCAAAGGTCTTTGATAAGCCTAATCAGTTAAAGCCTTTTCACTTATCAGTAACTATTTTATGGCACGCACACTTAGTTGCAAGATCTGCGCCTACTGTGGCAGATACAAGATTTAAATGAGAATGCAAAAAGATACAAAAATCAATTGATCAATCGATAAAATCGATTCTGTATGTATGTGTTTAATCTATAAGTCCAATCCATTGTTTCTTGCTAATCAACATTACTCTAAGTAGGTCAGTAGTATTGTTTAGCAATTTTTAAGATCTAAAACATATTGATAAGCACAGATTGTCAAATAGAAAGAATGAAAGAAAAAACAACCCAAAAATCTGATAAGATTTGGCAATAAAAAAAAAACAATACAAAAAAAAAGCGCGTGTTATTCAAGCAAATAATACTATCAGCAAAAAAAAAAACAAAAATTCCAAAGAGTTTATAGTATTTTCCAATGAATTAACTAGCTAATATCCATTTAAAAAAAAAAAAGAGTATAAAGTAACTTTGATAATTGCTTGTAGCAATCAATTTTACATCGTAATGTATATCTCTAGTTAAGTGTTTTATTTATTTATTTAATGAGTAATGAACACTCGGAAATATAAAGAATTTTGAATTAATGTGCCAGTCACGATATTATAAACAATATATAAAGTTACAACAATAATTAAAAACAGAAAACAAGCAAAAATGTGTGAATGTTATTTGTTTTTGATATATGTTTTAGAAGTTTTCTCTTTTAAATGTTTATGAGCTTGAATAAAATTTTATTGACTATCTAAATTTATTATAAATGCAGTATTTGTATTTGATTTATTTAAATAGTTAAAGGCATAAACATGATAACAAATTCATTAAAATTGATTTATTGATATAAATAAAAATAATGATACATTAAGATAATGCTACTTGTATATTCTAATTCCAAAATTTGTTTATTTTATTTTAAATAATTGCATTAATTATACACAATTTGTGGTTTCCATTAAACCGCAACACTCAATTAAAAACAAGTGTATTTACTTTCAATGCTCGCAATAAGCAAAGCAATTTTCGAAAAACAATAATAATTATTTAGAATTTTTTGTGGTTAAAATAAGCTTTTTTATGAAAATTATGTTTGCACTTTTTAACAACCAAGTGTAAAATAAAACTTTAATAATTGTAATACTAATTGCTAGCCAGTTATTTACCACAATTCACTTGAAACGCATTAAAGCAAAAACAACACTCAACCGCATGCATAGATAATAGATAATACTTGACAATCAGCCAGAGGCAATTTACCTGACTAGAATTTAGCGACTGCATCTCGATTCGCAACTGCGCAGCAGCAGCGGCTTCACGTGACTTGTTACGTTGAAATTGACAACTCCACCAGCGACCAGAACCAGAAAATCTACCACGATCAAGCGAGGAGGTGTGGTGAAAAATACGTGTCTGACGATAACTCGTACTACGGCCACGAGCCGTGTTTAATGCTGCTTCCGCTGTTCGCAGAGACACTTGTGCGGCGCCCATTTTGACAGCGATTAATCGCGATTGCAGTGCTTTACGCACAAAAACGAAAAACTAAGGGCAACAAATTGCTAATCACTCGTATAACTATTGCTTATCAAGCGCCACGAGCTGTACTAAAAAGTAAAACGCACGACAATTTATAGCATGAAGAAGGCAGCGTGCGATAAGCTTTACATTTGGACGATTAGCAAGGAATCTGAATAAGAATCGTTAAGTCACCAAAAACAAAAAACAAAAAAAAACCAACTAAAGAGTAAAACCAAAGAAACGACGGAAGAAACTTCACGTGACGTAGCTAGTCGCAGCGTAGATACCCTTGAAAGTATTGGTTGTAGTGTTGTAGTTTTTTTGAAATTAGTTTATGGTTCTGTATTATCAATTTTAAGATTGTTTCTTCAGTGTACTTTGATTCCATTCAAAGACGCAATTCAATTGTATATTTAATCATTTCCACATATAATAAAAGTGAATGCAACAGAAAGATAGCTTTTACGTAAAGAACATTTCTGCATTATCATTATGTGAGTCACGTTTTTTTTTTCATTCCAAGAAAGAATTGTTGTTTTTAAATAAATGCAAACAATTAACACACTTATATCCAATATGGATTTAATCAGTATTTTTCTAGAGCTTTAAACAGAAAAAAAAAAATAATAATACCAACAAAAGAGCATCATTAAAAATGCATTTGTTTTTTTTTTTTTTTGTAAAGATGTTCTACTACAAAAGATTGCAAAAACACGCACACATAAACAGCGGTCAATGTACGAAATGTGTTTATACGCATTTATGTTGGCTACAAATAAACAGGTTAAAACGTATTTTACACTTACCGTTTGCAAATTGTTTGACATCTTGTGCTCCACACTCTCGCTCTCTGTTGCTTCACTCTTTTTTTTCTGCGGCCGACTGCTGGCGATGCCGTTCGTTGTCCACCAAATGTGTAACAACAAGTGTGTGTGTGTGTTTAGTTTTTTTTCGTGTATTAAACTTCGCACTCCCACTAACAATTTTAGAATCAACAACTATCACTGATACAATGTGTACACGTCACCTATTTACTTAATATAATTACAGATATATAATTGAACAATATAAACTAACTTGACGTTTGTTGTCTGTTTCTGTTAGTTTAACGGTTTTTATTTTTTATTTTAATATTACACTGTCTCCGTTTATTACATCCACTCGCGCCCACGCTTCGTTTGCAACTGCGATCATCGATCGGAGCTTTGAATGAGAGCGTTAGGATGACTGCGATTGCGGCTCTTTATCTTATCAATGCTTTTTTTTACGTCAGGAGTGTCTATCGATACTGTCATCGATACGTGTGCCCTACGATCGAGCTTTTGCAACAGTGAGCAAATATGTTGTTTAGCAATTGCGACTGCTGTCATTCGCTAAGAACTCAGCAGGCCTTCGACTCAAGGCTGATTGCTATAACAGCTTTTACTTGAATTTGAATTGGTTTATTTGCAAATTCGTTAACCAAATAAACAAACGTCTTTCAAGTTCCAACTTCTTCATTCATACTTAACCAAAACAAGTTAATGTTCCATTTATGGGTCAAAGACAATCAATTGCGTTTTAAATAAATATGTTGACAAAAACTTATTTGTGGGATTTTCTTGAATATTGCTTGTCATTCGGCACGCGCTTATTTTTAAAATATTGTAAATCGAGGGTGGCCCAAAACGTTATCAAGTTGTATGCTGGTATTGTGCAGCAGATCTCAGTACTAAAAAAGCGCCACATGTAAAAAAGCTCTCGGTCTACATGGCCATAAAAATGCGCTACAAGCAGTAAGCTTTCAAAAAGAAACGAGATGAATCAACGCGAGCTTAGTTGGAAAAGTTTTTGATTTGAAAGCTCTTTGAAAATATGATTCATTTCACATGTTTGATCATTTTTATTTTTGTAAAATTTGCCAAACTCATCCATAATAAATGCGTACAGAGCTTTTTTAATTGTGTAAATATATGTACATAAATTTGCATTTTAACAAGCGTTGCGTATAAAAATTAATACTCATTTAAATAACAAGGCCAACTTAACACACACAAACTCACAACATTCGCAAGCTCTTGTGTGTCGCATTCAATGCCTGCCGCTAGGTTGATAAGCCGCGACTATTTCTGCATAAGCGCTGTACAGTTGCGTCCCCCACAAGGCAAATACGCATCTCAAACACACACGTATACAAGCATACACGCGTTCAGATGTTTGTGTGTGTGTGCTACCTTTTGTTAGAAAAGCAGTTCTAGGAAGCTTTTTAGAATTTGCTGGAAAGTCGCTAAAAAAAAACCCTCCCAAATAGCAACTAATTTTGTTTGTTTTGTATTTTTTTGTTCATCATTTTATTTTTGAATGTTCTCGAATGTTTTTGATGTAGTTGTTGGATTTTGTTTTTTTTTTTGTTCTGGCTAAAAGACTGTGTTAACCATTTTCTTAAACTTGCTGCTGCTGTTTGTTGGTTACTTTTGAAAAGTTTTTCCTTTGCCATCTTACATGCTCTGCTCTAATTTGAATTATTATTCGGCGTCACTTTTGATTTTGTTTCTTTTTTTTTTGCATGTGTTTTTATTGCCTATGGTTTGGTCTGTTTGTTGTTATTATTGTTTTCGCTGCTGCCGTACTTAAAGCAATTACTCAGAATACCAAGAGAGCTGAAGTGAGATAGATTGGAGCTTTGTGAGAGAGAAGAGGAGGGGGAGGGTAATTACTATGTAAATAACAAACCACACATACATACAAACGCAACGTTTAGACAGAACAAAAGCGCAAGAGCTTTTTTTTAAATGCAAATTAAGGAAAGAAAACATTTTCAAAAGACTTAACCAAGTATAGGGAGAGAAAAAAAAAATTGTACAGCATGGTAAATTTAAATTATTTAAAATAAATATATATAAATTTATATATATTAATCCTTATCGTGTTTTTTTCTTTTTCCTTTTGTTTGGCGAATCAGTTTTTACTTATTTTGTGTGTTGATTTGATTGCTATATAAAAATGTGACATTTCTTTCTCAACTTTATATATTTGTAAGCATTTTGTATAAAAAAGAGGGAGGCAGCTTTCTGTTACTTTTTGTTGTTGTTTGTTTGTTTGTTTTAGGATTTGTATCGAGTTTTAACATAGAGCTTTTTCTTTTAAATATAAATATTTATATATAATATATAGGATCATACATAAAATTAAAGAAGAAATTATCTTAAAACGATAAATGCGTAAAGTTTTAAATATTTGTGTTTTTTTTTTCGATTATACTTTACGCACAGGACTTGCATTATTTTTTTTTTATTTTTAGATTTTTGTTTGTTTCGTTTTTGTTTATTATTATAAAATTTGATGCTTTTATTTGTTTACAACTTTTCTTTTGCTTAATAATTGCTTAAAACGCATCTAAATTGTTTACTTTGCTCTTTATCGTTTACTTATTTGTGTGTGTTTTTCTTTTATATGTATATACTTTTTTCTTTAAAGTTAACTTTTGTTTTTCTTTTTTAAGTAGATTGTTTAAATGATAATGGATTTTTGCTTGTTTCGCGGTTGTTTTTCTTTTGTTAGTAAAGTCATAGAGAATCGTTAAATTTGTATGTTTTTTTCTTGTTGTTGTTTTTGTTTTTCTTTAAGACTACGCTCCCATTACAGGATTGTTATTAGAGAAGCGCCAAAACAAACCGACACACACGCACACACATACATGGGTGTGTGCATGCGTGTGGGTGTGCTAGCGCTTGTTACTTTTTTGTTTGTTTGTGTGTGTGTGTGTGTATGTGATTACTTGGTGTTAGTAAATTTATATGTAGTACTGTGCTGCTGCTGCTACTGCTGTTTGCTGAGCTGGGGGGCAGGGCGAGGAAAGATGCGATGCGAATGTGACAAGGTTTTTAGGCAGCCACCTCGCTGGCTTCGGCACCATTTTGAACATCATCCTTTGTGCTTGCCTCGTCCAGCTTCGCCTTCTTCTCCGGCGTGGCAACAACATCATCGGCACCCTTGGCAACGGCTTCATCAACCTTTCGCTTTACAGCTTCAGCGGCGGGCGCATCTAAAAGCCACAAACAAAACAATCAGTTTATTTACAGTTAAAAGCCAGGAGTGTTATAGCACTCACCTTTTGAATCACCATTGGCGGCCTCTGATGATGCATCGGCAGCATCGGCGCCATTCTCAACAGCTGCTGCTGCTGCTGGTGTAGCCTCGCTGCTTGGCTTCTCCTCAGCTGTTTTCTCATCGGCAGCCTCATCCTTCTTCTCATCGGCAACTGCGGCTGCTGCTTCCGTCTTTTTCTCACCGTCAGCGGCATCGGCATCAGCGGCGGCGGCGGCGGGTTTGGCTTCGGCGCTCGCATCAGCACCATTCTCCTTGGCGCTTTCGGCGCTGCTGCTGGATTCCTCTTCACCGCCGGCACCGTTTTCTGTTGTCGTCGGTGTCTCAACTGCGGCTTCATCGGCCGCAACGGCATCCTTCTTTACAGCATCAACCTCCTCAGCGGCAACTTTCTCAACCACGGGGGTCTCGCTGTTGTAACATAAACAAAATTCAGTTAATTTCCATACCAAATATATTCAAGCTCTATTGTAACTAATAATTTAACCTAATCTTTCGCAATTCATTTTGGACGAAACACGCAATTAAATAATACCGGCAAAAAGGAAAGGAACAAAAAAAATGCCGCAGCCGGCGTAGCTTCCGCGTTGTTACAACCACCCCCAGTAGACGCACACACACACACATCTATTATATATATCTGTATATAAAAGCATCTGCCACCGCAAAATGATAAATGGGAGCAACAACTCGTGGAAACTGCGACGCAAAACGAAGGCACAAGAAAAAAAAGGTGAGCGGCATGCTCTTCCATATAAAAATTGTGTTTTTTTTTTTTATATCTCTTTCCTTTGTACAGAGCGGAAAATAGGTGTACATAGCATAAAATGTAAGTGTTGGTTTGGGAAAAGGCAGAGCATGCAAAAAAGAAGCGCGACTTGTTTGAAATACAACGAACGTACCAACAAAAGAAAAAACTGGTTTTTTTATGTTTTCAACAACACTACATGCATCTCACTCGCACGCTCAATTTGATGGCGCAAATGCGCGCGCGTCACGTTCAAACAACAGAGTAAGTGAGAGAGCGTTAGCTACGAATTGCAATGCAAGGCGAAGCGGCAAAAAATAACGGTCAAAAACATATATATGTATGTTCATACAAACACCCACTATAGGACACTATAGAGACACCTCCCCCCCACCGAACCCAGCAACAGCACAACCTAAGTCAACAGACAAAAGGTTTTAACGGTTATCTCTTTTGCTACTGCGGCTACGACGCAAGAGAAGTCAACACGCAGACAGGCGAAACGAAGACAATGCGACCGATTATTTTAGGCAATGACAAAATCAAAATACCTGGAGCAACAGAATTTGAGCAGCTCATTAGCACAAGACAACAAAAAACATCGAAAAGCAAAAAAAAAAACTAACAAGAGAGCGAAAGACGAACGGAACAATAATGCCAAGCTTTGAGCTTCATACGAAAATTGTGCAAAAGACGAACTGACGAAAAATTAATGGCCAGCAGCAAAGAGCAAACAGACGAGACAGACAGACAAAACGACAGCTGAAATTCAAACGGCAAAACGAAAAAAAAATTAAAAACCAAAGAAAAAAGAGCGGCAACTTGAATGCTACACACAGATGCATCGCTCACACGGTCGAACAAATGTACATACTTGCATACATACATATTTATTTGCGCACTCCGCTTTGAACACATATACACAAACACTCGCACTCAATATATTACTTCTTTGCCTTCACAGCCGCCGACACCAACAACAAGCGTGCTGCTGCTGACGAACTCGCCGCTGCCGCTGCCGTCGGCGCTGTTTGCCGGCCGGAGTATGAGCGAGAAAGACTCATGACGCCGCGCCAAATTCAACGGCGTCGTTTTTTGCGCGCACATTTCAACCGCCTTGGCATAAGCGAGACGACTGTATTGCTTCTCAAAGCATTTTACGTAGATAGACACAAAATTCAAAAAGAAAATTTTTCCAAACCGTTGGAAGAAAATGATGTACACTACTTGCGAAATTAGACGCAATTGTCGCTACATACATATTGTTTAAACAAATTTAAAGCAAACACAAGGCGCACACAGTTTACCACACCAATTGAAATTAAGTTACTCACTTCTTTTTGTCAGCCACATCAGCCATTTTACTTTTTAAGAATTTAATTTTCAAAGAGAAGCGGGAAAAATTGTTAGCTTTTGATTTTCAAATCGCACACGTACGGTTACACGACTTTTGAATTTTTAAAACCAAACACTTAGTTTCGATAGAATTTGCAAATTTTATAAATTTGTGCAAATTGCTCTTGCTTGACAACTTTTCAGGTAGCTCTGCTTACAAAGTTGAATGCTTGCTAAATATTTAGGCTGCCGTTCAGAAAAACGTCCACACAGATACGCAGAAAAACGCCGAATGAGACAGAGACAGAAGTTGAGGTAACTTTATATACACTGGTAAATTACATTGTATCGATGGTTTTCAGAACCAAACTGTCGATATCGATACATGCACTTAACAGTTATTTTTACCACTGATGCTTAGTTGTAATGCTGATTAAAGCTAACCAGAACATTTAAACAGTTCAAAGTTTAAGTTTACAAGTTTCATATTAGCAAATATAAAATATTTTAATTATTGCTTATGAATGTAAAACGTTTAAGTTACGAATTTTTAAATCGGCTTTTAGATTCTAAGCGATTACTGTCATCGTTAGCTAACATAATGTTATGCTCAAGATGGCCCTGTTATGGTGAATATTTGCGTCACATCGCTGATGAGTGCTGTGGTGAGAAGTGCAACTGAAACAGTTAGCTTAGAAACACCTCAGGTTAAAGTGAGAAAAATATAATTTTTTATTCTTAGGGGCAGCAAAACTTTTATATCGATGACACAATTGTTGCGATTTATTATATACTTTATTTCCATTACTTCGTTGCATTCAAATAAATGAAAATTATTATTTTGTTTTATTAACTTGCAATACTTTATCTGACAAATTCATGAAAATGTTTTACATAAAATGCACTCTCTTAGCAAATGCGTTCCACTCGCACAACTGCTCACAAATTGTGTATGCCAGCTGCCATCTGCCTTTAATGCCTCCCTAAAAATATCAAAAGATATTTGGTTGAAGAGCAAGATGTGCTGGGGTTATTAAGTTAAGATTTCCTACGCTCAAAATATTTGACACTTTTCCCGCTTAAATATTTTAGGTTGCCAAGCGATGTATGCCAATTATCGATAGTAGCTTTAGTAAACGCACCGCCATTAGCTACGTACACTAATACAAATGCGCAAACACAAAAACAAATGGAAATACATCAATCAAAGCAACGACTGCTTTGTTGTAGTTGTAGTTGTAGTTACAGTAAAAACGGAAATTACAACATTCTAGTGCAGGATTTGGCTTGCTCTCAGGTAGTCGGAGAGTTCGGCCAGACCCTAAGACAGATGGATTAAGCAGCATCACGTGCCATTGTGCCCTGTGCGTTCTGGATTAATTGTGTTCAACACCAGAACCGAAGAACAGCAACAGAAGCGTCCTGGGATAGCCGGCTGTTTGTATGTTTTATTACCTGATCGCCGGTTAAAGGCAAAAACTTCGTTGTGCGCGCCCTTTCACCAGGGTTTTCCAGCACTATTTCTACAGCTGCAAACATATTTGGATAATCTATGTACATATGTATGTAAGTTGTTAAATATTCCTTAAGGAATCCACAAGTCGATGTTTCTAAGGGACTTGTTTGATGCCAACCAATTGTGTTTTTAATTAAAAAAATAATAATATATATATGTGCATATATATAATAATTTATTGTTAGGGACCGGTTTTTAACAAATTGACAACACTTTTTTTTAATGCTTGTAACATTGAAATGTTAAAATAATAATAATACTTGCTAGCTATATTCAACTAAACATGCATTCAATTTACACACGCACAAATACACACAAACACACATGCACACAAATTCACAGCTGCATCCTGTGAAGAGCTCAAGGCCAGGTGGTGTTTTTGTTGTTTTTTTTTGTTGCTACTGGCGTCGTTGTTGACTGCTCTGTTGGCGTCGTCGTTGATAGCCATTTGAGTAACATTTCTTAATAATTAATTTTATGTGCCAGCAGCAATTTGAGTAATCAAACTGGAGTGTGTAAATGTGTAAGGTCCTTTCACACACACACACGCACGTCGTTGCACATTGCACGTTATCAAGCTGCACAGCTGTACCGTTATCAGTTGGATGCGCTTTTGTGCTCTCGCGCTCACAGAGCTTGCGCCAGAAAAGCTCGCTCGCAGACACACACAGAGAGAGAAAGAGAGAGCGTGAGAGTAAGTGAGCTGTGCTGGTGCCTATGGAAAGTCCTTGCTCCTACTGCTGCTGCTGCTGCTTTTGAGCTGTGTTGGGCTGTTGACTGTCAAAAATTTTCACTTAACAATCAGTCAAGTTTATGGTGCGTCTTAGTTTAGTTGCAGAATTTCGCGTACGCGACGCTTTAATGACAAAAAGTTGCTCCGCAGCAGCAGCAGCAGCAGTCAAAGCAGCACACAGGCAGCGGCAATAAAAAAAAATTGTCAAAAGAAAAAAAAAGGTTAATAAATTCAATTAAAACAGGTGCCATGATACACACACAATATTCCATTAAAATAGCGCACGTGAAATAACAAGTGAGAAAAGTGAAAAATGCAAATAAGTGAGCAAAAAGTAGAAAAGTGTGTGTGCAAATCGCAGCTGTAGGAAAAGCCTTTTCTTTTTTGTACATGCTTAAAATCGTTAACGCAGCCTCCACACTAAAAAAAAAACCCCAAAAGATGTGCTGAACAATTTGTTGTTGTTGATTTATGTCATAAATTTAGAAACGAAATTGTCTGTAAATGCATAAATTGTGTACACACACACACACGTACACAGAAGCACACATACAAACAAAATCACAACGCATTAAAACGAACCTTGAGCAAATCAGCCTTAAACACACATAGATAAACACACCCAACTATGCACACACACATACACACACAGTCGCAGCTAACCATCCATAAGCATAGCTAGAAGTAAAGGATTTTTGTATGCCAAGAAAAGAAGCAACGAATTCGGCAATAAGGATACGACAGCCAAGTGAAGAGGCAACAGCAAACTCAAGTCAGGTAGCTAAAACGAGAAGGAAAAGACAGTAAGGCACACTAACACACACACACACGTACATTCAAACGGGACAGAGAGCATGAGCAAGAGAAAGACAGAGAGAGAGTGAGAGTATACAGCGTGGTGGGAGGAAGTAATACAGTGGTGTGAGTTTGTGTAAAATGTAAACTCAAAAAAACAAAAAAAGAAGAAGAAAAAAAAACTTCATAATTTATGCAAATGGTTATTAAGCGCTATGCATGAAAATTTGATGACTCAATTTACATTTGGCTCAAGATTAAAACTTCAGATAGTCATAGAAACATATTTTGATTAAATGCAATACAAACTTAAAGTTATACAGAAAGTAAAAGTGAAATGTGTTTAAGTCTCTTTAAGAAAGGATATGGAAATTTTTGTACATTTCTAGAAATCTGAATACAAATAAAAACTTCTATCAAGCATTGTCATTAGTATCAACTATTGAGCTTTGATATCTCATCGTATTTTACAAAGAACTTTCAATTTTTTTTTTCTATCTTATCAATTGATAAGATAAATAACATACATGCACATCAATTTTGTAAAAATAAAATAACACATTCGAAATGTTTGAAGGTATTTTCAATTGATATGATTGTATATAAAAAATCAATATATGTAATAGCTCAAGTCTTATATATATATATTGTTTGAATAATATCATTCAAATTGTAATAAAATGATAAGGTAAAAATGCATGAAAATACATTTAAAAATAAAACTTAAGCATTATTTAAAGGTATTTATTAAATAAGCACTTTGCGAATTTCGATCGCTTTCGTTTTTTTTTAGATCGATTTATTAATTTATTGAGTCTAAAAAAACTTAAAATGAACACTTTAAAAGTCAGATTAAAATGTTTTTGCGGTTTTAGACTTTAAAAGCTGAGTTATTTTAACAAAGTTTTATCAAACGCATTCCACTGTATTGCGGGGACAGGAGCTTTTTACTTAAGGCAGGCACACGCACACGCACACACACACTCTCACACATATACAAGCACAGGGCCACGCTCATGGCTCTCGTACAAGGACGCTTCCGCCTTGGCGCTCACACACACACATGCACAGAGAGCGTGAGAGAGAGGGGTAGAGAGAACGCCACAAGGCAATCGGCAATGTTAAGACTTAAATTTACCGTTGACGTTTGTGTTTTGTGTAAAAGTTTTGTATTTGAGTTTGTGCTTTATATTATTTCTATATACCAAAGCGTTCTCACAGTTATAGAAGTCCGCCCGCTGCCACACCCCCGCGCCTCTGTAACCGTATTCATTAAATAAATAAATAAAAAGTAAAGACAACGCGATGAAAACGGAAATGAGCCGACTTCATTTATAAACCGGAAGACGGGTGATCGAGCAGCGACAAACTTTGGATAACTGCAAAGACACCTCGCACTAATATGCCGGACGAGAAGGCATCCAATCTTGAGAATGGCCAAACAACGGCAGCATCCACACCCAGCCAGAGCAACAAGGCCAAGCGGCAAAAGACCCCAACGCGGCGACGCCCACCCAACGAGGGGGATGTGGTCGCCGGTGGTGTTGGCATCACCGGTGGCGGTGTGGTCATCCTGCCCCAGCACGTACTCAACGAACTCTATCACAATTATTCCATTAAGCAACGACGCAGCGGCCTCAAGTGGTTTCTATTTGCGGCCATTCTCTTCAATCTCTGGACAATTTGCATACCCTGGGAGCAGGCATTTCCCACAAGAGGTGAGTGCAAGTTTTGGTTTTAAAAAAAAAGGGTTGCTATATATTTTTCAATATTTTTATCCCTGAAAAGTATGTTAAAATATGTTGGATACAATTTTTTTTTATTACAGTTAAGGATTGATTTATAAATCAATTTTGCTTCAAGTTTTCCTGGCACGATTTTTGGTTATTTATGTATAAGTTTATTAAAGGGAAAAACTTTTTAAAGTACTATTATTTAGTTTTAACTACTTAACTTTAAGGTTCAACCTTTTACAAAGGTTGTCTAAGAAGTAAAAATAAAGAAATTTTTCTTAATCATGTAGGATATATCCAAAACTATGGTGAATAAATTGTTTGTACAATTAAAATCTGATCACAGTATATTAAATATATAAGCTTGACCTAAATTAATTAAACGCATACCAAAAAACCTAAAGTAGTAAAAAGCAAAATAAATAAAAGTAGAAATTAATTTGTCAAAAAATGTGAGTTTATTTGCAGTATAAAAGTTTTGTTTTAATATTAGAATTCTTTAAAAACTAAATTATTAAATACTTGGATAACTTTTACCATGCCAATTAAAACACACATAAAAGAATGTTAAGTTGGTAGAGATTATAAAATAAATATTAATTATTAAAAACATTTATGAGCAATGCTTAGCTTGATTTACTATAACTTTAAAATAAATAAAAATATTGGATACGTAATAATACTCAAAAACTAAAACCAAATAGTTACTACTATAACCTTTAACCTTAGAAATAAGAACTGGTATTTTAATAATAAACTATCTGAATATTTTCATAAACAGAAAAGGACACTTAGCTAAACAATCTACTTCAACTTTGTATTGTGAATTCTATCCAATTGTTAATTTTCATACATTTTTAGTTGTCAACTGCAGCATGTTGTTGGCCTATATGGCGTTAACGGCTCTACTGCACATCGGACGTCGTTCGGAGAGACCTTCATTGAGACGCTTTCATTCATCGCTGCTAACGATTGTGCCACGTGCTTTGTGGTTCCTGTCAATGCTCCATTTCTCCGCCTATGTGATGCTGCAGGAGAGCTTCTCGCCGCGGTAATTACTAACTGATTTATAACAATCGAAGAACCATTAACATAAGCTTTATATTTATTTTAGGGATGTTCTCGGCTGGGCCATACTATTGAACTTTCTGATATATGTAACGTTGCCATTGCCGCTAATATTTCTGGGCTTAGTTGTTGGCTTTTGCACGTACTTCAATTGCTTGAGCTTGCCGGTTGGCTTTTCGCGTCCGGATCCCCTAATCTCTGATGAGGCAGCGGCTAATGCTGTTTTAATAGCCACGGCAGCGTTAATTGGTCTATTGTACTATTTTATGGGCGAAGCAAAGCAGAAGCGTGCCTTTTTGGAGGCCAAAAAAAGTCTGGAAGTTAAAATGGTCATTGAAGAGCAATCGGCGGAACAGGTGTGTTCATTGGCAAATCATTTGACAAATGTATTTATTATTATTAATATCATAATATGTAAAGGAACGGCTATTGCTATCTGTGCTGCCCAAGCATGTGGCAATTAAAATGCGCGAAGATTTGGGCTCATCCAGTTCGGAGGCATTCAAAAAGATCTACATGAGTCGTCATGAGAATGTTAGGTAAGTTTATTTATTTTTTATTGTATTGTTTTAGGAAATAACTATTAGAAATAGTGAGAAATTGCGAACAGATAAATTACTAAATGTAAATTTAAACATGAACTTAAAAAATTGTTTTTGAATTAAGTAAAACTAAATTTAAACTTATTTCTGGGTAAACTTATTTTCATTTACCATTTAACACTAATATTTCTTGCCATAAGTTTACCCAGAAATATTTATTAACAGGCTTATTACCTAGCTTACACATCTATATGAATTTTATTACAAAAAAAAGAAAAGAAAAATACAACGATGAAATATAAACCCCTGGCAAGCATTTTAATCGTTATGTTCTTTTTCACACCCACCGAACACGCACACACACATACAAAAAGCATACTGTATGCGGATATTGTCGGCTTCACTGCCATCTCCTCAACGTACAGCGCCCAAGATCTGGTGAAAATGCTAAACGAGCTCTTCGCACGCTTCGATAGACTTGCCGAGGTAAAGAGAACAAACTTTCGTTTCGTTTTTGTATTTTCTCGCTTTTTTTCAGCTGTTTCGTTCACCTGAGCCGCCCAAAAGCATATAATCACTTGTAATAATAATTATGTTGTTTTAAGAGATAAGAATCCAAGTAGTTTTCGTTCTTGATTCTCCTTAATTACGTAGTTTGAATTTTCCATTCATGTAAACTTTTCATTTCTTTTTTCTTCTTTTGACTAAAGGACTGGTAGAAAAAAGAAAAAAATAACGTTAAGCTCAGTCAGCCATGTAAAGTGAGTCGGGTTGATTTTTACTCCCATGCGATTTATTTTTGTTGGTTGTTGGCTAAAGGTTCTCCAAATTAAGGTCCAGTTAATTTGGTGCATTTACTTTTTTTTTTTTGTTGGTTATTTTGGTTTGGGTCAGCGACTTTTGTATGCTTTCCTTTTCACTGATTTGTGGGTGTTTATTTTACCCACGCTCCTTTATTATTTTTGGACTTTTCTTTTTTATTGCTTTGCTACGGTTTCGGCTCATTTGTTTGGCAACGCCGAAAGCCAAAATTTAATTTAGGTGCTTTTTTTTTTGCTGTAGTCAAAAACTTTTAATATAAATTTCTGAATTTTTATTTGTGGTTTATAAATCTAGAATGTAATTTTGGTTATAAGGAAATGAAATTCAATAAAAGAAGTTTACTTTTTTTTTGGGTTTTAAGACTTGAATGTAAAATAATTTATAATTTTTGGTATTTTGTCGTTGGTATTTGCTTAATTTGTAATATAAAAAGATTCCTTTGTTGCTCTTAATGTTCAACTTAATCTTAGTAATAAAAAGATATGGAAAATTATTTAACAGACAAAGATAATCGCCTTAATTTTTGGCTACAAACTTATCCTTGAGATTAGATTCAAATAAATTTTTGATTACATTTGGCAGTCTGAAACTTTAATTAACCTTTATCAATAAGTCAAGTAGCATTATTAATCTAAACGTATAGTTTTTCGACTCGATTAATTAAAGAAATTCCTTAAATAAGACACTTTTTTGATAAAAGCCGAAAAAATCTTTGCAATTTACTCCTTAAATATTTCCAAACTTACAACTCTGATAAACTTGTATTTCTTTCCAATTATGGTTTTTTATTTATTGATTATCCCCACTAGAGTTAAGTAAATTTGACCAAACCTATGACAAAATATCGTCAATCATTTGAGGCGTCCATCAAAAAAAAAAAACCCCACAAAAAATTTCCATTTACAGTTCGATTAGCTCGTTTCTATTGTTACTTACTAACTAATTTAAACACACACACACACACAAACACACCTTTACGTTTACACCCGCTATAGAAGTACCAACAACTACGCATTAAAATTCTCGGTGATTGCTATTATTGCATTAGTGGAGCGCCTGACGAGCGACCGGATCATGCCGTGCTCTGTGTACACATGGGACTATCAATGGTGAAGGCCATCAAGTGAGTAGAGAGACAAAGAGACAAGGAGTGAAATGTCGTCCCATGGCGATTGATAGTTGACAGAGGGACAGAGAGTGGCGCAGGAGACGCGTTGACAGGCAATGTCAAATCAACGTTTGTTCAATTAAATATAATTGCACTTAACCACGCGTCCTGTTCTGTTCCGTTCCGTTCTGTCCTGTCCTTTCCGGTCCTGTCCTGTCCCGTGCTACTAAAGTTTTTGCATGCAATATACATATATTTACTCTTTTCGTTTAAAGATATGTGCAACAGAAAGCGAACTCACCTGTTGATATGCGTGTGGGCATACATACGGGAGCTGTCCTGGCTGGCATACTTGGTCAGCGTCAATGGCAATTTGATGTTTACTCCAAGGACGTTGAGCTGGCCAATAAAATGGAATCCAGTGGCAAGGCCGGGTAAGGTCTAACCCTTAGTATTTGCATAATTGATGATGACCGCGCGCTGGCAATATCCTCTTATGATTTGTCCTTGTCACTTCTTGACACTTGGCTCTTGGCTGAATTAAACTTAACCATGTTTGTTCTTGTTGTTGTTTTGACAGACGCGTACACATTTCCGACAAGACATTGGCCTTTCTCAATGGCGAGTTTGAGGTGGAGCCCGCCTTTGGTGAGAAGCGTGAGGAACTTTTGCGCATTGCTGGCTTAAAGACCTTTTTCATAACCAAAGTGGTTAAGCCGGTAAGTTTGCTATTAACAACATGGAATAGAATATTTCTTAAGGTTCTGATTGTTTTCACAGTTTGCTTCACCGTGCAGCAAGAAAATCAATGAAACAAAAACTGAGGATAACAATCACAGTCCAGACTCAAATCAAAGCAGCAATGATAGTAATGAGAATGTCGACGATGATAATGATGCCACGCTGGATGATGAGGAGCTGCTGGCCCAGAGCGTTGTCGTCAATGGACATAATCTAACGGCTGCTGAAGATGAGGAGGAACAAATCAAATTGGAGAACTTTAAACAGCGGCTAAAGGATGAGCTGGTGACTCGAGATGGACATGAGTAAGTACTACGTCAGATCTTAAAAAAAAACTTACTTTACCCAACTCTTTCCACAGAAACCTCACCAAGGACACAAACATCTTTCTACGCTTTAAGAATCCGCAACTGGAGCAGGCCTATGCAGTATATCGTGAACCATACAGCTCCTTGCCATTGTTAGCTGCATTGCTAGTGCAATGCATCGATGTCTTCTACTCCTATCTGGTGCTGCCTCGTTCGACGCTTCACTTCATCAATATTGCAGCACCATTAGTGCCAATTGCCATGCTGGTGGCAATAAGCATTGCAGAAAGCTTTAGCGGCATGTTGCCCAAGTTCTTTGTGGATGTGAGCAAGCGCTTTAATGATATTACCTTTGTGCGTGAACTGGCAGCCATTATTATAGCACTTACCATTGGTCTAAGCAATGTCATCGATATGGTAAGTAGCCTTACTGTATTCCCATATCGATACTATATACTTAATACGTTTGCAGTTCTTCTTTGTCACCTTCGTGCGCACCGAGCACATAGTTAGCGAGAGTGAATTCAATGCTACAGCCGGCTTGGAGGAGGTTATAACCGCCGAGCATCTGTTGCCCGAATCGTTTGTGGAACAAATGCGCGATGCAATGCCCAGTGAAGGTATTCTATATCCGTCCTATCTGAGCAACTTTAGTGTACTCATTCTAATCGCAATTGCTGTGATTGCTCAACTTACGCATTTGACAAAGATTCTGCTACTTCTGTCCATATCAGGTAATTGCTATTGAAAGTAAAGCAAATGAAAGGTTTTCAAATTAATTTCCTTTTCTTTCCCAGCTCTACATTGCTATTTTAATGTGTGCATTATGCAGGAATTATATGACCTTGAAGATAATCGTGCAAATTATCCGTAAGATTTACATAAGCAAATAATACCTATAGCTTGACATTATATAAATGATCCTCTTTAGACTCATATCAACACGTTACTGCGCCTCAGGATTGCTATTGGTTGCCGCACTATCACTTAGCTTTCTGGCGCGTCATGTAAGTATAGAAATCAAATTTGTCAATACGATTTATAAATATTTCTCGATTGAGCAGATGGATCATGAGGATCGCGTTATCTTTAAATGGAAAACCGAGGTAGCCGAACAAAAAGAAACCGCCAACGATATGCGACAACGAAATGAGGCTTTAGTATACAATGTGCTTCCCGTGCATGTGGCCGAACATTTTATGAAGAACACAAAGCGTTCCCACGATGATCTCTACTCCCAAAGCTATGCCGAAGTGGGCGTTCTTTTCGCCAGCATGCCAAATTTCTCAGGTACGTGCTAACTGGCAAGTAATTTTTTTGAAACCTTTTTAATGTTAATCCATTATCTATGCAGACTTTTACTCGGAGGAAACTGTTAACAATCAGGGTTTGGAGTGTTTGCGTTTTTTGAATGAGGTCATCTCGGATTTCGATGCGGTACTTCTTAAATGGTTTCTTGATAAAGTCAAACCAATAATATATGATTGTTTTTAGCTGTTGGAATTGCCGCAGTTCCAGGATATTATAAAAATCAAAACAATTGGATCCACCTATATGGCCGCAAGTGGAATTAATTTGCAACGCAATCTGCGCAACGATGCATCGATAACTGAACGCTGGTCGCATCTGGCCGTACTCGTTGAATTTGCCTTAGAGCTGAAGCATGCGCTCCAGGGCATCAATGAGCAATCTTTCAATCATTTCGTACTCAAGATGGGCATCAATCACGGTCCGATTACGGCCGGTGTAATAGGCGCTCGGAAGCCACACTATGATATCTGGGGCAATACCGTTAATGTAGCCTCACGCATGGAGAGCACGGGCAAAGCGGGCGCTGTTCAGGTCACCGAGGAGACGTGCAATATATTGGAACAATTTGGTTATACGTTTCAGCAGCGCGGCTTGGTTGTGGTCAAGGGAAAGGGTCAACTAATGACCTACTATTTGCAAGTATGTTTAACTTATCTCAGGAAAACAAAGTAAATCATTTGACTTTGGTTTTGGGTTCTTCTAGGGCAAATCGGAGGGCAGCGCAGCTGAGCCAAAGGCGGCAATTGAATTGCATGGAGCGGAAACAGGCACTGTGCCTGTAAGTAGTTTGGAGTGCAGCACGGAGCTGGAGGTGGATATTAAGACGCCGCTGCTGAAGCTCAAATCAAAGGATGTTGCAACGGAAACGTCAAATGCCGTCGAATCTTGTCTGGGTAATGGTACAGTGGGTGAATCTCAATCGTTGTTGGAGTGAAAAACAAGCAAACAAAAAAATACATTCTGTATGAGTCTGTTAGTGCGTGAGTAAGAGAGTGTGTGTGCGTGTGTGTGTGTGTGAATGAACATATAAAAAGATAACTGTTATACAACTGTTATACTTGCTACATTTGATTTGCCTCTATTCGTGTGATATTCTGCTAAACAAAAAGTATATAAAAAAAAACATCCATTCAAGACGACTTTACAAGAAGATAGAAAGAAAAAAGAAGTCTTAATCATCTTTAGTTATATTTATGTGTGTAACTGGTCTTTGCTTTTAAAAAGTTTTGTAAACTGTGTACCTAAAACAATTATTATAACTATAACTAAGTATTCGAATTATTGTGAATGTTTTGTTTTAAACAAAAGTGTTATTTAATTTAAATTTAAATTTAAACTAAAACTTTAATCTGTAAACTGTAAACTGTGAAATAACTAATAATTTTGCTTAACCAACAACAAATAGTCGATGTGTAGTTGAAAACAATTTTTTTTTTCAATTAAGGATATGAAAGAAAACCAAAACAAAAAAAAATCTCAATGTAAACAGATTTTGCATGCAAATTGCGCTTAAAACTATAACTATAAATATGATAACTAACGGATTAAATACATTAACACATACATAAATGCAAATATGTAGACTAAGTCGAAATATTTACATATAAATAATACGTTTAAATTGAGAATCCAAATCCCACCACACAAAATGCAACCCACAAGCAAGTCCAAAAGCAGCAAAATTTCAAACTCAAGCAAGTAAGAAAACAAAAAACAAAAGTAAAAATAAAAACCAAATGTATGTATTAGAATTATGCCATAGAATTATAATCTTTTAGTTGTTTAGCTATAAAACCGTGTCCTATTTAGTAAAAGAGCAATAGAATGATGGATAAATTAGGCATGCATCTAACCAAGCAGAACATAGACTCCAAATGTTAACATAGAAACATAAATACATGCATAATAATATAGTTTAAATGCATAAATACACTAGCCTATATATATATATGTATAGAGCGAGGCATGTTTACTAGAAAAACTTCAACGAATTAGTAATGAAAATAAACAACAAAACGAACTTACATAGCATTAACATTTAAAACAATAACAAGTAGCATCATTATATATGATAACGATATTTAAACAAACAGCAATTCCAGTTTTTTAAGCATTTCTATCCATACATTTTGTTTAGAACACAATTCTTTTAAGAAGGTTATTTTTTTGTTCGTCTGGTTTTGTCCTTAAATAATGGCTTAAAGCATGACAATCAACGAAAATTATTTAAGTTTTAAGGTTGATTAACGGTTAAATCTGGTTTTCTTAACTAACCATTTATACTTTTGTTTTAAACTAACTAGCAAAATTAATGCAAATACAAAACAAAGAACAAACTTTAGACATTACTTTTTAAGTGTTGTGTTTTAAGCTATTAACTGTAAATCTAACATTGCGCTTATATATCATTTAAATAACAAAACAAAACTAAACAAAAACAACAAAAAATTTAGCGAATTATAGAAAAAATGAAATATATATAAAAAGAAAGTAAATAAAATAAATCTACATTAACAAAATTACTCAACATTTTTTATTACTCACGGTAATAACGAAGCAAAAATTTCAATTTTCAAATATTGCGCGTTTTCGCGGCACACTCAACAAAACAGATGTTTTACGCTCGATAGTAGAATAAATATTCGATACGATTTGATGCGAAATTCATGACTTCGCGATATCGTTATCGCGTTTTACCACAACAGGGCTGCAACAGTGCGCTGCCAATATTCGAAATGGACTGGCAACCCTGTCGCCGTAACATAAGAGTTCATTTTGGATTGTGAGAAAAAAAAGTGCATAAAACAAAATTTTACACATTATTAAACAAAACATAGTGTTATTTAAAAGCGCGTAAGTGTTCCACAAATTGTTGCAACGCTAAACGCGCGTTCGCTCCAAGGCCAAGTGCATTTAACGTCGCTTGCAAGTGTCGAGGCCGTTGTCGTTTCTCTTTTTTTTTTTTGCCTAGGGCCCCTGCTGATTATGCCTGGCCGCGACGTACGGAGGGGCGACGCAATTTTTACTTTATTTATAACAAAATGCGCGTTTACAACAATTGTTCGTTGTTGACACTGTGCGTGTTGTTGTTGTCGCAGTGGCAACATCTGTTACCGTTTGTTTAAAATGCTTGCTAATCATTGTTTTTTTTTACTTACTCGCCTACTCCACCGCACGCCACCTACCTGAATGTATCCAACACAGTTTAGCAGATAGTCCACATCCTTCCACACCTGCACGCGCATACACACATACACACATAATACCCAACAGAGATGTCGCTGAAGCCAAAAATAGTGGAATTTGTTGATGTCTGGCCGCGTTTGCGTTGCATTGCCGAGTCAGTGATAACATTGAGCAAAGTTGAACGCGCCGTCTGGAACACGAGCTTTAGGTGAGTATTTAATTTTGGTGTTGTACAGTGGAACCCATTGACCACAGTGCTACACACTTGTGGAATGCAAGTTGAATTTTAATAGTAAAAAGTACTTCAACAACGTTTGTCCCACTGTGCAACGCAGCATGATTTGCCAAAAAAAGTTGAAAATATTTCTTTAACAAATACACACACACATGCTCGTATATATATATTAATATAACAATCTATTTAGCGATGTGTATACACTGTGTGTGGCGCAGCCGGAACCGATGGCCGATCGACTATATAGCGAGACAAAGCACTTCCTTGAATCGCACGTACAGGAGATGTTGGCCAAGAAAGTGCTGGCAGAGCCGGAATCGAATTCAAATGCGAATGGCACAACAAGTAAACCGGATTTGCTGCAACGCTACTATACCACCTGGATGGAGTATAGTCAGGGCATCAAGTATCTGCACCAGCTATACATGTGAGTATGCATTTAAATGCATCTCTCTTGGCATTAACTAATCTGTTATTTGCTGTTTTTTTTTAGCTATCTAAACCAGCAGCACATTAAAAAGCAAAAGATAACGGATACGGAATCATTTTATGGCAATCTGTCCAGCGATGCAGCCGATCAAATGGAAATTGGAGAACTTGGCCTGGATATATGGCGTCTGTATATGGTGGAGTATTTGGCTCAGGAGCTGGTGCGTCACATACTGGAGGGCATTGCCGCAGATAGGGCCAGCAATGGCACACTAGACTCGCATCGTGTGCAGGTCATCAATGGCGTCATACATAGCTTTGTGGAAGTGCAGGATTATAAGAAGACGGGCTCGCTGAAGCTATACCAGGAACTGTTTGAGGTGCCAATGCTGGAGGCGAGCGGCACTTACTACACGAACGAGGCAAACAAGTTGCTGCAACGCTGCAGCGTCTCCCAGTACATGCAGGAGGTCATCAAGATTTTGGAGTACGAGAGCAAGCGTGCACAGAAATTCTTGCACGTCAGCTCATTGCCCAAGCTGCGTAAACAGTGCGAATGGAAATTTATCAATGATCGATTAGGCTTCATATACTCGGAGTGTCGCGAAATGGTATCCGATGAGCGGCGACAGGATCTGCGCAATATGTACATTGTGCTAAAACCCATACCCGATAATCTCAAGGCTGAACTCATACAGACATTTCTCGAGCACATTAAAAACGAGGGCCTGGAAACGGTATCGGCGCTCAAGGGCGAGAATATACATATAGCGTTTGTGGAGAATATGCTAAAGGTGCATCACAAGTATCAGGAGCTAATTGCCGATGTTTTCGAAAACGATTCGCTCTTCCTCAGTGCACTGGACAAAGCCTGCGCCAGTGTCATTAATCGACGACCCAGCGAACGGCAGCCATGTCGCAGCGCTGAATATGTTGCCAAATACTGTGATACACTGTTAAAGAAATCGAAAACCTGCGAAGCGGAAATCGATCAGAAACTCACCAACAATATAACCATATTTAAATACATTGAGGACAAGGATGTGTATCAAAAGTTCTACAGTAGATTGTTAGCCAAGCGACTCATACATGAACAGAGCCAGAGCATGGACGCCGAAGAGGGAATGATTAATCGTTTAAAAGTAAGTTTGCAATTGTATAAGTAATGTTCATTAACTTTATTAAAATAAAAACAAATTTGCAGCAAGCTTGCGGCTATGAGTTTACCAATAAACTGCATCGCATGTTTACGGATATCTCAGTTTCCACAGATCTGAATAATAAGTTTAACAACCATTTAAAGGACAACGATATTGATTTGGGTATGTTTTTTATATTGTTAACCCCTCAAATAAGCTTTTAATTGAATCAACTATTGTTTTTACAGGCATTAACTTATCAATTAAAGTGCTGCAGGCGGGCGCTTGGCCCTTGGGCTCCACACAGGTTATACCCTTTGCAGTGCCCCAAGAATTTGAAAAGTCCATCAAAATGGTGAGCATAATTTATTTAGAAAACTACAAATAAACATTAGATTAATGCTGGCAATTTGTTAACAGTTTGAAGACTATTATCACAACTTGTTCAGTGGCCGTAAACTAACTTGGCTGCATCATATGTGCCATGGCGAACTGAAGCTAAGTCACCTTAAGAAATCCTATATTGTGACCATGCAAACGTACCAAATGGCGATAATCTTGCTCTTCGAGACCTGCGACACGCTTAGTTGTCGTGAGATACAAAATACATTGCAATTAAATGATGAAACGTATCAGAAGCACATGCAGCCCATGATTGAGTCCAAACTACTAAATGCTAGCTCAGAGAATCTCTCAGGAGATACGCGTATCGAACTGAACATGGATTACACAAACAAGCGCACAAAGTTCAAGATTAGTTCCGCGTTACAAAAGGAAACGCCACAGGAAGTAAGTGACACTTGAATGATGATCATCAATTTACTAAAATTGTATATTTACCAAATCATAGGTTGAGCATACGATCAACTCTGTGGATGAGGATCGGAAACTGTTTCTGCAAGCAGCCATTGTACGCATTATGAAGGCGCGCAAGGTGTTAAAACATAATGCGTTAATACAGGAGGTAAGCTTTTACGATTTCCAAACATGGAACATTGAGTTAAACAAATTGTATATTTTCGCACAGGTTCTATCTTTGTCGAAAGTCAGCTTTACGCCCAACATTGCAATGATCAAGAAGTGCGTGGAATCATTAATAGACAAACAATATATTGAGCGTACGGCCAATTCTGGAGACGAGTATAGCTATATGGCTTAGACTGCAAACGTTTATGGACTGCTGCTAGAGATTACAAAAAGATATAACAAAAGGAAAAAACTATTAATAAAAAATGGGAAAAACAATATCTTCACTTCTTGAATTCACCGTGCAAATAATTGTAATGCAAATACATTTTGTTAGATTTGAAAAGTTTGATGCATTACAACAACAGCAACTCCATAAAAAGCTGCAAACTGTCAGATAAACAATAACTACAACTTAACAGCTACATTTAAATCCTTAAATGCAATCCTTATTTTATTTGTTTTTAGTCCCAACTAATCATCCTAATGCAAACGGCGTACAAAATGTGCGCATTACTGATACGTTTAATTAGTTTATTTAGTTTTGTAAAAGATATATATATATTTGCCGCGTGTGTTCTTTAGTTGATGCTGCAAATATTTTATTTTCTCTTCATATATATATTGTATATTTATCTGGCTAACACTTACATATTATACACACACAAACACACCCAGGCACAGAGAACACAACAACACACGCACAAATTTAACTTGTGAGAGAATGTGTAATAAAATAAAGAAAGAAAAACAAAACAAAGTCAAACAAAGTGGAATTCCAATATACGATTTTAAATTCAACTAGTAAATAGTTAAAATAATCTGCATACTTTTTACCACCCTTTTGTTATTAAAAGATTTTATCATATTTCTCAAAACTTGCAATGCTATTTTTATTTTTATTTCATTTCTTTAATTGTTTAATTTAATAAATATATATTTTATATATTTATTGAAAAATTCATTTGTTCTTGCTAAAAAATTATATCATTTGCTTTGTTCTGTCTGTGCTAAACATTTTATTTCATAGCTCTTTTATTCATATGTGTGAGTGTGTGTTTGAGTGTACTTTTGAATTGTTATTGTAATACGTCATATATTTTGTTTCCTTTAATATTACTTTGTCGTTTGTTCAAGCATTGAGTCTTTTTATATATAGCTGAATGTATGAGATTGTAGGTTGTACATATGTGTAGTGTTTTTTTGTTTTTTGGATTGGTTAAGTTAGTGTTTTGAAGAGTTTGCTCAAATAGTAGGATCTGTCAAAAAGTCTATAGGTTAAAAATGCTTTCTAAAATCGACTTTATTCATCTTATCTTTTGGGGTGTCTGATATAGAATTTGATTTAGAGTTAAGAGTTTGTTCTTGCTTAATTTCATATATTCTCAAACTTTTTATTTTTATAGTTGAAAGTTTTCAAGTGCCACATTTGCCAGCTTTATAACTTATTTGCTTTTGGTTTAGATTAATTGTTTTTATTTCTGTTAGTTTTTGTCAATTTTCACACTACTTGTCTAAAAAATATATTCAATAATATTAATACAAATAATTGTACATACAATATATAATTAATTATAATAAATACCAACTTGCTATAGCATAATATAATAATTCGTTAATAATACTTTTCAACTGGCTCGCCCTGTTCATAAAATGCTGCCAATTTGTTTCTGTTTGGGATTATTTTACTCTCTGGCAGATTGGCTTTTTAGTGTGTTAATAAAAAATACATAATTTTCAATACATATATCTATATGTATATATATTTAAATAATTCAGTTTTTTTTTGTATTATTATTTATTAATGACTAGTAAACGTTTACAGTTTTTGTTGTTGTTATTGTTACATATTGCAGTTATTCTTATGCGATTCGTTCGAATTATTTTTTTGTTTTTCTTCACATTACAAAAAGCAAAATGCTGCCTGCTAAAGTTGTATTGAGCATTTATTTTAAATTTTTACTGTATGCGAAATGTTTTTAAGTTTTTTTTTTGTTTTTTGGAAATTGTATTATCAAAAATTCTTTGAAATTTGGAGGGCGTTTCGGCTATTCTAGTCTTTCAAAATCTCAAAATTACATTTATTATTACATAAATCGTGTTTTTTTTTTAGCAAGTTTTTGCCCGGAATTCTAACTTATGGTTGAACGGCTAAGGACATTCAAAAGATTCAATAGGATCTATTCAAATAGAGATCTTCTCTAAGCGAGAAATCGAAAAATCGCAACTGAAGCGTACAAAAAGGTGCTTCGTGTATATCGAACATCATCATAAATATAAAGTAAGTAATGCTGCCTGTAACCCTAAACGGTTCACTTATACTCCAAACTATTTTATATATATAAATTCAGTGCTTGTATAATAATAATGTTTTTGTTTCTACATTTTGTTGCTCATCGTTGCGTGCTTTTTATTGTGTGTGTTACGTTTGTTTCGGCCATGGAATTGTTGCAAGTTCAAAATTTAGCTTCCTTTGGGTTCCCATACTAGTTTCTCTGCTGGTCTGTTGTGGCATTTGATGTTCATATATATATATAGATATATATGTGTATATATTTTGGGTTTTCAATTTAATTTGGTTTTTTCCATTTAACTCATTTTTGTTTTTTTTTACATTTTTGTTTATGTCAGTCTTTACGATTCACGGCATTTGTGCATTTTAATTATTCAGTTTCATTTTTCTTTCGCATTATAATATGACCGATATAGTTGTACAAATATGTACGATAGATGCATATTAATATGTTATTTGCTTGCAATATTGTGTGAAATTTCAAGGTGAGCGAACTAACAAAACACAAACGAGTGTCAGAACTATGATGAGCAGGTGAGTTTGGGATTGTGTATACCTAGCGTAACAACATTATGTGTGTGTGTGTGTGTGTGTAATGTTACACTTGTCCATATAGTGTATATATGTAAGTGCGTTTTATTATCAACGTTCATTTTTAAAAACATATATATATATATATGTGTTTGTGTAGTTTTGGGGGGAGAGCGGGATTGGGGGCAGTGTTTTTTTTTTTGGCTATGTCAGAAACAATTTGACGTTGTTGGGCTTCCTTTATTGATCCAGCGAGGTGGTTTTCGTGCGTTTCCACAGCGTCTTGAAGAGACCCTTCTTTTTGGCTTTGGGCGTGGTGCCGACGCCAGCGGCGGCATTGTCCTTGCTGCGACTGCTGCTCTCCTTGCGCTTTCCAGAGCCCACTAAAAAAAACAGATAATAAAACATTAAAGCCTTAAGGAATGTCAGCTAATGAAGAATTGTTACCAGTTTCAAATTCAAAGGCATGCTTGCTGTTGCTTTCATCCATAGGTAAATCACTATATGCCTTGTGCTTCCGTTCCTTGTTGTGCTCTACAAAAATGTTAAAGAGTTTATTTTAAATTTCTCAAAGATTGGGCGTACTTACTCTTTTTGGTTATTAGCAAGCTGGTAACGCGACGCAGCGCCTCGCGTGGCGACTTATTGAGAAACGATGGCGTCAAGTTTGGCGGCAGGGTAAGCGGTTTGCGCGATTGTCCTGTGCCCGACATGCCCGCCGGATTGTCCCACACACGCACCGATGCCAATCTATCAATATTCTCTGTGGAGGCGGGTCGCATATTGCGCTGCTTGGGATACCAGCCGCGTGCGGGGGCGCCAGTCATGCGCAGCATTTCATTGGAGGCTAAGGCGTGATTGATTGAACGCTGGCGACAAATCTGGGCGGTGCCATAGGGGCCAGCTAAAATAAGAAAAAAGGAACAATGTGTAAAAGATTTTATGGCAAATGTGTCTTAACACTTACGACCAATGCCCAAAATAGAGTTGCCCATATTTATGCTATTGGAGGTGCTTGAACGTGGCGCCGTTCGAGATCCGCTAACGGGTATGGGATCATTTTGGCGTCGATATGGCGTACGTGGTATGTCACAGCTGTAACGAAAATAAATATTATATATAACAGCAGAAAACAATTACGTTTAGCACTAACCCTCTGGCAAAGATTGGCGTTTCGGGAAGACTACAAGAGGTTTGCAGGCGATGCTCCTCGCGCGGCGATTGCTTTAAGCTGCGCTTGGTGCCATAGTTGATGTATCGCCGCTGATAGGAGCCTGTACCAGCAACGGAGCCGCCGTCGCACGACGAGCCTATGGTGCCCATGGGCGGCTGTGGCAGCGGTGGCATTGGACCGCCCAGGCCGGTGGGTGTGGTTATGCCACTGCCGCTGCTATAGCCAAATAGCTTGGGTGATCTTTTGCGATACTGCGAATCAATGCTCCAGGATTTCATAGTATTGAGCGAGTGACCGGCTCGATGTGGTGGCACCACTGGAGCCATTGGTGGCGCCGCCGTGTGTGCCAGGCCTGGCAGCACCTCCGCAAAGCCAGTTGATGGATGATGTGCTGGGGCCGGCGGTGGTGGCAGCTCATCGTTAAAGTGACGCACTGCAGCCACATTGTCGCGACTGCGTCGCGTATGACTGTTGCTGTGCACCGCTGCTCCCGAAGCTGTGGCATGCACCTCGACGACAGTGGTGCCCCGATTGGCGGGCACTGAAACCGCAACGTTTGCTGGCAATTCCAGCGGCTTTCGTGCTTCAATGGGTGAAGGCGGCAATGGTGCATCGTAGTCAAACATATCGGGATTGGAGCTGGGCGGCGACGGTGGCAACGGTCCAAAGCCAATATTCTGTGACAGCAACATTTCCTTCGCACTCTCCGACTTGTGCACTCCCGGACGAAACTCTAGCACACGCTTTGCATGCAACTCTGCGGCAGCAGCAGCAGCAGCAGCAGCAGCGGCGGCAGAGGCAGAGGAAGCAGCTGCAGCTGAAGCTGAGGATGCGGCACTGTTGCCATTGATGGCACCCATTAGAGGCAAATCGCCGCGCAGCAAAGCGCTTATGTTGTGCTCAATTTGTTTGAGCGGAGCGCAGCCATAGCTGAAATCCGACAACTCCTCGTCCTCCTCCAAAGTGGGCGCCAGATCCGTATGAGGCGTGGTTGCCGTCGATACGCGTGTATCTAAAATACAAATAAATACATTTAATATTAATCATATATATTAAATGTTTAAGTTACAAACATGCTTTTTTTTCTTCCTAGTTCAAGAATAAATAAATAAATATTGAAAATGAAACGGAAAATGTACAAGTCGAAAAGTTTGGATATCGCCAAATATTCATTTCAAATTTGTCTCTTGTGTGCGTATTTATCCTTAAATCATATATTAAACAAATATGTTCTATCAAAGCTGCTATGAAGATATACTGCTTAAGCTAAAACTTCACACAATAAAAACAAAGAGTCTTAAATAAAAAAATAATGGATAATAAACATCAGAATTATGTAAAATACATAATATTACAATAGTTTACAAAATTAATTCGTCTAAGTTATTTAATTTGTTTGGTTTTATAAACACTTCAATAAGATTTTCCAACTTTTTAACCTCAAACTGCAATATTAAAGCATCGTTAATATAATACGCTGAACCAAAAGTATTTGGTCGAAAATATAGGCATACATAATGGTCTGGTATTCTGTCATCTGCTTGTTTTGAGAGATCTCCTTGACATTATTTTGCATCAGAGAATTATCAACTTTCAGCTATTAAAATGTTTTTTTTAACGATTGTGGAGAGCCGCCAGAATTTGGTTCATTTTCTTGAACATGCTTTTTAGAATTCTCCTTGGTTTCATAACTATACATTGAAAAACCCTTAAAAGCACCTTTCTCTATATACTTCTCACAAATCTGATCGTTTTTCGTTTTGCAATTTAATTGCTTTTCACTGTGAGACATAAAGGCAAAATTACAAATTCGACTGACAGTTTCAAGTTGTCAAATTTAACAGTTTTAAATCAGGGTTGGCACACTAGTATTAATTAAAATACTCTGTTAATATATTATAAATTTATCTAGTATTTAAATACGCATAGAGTAGCAAGGTTGCAAGTAACGGATATACTTTTAAACTCTTACTTAATTCATATTATCTGCACATTATTCTAAACTTAGCGGGCCAATTGACCAAGGAACGCAAAAATATCAAAAAAAAATTAAAGGAAATCATAAAAAACTAGTTTTTTTAACATAGAAAATGGAAGTTATTTTTTTATAAAAAAGCAAAAAATTATATTCTTTATAAAAGTTTAAAGAAAAAAAACAGGAATCATTTTTTTCCTTGACAGAAATTATAAGCTAGACAAATTTAAACCTAAGACAAAAAGTAACCTATAAAAACAGCTTTTTTATCTCCTTGACTTACCATTTCCATTATAGCCAAATATATCGTAGCCATTGCCATTGAGACGCGTCTCATCAAACTCCTCGCTGCTTGAGGTATTATCAGGCATAGATTCAGCACTGAGACGCTTCTCCGTCAGCATGGCCGTCTTGCTCTTCACGGGCTTAATGACCAGATGTTCCGTTGCCTCGGCAATGTCCAGCGAAAGTGCCGATCTCTGGGCGCCAGCCAATTCAAAGCTACGTCGCGTCTGCGCCCCAACCGTCTCGCCATCCTTATACATAAACGTTATCTCGGAGGGCGCTGGCGGTGGAGGCAGTGGCGCCGATTCGCTTGGCTCGCTATCGCTTGTATAGAAGTCATTGCTAATGGCGCCAGCGCCATGGCAGGAGGAGGTTCGTGGTGGCTTTGGTATACTGAATACGTCGACGGCACGAGGTGGTTTCTTGGCCGTTGATCGCCTTATGACAAACGTTCCTTTGCCCAGCATGCTTTGCTGTTCGTTGTAGACAAAACTGTTGTTGAAGTCGCTCAGATTATTCTCACGTGGCTCCTGCTGTAAAAAAAAACAAACAATAAAACTTGTTAAAATTATTTAAAATCGGTTTTAAAGACGTCTCCTTTAAGACAACTAAATTATACCGTGCGTATAAAAATACTAATAAATAAATACTAAAAAAGCATGAAGTGTGCCAACCCTGTTTAAAAACTGTTAATTTTGACAACTTGAAAGTGTCAGTCGAATTTGTAATTTCGTCAGAAGATTAACTAAATTGCCAAAACGAAAAAGGGTAAGATTTATTAAATGTTTATAGAGTAAGGTGCATTTAGGAATTATTTTAAACTATAGATCGTTATGAAACCAAAAACTCAAGATAAGAATTCAAAGAAGAATGCTCGAGAGAATGAACCAACTCCTGGCGGTTCTCAACAAACGTATTGGCCACGTGCCAAAGGCATTTTAAAAGCCAAAGACATGAACGCCAGGCAGAAAATTGATAAATCTCTGGTGGGCAATGATGTCAAGGAGGCTGCTATTAACAAGCCGATGCCAAAATATCTGGCCAATATGTATGAGAGGCAGAAGGCAGCCTATTATTCGGACCGAAATCGTTTGGCTCAACTTATGGCTATTATCAATGCTGATCCGCCACCACCATGGCATGATGCTTCGCTAATGTGGTTGGAAGTTGACAAGTTGGAAAATCGCATCGAAGAGTTTGAAAAGTCGAATAAAAGAACTTAAGTCTTACATATTATTTTGTAATTGAATATAGCGATAATGTATGAATATATTGCAATAAAAAAGGCTTATAGAGAGTATTGAGAAGTCGCCTCACCTTTTTAGCCACATTTGAGGTTGACTTTTTTGTTGCAGTTGTCTTCTTTTTATTGCTTTTAAAGTGAATTTCCCAGGCGACACCATTCTGCTTAACGGGCGTCAAATCTGTCGAAATGGTTGACTCCTCCAACGAGTCTTCAGAATAATCGTCCACCTGCTGTAGTTGCTTGGCCGTTGCAACATTTACATTCGATGCCGCTGGCGATGCTTCGCCACTCGACGTATGCTGTGATCCCGATGACGTTGATGGCGATGTGGAGCTATTCGAATGTGGATTCAACATATGACACACCACCTTATGCTTCTCCACAGAGCTAAGCAGTCGCTTGCTGCGCGCACCCTCGCCAACAGCCTTGGCCGAGGGACCCGGATAGATGGTCACCGGATGCTCATTAGGCATTGGCTCCGGCAACTTGGCCAGATTGCCACGCAGCACGGCATTATGCACGGCACTGATGTCAATGCCAAGTACATTCCGCTCCCCATTACAGCTGCCAGTGCGTGTGGCAGCCGCCAGAGCTTTGCTGGATGAATTGCAAGTGTTGGCGGCACATAGGTTCGAGGCGCCACGAGCACCACAACAAGGCAGACTCGAGTAGTTGGAGTTGGTGGCTGGCGTTGAGTTTGCACTGCGTGCCTTTGGCTTTGGGAAAGGAAAAGACATTAATTGCTTTTTCATTATGTATGTGTGTGTGTGTGTGTGTATTTACCAAAGTTGTCTGTATGAGTGGCGTTGTCGCTTCCTGGCTGTGCTCCACCTCAGATAATTTGGTTAGATTTTCGGCCGTGCCATCAACCTCGTTGAAACTGCCCTCGGGCACGGTGTCGGTGCTCGGTGTTTGTGGCACATCCTCCGAGTCCTTTTTCGACATGCTATACACACACACAGAGCAAAAGACAGAGAGAGAAAGAAAAGTGGCAAACAATTTTGATTAGATTAAATCATCTTTAAACTTTCTACATTAAGTGTGAGTGTGTCTATTTAATTTCAACATTAATTTTAATTAGACTTCCTTAAACGAAGGTTGAGTTTAATGTTGAGTAACATGACATAATTGGATACATCTATGTTTAATATGTTTTCTTTAAGCAGAGAACTTTTAAATGTTTTCAAATTATCTTTAGTATCCTATACGTTCTTAAATTTATGATTTTTTCCCACTGTTAACATACTTTTTGCGGCTAAGACTCATGTAGCCATCGTCCTCGGATTGATTCTCGCCACTGTTGCTGTGCAGAGCTGCTGGTTTCGTTGTTGCCTCCTCCTCGAACTCCGATATGATATCGTCGAGCACACGGATGGGCTCCGGTATATCATCCAGTGAGATGGGCTCCAGAGACTGTAGCTGTTGCTGCAGTTGCTCACTGCAAATGGAAAAAAGCGAAATGTAAATGAAAATGTAATTAGGCCAGGCCAAGCCGTGTTGGTCACACAATTTGAATTTAATTTCATTTAGGCGCCGTTTGCGACATACTTTTGCTTTTCTTGCTCATTGGCCGCATCGAGCGCATCTAGCACATCTAGAGCATTTGCTGGCTCCGTCTCTGTCTCCGGCTCGGACATGTTGTTAGCTGTTGAAGCAGCCTCCTCGGCATCACCCTCTGTCTCCGTTTCGGTTTCTGTGTCCGCCTCCGGTTCCAACGTCTCCATAGAATCGCGTGTGCCACACGATTCAGGTGTTGTTGCCTCCATTATGCGATTTTCATTGAAAACTCAACTGCAACTTTTTTTTTTGTTTCTCCTTTGTAATATTTTCCCTCTCTTTGCGTTTGATTATGAAAATGTAATCAATTCACCCACACTTCTCTCAGTCGCTGTCGCAGTCGCAGTCGCAGTCGCTGCTGGCGCTGCTGCTCTTCTTTGTTGTCGGGCTGATTTAATTTTCATCTATATTGGCAATGTGTGAAAGTGATTGGCAACTTTTTCAGGTCATTAAATTTGTCATCCAAATGTCGTTTGTTAATGCTGCAAAAGCAGAGGGGAAATTTGTTTTTTTTTGCTTATACAAAATAAAGTTGTAATTATGGTTATTGTCTTTTTTTATAGTTGTAAGCCGATTAAATTGCTCTCTTTTATTGATTTGATTTGTGTTGTATTCAATAAGCATTCAAGTTTTTTGGTTGGGGATTAGTTTAATTGTGGCTTAGTTTAATTGATTGGGATTATAATTATTTAAGCCGTTGCTAAGTACAACATTAACTCTTTCTGTTATCTTATAGTAATTAAAAAACATTTTACAGTTGGAAAAACCTTGCTAATTAGTTTACTAATCTCTGGTGTTCTAGCAAAGCTAGTGTCGCTATATAAATATGTCTCGAGAATATGACCCTTAACCTCAATGCTTTAATCTTCAAAAGTTCGCTTTGCAAATGTAAATGTAGATTTTTGGGTTAAACTAAAATAAACCATTAAAAAATTCAAAAGCTTTGCTGTTGAATTCAGGTTAAGAGCCCAAGTTGGTATCGAATAAAATACGAAAAAAATAAGGAAAAATAAAATTAATCATCTGTTTAAGTAATACTTAACTATTTAGAAATGTTTCTGTTTGAATATTTTGCAATGGAATTTCGCCCAATTAAATAATTTCCACACGTCTGTCAAGTTTTCAATTATCTTGCACTCTTCGAAAGTCAATTAAAAATGTTTGCATCACGTCCAACAAATTTTTGCATTGATTTTTCACATAAAGCTTTCCCCCACACAAGCCCGCCTCCCACCTCCCGACTACTCCCCAGCCCATAAAATATAAGAGGTGTGAAAATGGGAGCAATAGTGTAAGAACACTATTCGCAATACTCGCTTCTTTTCCCACTATTGCCTCGACTTACCACTCCCCATTCTGCCCTTTAACTCCTTTGCTTCGCGCATTCTCGTATCTTCATTCATATTTTCTATACACTTTGTTTGTAGAGAGGAGTTCTATATATGTGTATGTGTATGTACAAATGGAGCTCAGGCGCACTCACACTTGATACTCACACACACACACATTAACAGAGACAGATTAGCCTCCCTTTTTGCCGCCCACTTAAATACATATACATTAGGTATACATATGTATATACATACGTAATAATTTATGTCCGCTGCTATACATAAACATCCCACACACACACACCCAAACAAACAAACAAGCCAACGCACATTGGTTTTTTTTGTTGTTATTGCATTTTGCACAATAACAACAACAACAAAAATAAGAAAAAATTTTGCTACATTTAAGTTTCTAATATGGAAAAATTTTATTTCCGTTGTTATCTATCTGTAGCTGTCTATTAAGTCAGTTTCAACTCGAACGCCAAACTTTAGCTGCAGCTATCCTCCCACACACACCTACTCACACACACACACACACACACACACACACACACACAAAGAAAAGCTTCAACTTTGTCTAACTGTAAAATATACTGTCGCTGACTTTACCGTTTGCTTTACTGAATGAAGTTGCCTGGCGTCGACGTCGACGTCGCAGGGAGTCTGGCATCGATTTTTTCATATGCAGACGCACACACACACATATATACACGCACACCTTTCAACCCACACTCGAGCTTAAAAACAAAACACAAACACACTCAGATGGCATTAGTATTTGCATGTGTTGGTTTTTTTTCATCCGCTGGCATCCCATAATAATTACAGTTAAAAGCTTTTACTGCCAAAAGGTCAAATCAAAAATCTTCCAATTGGAAATGTTGCTAAATATAGCAAAAAATATGATGAGCGTGTGCGCGAGAGCGAGACAGCCGACACCCCGATGGGGGCTGCTACTGCTTCTATGCGCTGCTGTTGTAATGTGACAGACGTAGCGGCGGCCGAGACGTTAGCGACAACGACAACGGCAACGGCGGCGTCCGCTTTTGAGACGATGACAAAAACAGACGGCAACTTCCGAGAACAAGAGAATTCTATTCGCATTTTGCAATTTGCTTATGAATTACATAGTATGTACATACAAGCGCATACGACAAAAAAAAACACACACACAAATACATGTGCACACATGTCTCCTTTTTTGTTGGTTTCGCTCGTTTGGCGTACGAATTTATTTCAAATTGTTCACTATTTCTACGTTTATTTGGTTTCAATAATTTCGTATTTGAATTTTAAGCACTTCACAGGCCACAAACCGCACATTTTCATGTACATACACACATACCTATTAACAAAATATTGCAGTAAATGCGGCGCGTATGTCATTTACTCGAAACACGTCCACTCGCCTTTAAAACCGAAACACGACTGAACGGAAGAGCGAAGCCAATTGGAAACACTCTGCTGTTTTGTTACTGTATCTGGTGGAAGTTGTTTTTCTCCCACGATTGACACAACTTTTGCTCTGTGACTCTCTCTCTCTCTCTAAGTCGTGAATCGTGATTTGCTGTAGCTGTAACGAATTGTGCGTGTGGTTGTTGTTGTTGTTGCAATCCCTCACTGTTGGTTGCCATTGTCCCTTGGGCTTCAAACAGTGAAGAGTGAACACTGTGTAGGTGGTGTACGATCCGTTGATCAGTTATTTGCCAATCGTAGGTTAAAAACGTATTAGCTTTAAGTGAAACTTAATATGCGTATTTCACACATTAGTACACTCTATGTATGCCTTATTCGGTGAGGGTGAAGTAAAATGACTTGTTTATTTGCACTAGCACTCTAGTCGGGCAGCCATACAAAAGCAGAGAGCGAAAAAGAGCTTGCAAAGCGCCACATGTGAGAGCGCAATGGTGTGGGAGTTCTTGTTTCGTTTCCTCTCTCTCTCACTGTCGCTCTCTTCAACCCCACGCTCCTGGCAATGTTGTTGTTTTTGTTTGCCAAACGCCGCATGTCGTTCATTTGTTGTAATCATTAAAATTGATTGGCTTTGTGTGCATTGCTTTGTGATTCTGCACTTGGCCACGCGCCGCGTGTTACACACACACACACATACAAGCTGAATCACACACGCAACGCACTGCAGACAAAAACACTCAACCCCCGTTACAGCAACTACAGCTGTTAATAATTTAACAGAGCAGTGCCGTCAATTTAGCTGTAATGTAATACAAAAGCCAAACTGTTAAATCTTAAACAGCTCTGGCAAGTTAGCTTGAAATTGTTTACACAACGGCTCTAAAAAGGCTACTTTTCTAGCTAACAGCAATGTCGCCCCTCTCTCTTAGTTTCACTATTTCCACTAAGGTATTCAATCTGTTTTAAGCGCATTGTGTGCGCTCTCGATGTATGTATTTGTTCTGCTTTGTTTTGTTTTATATAAACTTAAAGTAGTATCATTTACTTGATTTATTTGTTGTTGTTCTTGTTTTACTGTTATACAATTAATAATCATCAAAATTTCTTTAAATGTGTTTTGTGTTTATTTTTAAAACGCTGACAGCGACCATAGTTTTTGCGATGTTATTTTTGATCGGTTTCCTTCCCAGCACCTGCGCATATTGTTTGCTCTTCTTCTTCTTCTATTAGCCGGCAGCAGGAGGAGCAGCAGGAGTTGGTGGTGTTGGATTGGCGACACGCTTACAATTTGTCCAAATACTGCGACAGATCGGGCAGACCCTCCTTGAGACCCTTACGTTTACGTGTGTCCTGGACAATGGCGTAGGGTTTGCTTGAGGGCTCGCACGGATCACCGGGCAGCACCTGCCAATGATCGAACACGCACTGAGGGAAAGCTTGGCCGCCAGTGTTGGAGCGGAGATCGGCGGTGAAACCGAACGACTCGTTGACGGGCAGGTAGGCCTTCACAACGAACATGGGAGTGCCAACGACCTGGTTTTCCTCGAAGACGTGGCCACGACGTCTGTTTAGCACACCGTAGATGCCGCCAACAGCGACCTCGGGACACTGGATCTCGCACAGATAGACGGGCTCCATGAGACGGGGACCGGCTGTGATGGCAGCGGCGTACAGGCAACGACGGGTTGTGGGAATGATCTGGCCACCGCCGCGATGGATGGCATCAGCGTGCAGGGTTACATCATAGATGTTGAAGCGAACACCGCGCAAGTTCTCATCGGCCATGATACCCTCCTTGGAGGCCCATTGGAAGCCAGCGACAACGGAGTCCTTGATTTCGTTGAGGTACTGCACGGACTTGGTGCAGTCGAGGATGAAGTTGGGACCGGTGCCATCGGGGCCAAAGCACCAGATC
Source organism: Scaptomyza caliginosa (assembly GCA_035044725.1). Lineage (NCBI taxonomy): Eukaryota > Metazoa > Arthropoda > Insecta > Diptera > Drosophilidae > Scaptomyza > Scaptomyza caliginosa. The sequence goes on along the minus strand of JAWNNR010000013.1, from coordinate 395,174 downwards.
TTACGGGCTTCAGTCACATCGTAGTCGTACTTCTCGGCCAGATAACGGGCGCGCACCTTGAAATCATCCTTGGAGCTAACATCACCGTTATCAATATCCTCGGGCAGACCATCGGGCATGGGCAGAGCCTTCATGAGCAGACGATTGTGCTTGTTGGGCGACTTGGACAAGCACATTTGGTTGGATTCCTCGTTGACAGTTTCTCGATAGGAGACAACAGGATCGGATTTCTTAAGGGGGATGCAAGCATGATCCTCCTCCAGATCCTTAAGGCAAATCTCCAAATGCAATTCACCGGCACCGGCAATGATATGCTCACCGGACTCCTCAATGATGCACTGCACCATAGGATCGGATTTGGCCAAACGCTTCAGACCCTCCACCAATTTGGGCAAATCAGCGGGATTCTTGGGCTCAACAGCAACACGCACAACAGGCGAGACGGAGAACTTCATGACCTTTAATATTGAAAATGGTAAAACTGGATTAGTCCACAAGTATAATTGGTAAGCAAATTTTGTTATTTTATTACCTTCATGTTGTGGGCATCCTTGAAGGTGGTGATGGTACCGGTCTTAACCAGGAACTGATCAACACCGACCAGACCGCAAATGTTACCGGAGGGCACATCCTCAATAGCCTCCACATAGCGACCCATCATCAGGATGGTACGCTGAATGGCCTTCTCGTACAGATCCTCCTTCTTACCGGGCGTGTAGTTGGGGCCCATGATGCGGCACTTCTGGCCAGTGGCCACTTTGCCGGCGAACACACGGCCAAAGGCGTAGAAACGTCCCTTATCGGAGGTCGGCACCATCTTGGAGATGTACATCATCAATGGACCCTCGGGATCGCAGTTCTTCACAGCAATAGCTGCCTCATCATCATGAGGACCTTCGTACAGCATCTCCATACGGTACTTCTGGGCAACCACTGGCGATGGCAAGTGGATGGCAATCATCTGAAGCAAAGCTTCACCAGCTGGCAGCCAGGTACGCATCACGGTCTTCAACAGAGCTTTGCCATCCTTGTCCTTATCCTCGTGCTTGAGGGTAACACCGATCTTTGTCAGCAGATTGTCAATCTCCTCCTTCTTGTAGTTCATGATGGCATCGAACACCTTGTAGATAGGATCCAGAATGTACATGCAGAAGGAGCGCTTGTTGTCCACCTCCTTTTGCTTTTGCCACTTCTTGGTCTTGGCATTGAAGAAGTTCTCACCCCACAGACTGTGAAAATATAAAAATAGATGGGAAGAAAAAAGTGACGTAAGTAAAAAAAATTCCATTTGTCGAATAGTTTATGAGGTCATATATCAATGCTGATCAGATATAAATGGACTAAAAGTTAAGTGTGTTCAGAATTTTAGAATATTTTTGTACATTTGTCGAGTCACTGCCTTAGCAAATACATCGTTAAGACATTAGGAAAGAGGTCGCGATGCAGCGTTTCAACAGTGTCTTCAGGATTTGATCTGCTTTTATTGTTATGATGCACTTGTAGCGCTTTCAGCACGCGCGGCTCTTGAGATGTTAAGTCAAAAGAGTTCGCACGCTCAGCGTCACACGTTTTGTGCTAAAAGCGCAATGGGATTGGGAATATAGATGGGATTAACCTACCGGTTCATTAGCTTGACAACATCAATCTTGAACTTCTCGGAGTACATCTCAGAAAACTGCTTGAGGGTGAAGGCCCAGCCGTGGAGACCGGAACCGAAACCGACAGAGCCCTTGCTGGGATCCACACGGACCTCGCCCATTGGACCGCCATCGTCGTTGTAGGTGGCAATGATGACGTTCACGTTCTCAACGATACGCTGGAAGGTCTGGTACAGCTCCTCAGCATCCAGCTGCAGCTCCAACAGAGCACGGTCCATCTTGTTCATGAACAGAATGGGCTTGATGCGCTCGGCAATAGCCTGACGCAGCACAGTCTCGGTTTGCACACACACACCGGATACGCAATCAACGACGACGAGAGCGCCATCGGTGACACGGAGAGCAGCAGTAACCTCCGAGGAGAAATCAACGTGACCGGGTGAATCGATCAGATTGATGAGGAAACCCTTGCATTCCTTCTCACGCTGATCGGCTTGCGTGATGAATACCAGATCCTTCTCCTCAACCTCGAAGTACATGGAGATGGCACTGTTTTGGGTGGAAAAAGAAATCAATACGAAATTAGATATTGTTGTATGAGGGCGTGGTTCAGATATTTAAATCTTACGTCGACTTGATGGTAATGCAACGCTCCTGCTCATCCTTGCGGGTATCGGTGAAACGGGTCTCACCGGCCTTTGCACCGGCAATAATACCGGCCTTGGACACGAGTGAATCGGTCAAGGTGGATTTACCGTGGTCAACGTGAGCGATGACGGACATGTTGCGAATATTACGCTTCTTGTCCATCAGGCCACGGATTTCGTCGACGGTGAAGTTGACCTAGAAATAAAAAGCCAGATAAATTATGTTGTCATAGTAGAGAAAGGGAAACTAACACATTGGTGAAATAACTGTGTTAAGCTCTACTCGTTGCGAGTAGTTTTACGGCTATTAAAAATGGCGTTTGCAGTATAAACACACACGCACACAGATATAATTTCAAACGCACAACACACACACGCGCAGACGATGTGATTTTGTGAGGTTATGTTAAAACAAGAACCACTTGCGCTGAACATTTCCCAAGAAACACATCGAATTGTGTTCGAAGCATATACATACGTTTAATCATATATAATCACTTACACAGCTGCATCTTTAAAAAACACCTGGCAACATCATACGACTGTTTTTTTTTTTTAATTGCCAAACTGCATACGTCACATAGTATCGCCCCTTGAGCTATTTTCTTTGTCTTGCATTTCACCACTATCACACATTCTCACACTCACACACATAGTCAAACATACACAGGTAGACTGTGTCACGTCTGCAGTTTTTGCATAATTTGATCATTTTGCGCATCGAACAGATGCAAAATTTTCATGCATTTGGCTGACGCATTTATTTAGCATGGATTTACTGCAATTATTTTGTATTTTTGGAACCTACCATTTTGGATGTTTATTGATTTGCTTGGACCAACTTTAAAAACACTACACGCCTGCACTGGCGTATCGACAGGAAAGAACGGGCAACGTTGCTATGCTAGGGATGCGACGGCAAACTAACTTGCGTACGATATCGATTGGCCGGAACAGAGCTGTCACAAATGTTTGCCAGCCCTATCGATAGTGCTAAATGACACAGTGTGACCAGGTTTCGCAACGTAAGAAATGCAGAGTTAAAAGACGCGCGCGATAATAAATTTAAAAATAAATATATGACTTGAAATAAAATGTGTTTACTGTATGATAATATGAAAAGCTTCTGCATTATAAACCTTAATTTTATTTTTGACACTTATTTAAAATATACACAGAAAATAGTACGTTATACTAAATGCATATACTTAAGTTATATGCGTAAATTAATATTTTATAAACAAATTAAGCATATGCAAGCAAAAACTATGAAAACTTTATATTTTCCGCATCATCATTGATTTTACCCTGTATGTATGTATTATCGATGCTTTTATAATACAAATAGTTGTCATTGTTGTTCAAGTTATATAGATCTCAATCTTTCAGAATAATAGCACATTATTTACGCTTAAGATTAATCTCGGCTTAATTGCTTAATTTGTTTGCGCATTTAACGGCTTTCCCAGGCGTAAAAGAACAGAATACGATTTCCCCCACTCTCAAATCAGCGCCGAACAACTAAAACTTGTTGAGTCATCTAGTGACTTCATTAAAAACAAACTCACTCATTTTCGTATTCTGACTGGCTTTTTTTGGTTACATTTCTTAGCAACCTTTCGCATGTTGCATATTGAAAACTCACCTCAGCTGCTCTAAAACTGTAACGAAGCCAGCTCAAACATGTGCCCAACGAACTTGCATGCGCTCGAACGAATTTCCACTCAAACCAAAGACTATACACTTGTAAACAAGTTGACAAGACAAGTTGAAACAATGTTGTCGCAACATCATTGGCTGAGTGTTTTTCGCCAGTTCGTGAACATATCCGATAGGGCCGGCCGAACAGTTTTCAAGTGATTTTCTGTGCGTACGGTTCGTGCTAACGGTAAAAATAAGCTCATACATTTCCCAAAACTAAAATTCACACTCACACACGTGCGATTTGTTGTTGTTGTGCATCAAGTGTGTGTGCGTGTTGCATTTTAAAAGATGCATCGAAAGTGCATAAATAAAATAATTTTACAAATATAAAAATAAAAAATTTGCTTGTGCTAATATTTTAATTGTACTTAAAAGTTAAATGTTCTGCGGGATTTTTAAAAAGTTTTTGTTTGAATTAAGATCAAATGTAAAAAATTGCAAAAGGAGAATTTTTTATGAGCCTAAAAAATAGGGAAATTTTGCTTTTTAAGCTGGGATCACTTTATAATAATGAAATAAATATAATTAAGATCGTTTCATGATGCAGTTAAAGTCAAATTACATAAAAATATTGTGATGCAATTTATTAAATATAAAGATAAATTTAATAAATATAGTTAGTCTTAAACTAACTAATTGGAATATTAGCAAAAGCATAATTATAAAAAAAGTACTAAAAATATCCCTTAACCCAAATCACTCAAAGAAAGAAAAAGCACAAGGAAAAAAACTCGAACAACGCCATTTTGGGATTTATCAACCGCAAAAAGAAATTAACAAAAAACCCTTAATGGCAAAGAAACAGAAAAAAAGTTTCGCAGTCGCTTCTTTGATCTAGCAACGACCAGAACAAGCGCGCGGTAATAAACGATACAAAATAATTATAGAAAATATACAACATAAATGAAAAGAGGATAATAAAACCATTCCCTGCTACCCCTTCCCTGCGCCAGCGATCGCGTCGGTAAACTTTTGTCGCGTCTCTTTGCGCGTTTGCTATTAGTAAATCCTTTTAATGCATTCGCTTCGCTGCGCGTGCAGCCCGAAAAGAAGTTGGAAAGGAGTTGAAACGTAAAAAAAAATAATTTAAAACAAATAGAAGAACAACGAAAAAACTGCACGTTTTCAAAAGTTTGTGACGTTGCGCGTTTTTTTTTGTTTTCATTGTCGCGTCCTGCGCTGCCAAACAAAGTAAAAGTTAGAGGCGAAAGTTGTGTAAGTGTATGTGTGTGTGTGTGTGTGCAGAAAGTGCGGCAAAAATAAAACAGCGACAAGAACAACAACAACACAGCGTGCAAGTTTAATTCGATTTTAGTGTGTAACAATCAGTGCGAAAAACGCCAACCAGCAGCAGCAGCAGCAGCCAGCAACACCAACAACTACAAAAACCGCACACAAACAACAAAAGCGCAGCGTGCTAAAAACCGTCATTGTCGCTTGCTATACCTTTGCACATTCGCAAGCGAGTGTGTGTGTGTGCTTTGCGTCTGTGTGCTTGTAGTGTGCTAGGAGTGAGCGGAAGAACAGTAAAAGTGGATTAGCAGCAACAACAACCACAACAACAACAGCAGCAGCTGGAGCCACCATTGCCGCCGGCAGCGCAGTTAGTGTTAAATTTTGTGCTGCGACTGAGAAGCTCTCTTTTGGATTAAATGCAGAGCGCTTAGCGTGTTAGTCTTTCAACTCGTGACTGTTGTAAGTTGCCTGGCTTTTGGCCATTTTTAACACATACTTCTCATGCCACATTTGCTATCTTTAGTTTCTTTTTTTTGTTAGTCCCCTCACACATACTTAATTGTAATTAATTTAGAGTTGCGAAATCTCTGCGGTCACTGTTGAGATTTCTATTTCATTTTCATATTCTCCTCACTCTCTTTGGACAAAAAAGAGAGCGCTTACAGTTTTAAATGTGCTCCTGGGAGCGAGAGCGTATTAAATATCAAAAGTAAACTTCGTGGGCGTGAGCAATTAAGAAAAATATAAGTTTTATATTTCATGCGCATTTGCGAAGCAAACATGAAAGCAAATCAACAAAACACAACAAATTAAACTGTAAATAAAGCACAGCTTTGAGAGGACGTTGAAAAAAGCAGGTTTGTTTTGATTAAGTTCTTGATGAACAAAGTTTATCTTTGCATATATTTGTTGAACATAAATAGATAGTTTCACAAAAAATGTATGCCATATTCATTGCATAACTTACAAAAAAACAAAAAATTTTTGGGAAAATAAATCAATCAAATAAATCGGAATTCCCTTTTTTTTAATATATGTTTTCCAGGTATATGTGAAACAGATATTTTACCAAGTATTTTATCGTCATGGCAATATGTTCAAATAAAAATATTCAACTATGTTCTAACAAATAGCAAGGGAATAAAAAAACGTAGTTGACATTTATGTACGTTAATCTGAAGCTTAGCGTACAGCGTGTACAAAGCTAACTGTTGGCAAAAACATTAATGAACGACCGCAGTACGAAGCGTCGCAATCAGTTCCAATTGAAAGAGACGCTGTTTGGTTTTACCGTTGCAAATGTAACACGGCACAGAGCAGCACTTTGCACAATGAGCCACGTATAACAAGCGAGCGAGCAAGCGATTCTGAATGAGAGAGATAGAGAGAGAGTGCGGGTGTGAGTGGGAACGAAGGAATGACAGTTGCAAAATGTAACGAAGAATGTGAGAGGAACACACACGCACACAGTTACATCTAGAGAAGCTGTGACATTCGCAAGCAAAATGACATTCCCACATTGTGTGCGCTTCCTTCAACTTCCTGGCGGCCAGTCTTTCCTTGTCTGGCACGTCTGGCAAGTCTGCCATGTCTGACTGTCTGGCAGTCGTTGACTTTTGCATACTTTCTCTGTTTGCTTTTGTTTGTGTGTGTGTGTGTGTTTGTAAATGCAACGGTTTTTACTTTAAGAAGCAGTAAAGACTCGCAAATTGCGACTCTACCTTATGAAAAGTGATTATTTGACACCATGTTGGACTAGTACTAGTAATGCTTAATAAAAAAAACATTTAGTTTAGATCGGAAGAGAAAGTCGAAACTAACGATAAGAAAAATGTACGTTAATTCTTCTTAATGTATATTTAAAAATTTCCGTAAATTCTTATTTACGAGCGCGTACTGTATTTGAATATTTTATGATTTACTTAAAAATAAAAAGCTTCAGCTGAAACGAGCGACATAATGCGACCATTGTGTATGGAAATTGTATAAAAGAGCTTCTGTGCTTTAGATTAGCTTCTTTTATTAAGCTGTACGAAATAGTGATAGAGGGAAAAACAGGGAGACTTTATGTTATAACGGTTTCGATTCGAGTCTCAACTCAGTTGTCATACATATTTATGGATTTATTGGAGCAAAGACGTTTCTTTTCTCAACTATGAAGAGTGTAAATAATATTTGAATCAAAGAAAAATATAATGTAAACAAATGTTGATTCCTCAAACCTGTAAAGAGCTTTAAGTGCTAAAGCTTTTTGTATACGACGATTCATAAATAGTTAGCGCTAGTTGTTTTAAAAGTGATAAAAGCTGTGGGTGTTTTTATATGCGCTAAAAGCAACACTTTAAAAACACTTTTCTAAACAGCTTTACGATCGTGAAAAATTTTCCTTTAATACTTTGAATTGATTGGTGATAGATTTGAAATCAAGTTGAATCAGAAATAATATTATTGTCTGCAAAGTAATAAAAAAACGCTGCCATTTCTTTTTCCCACATTTACACTAGTTTTTGTGAAAGATCATTAAAAGATTGTCGTCGCATAGTCAACCAGTAACTTAAGCTGCAATTTGCAAATTCATTAAAATAAACTCGAAATGCGCAGTCTTTTAATGGTTTTTTTTGGCGCTCTCTTGTGCCATTTTTAGGACTTTCGTAATGCTTTTGATTGTATGCCATAGACACTTTATAGAAATTCACCCCTAAATCCAAGAATAATATAGTTATGCGCCTTTAAAAGGACGCGTGTGTCATTAATGCAACTCCTTAACAGGCAGTCAGATTCAGAGAAAGAGCGACAGGCAGGGAACAGTGGGAAAACTGTGAACTGAAAGCTGGTAGGGCACTAAATTTATGAGACTGCATAAAGTTGCTCTGTTCTGCTGCTTTGCGGCAGTTGGCGAAGTTAAACACTTAAAAGCTGCCACGAAATCAAAGAGCAGAGCCCCTTTACTACTTACCCAGCAGCTTCATGTGACAGTTTTTTTTATGAGCTTACCGTCTAGCAGATACCCTATAAAGTTTAGATATTGACTTGCAGTTTGAAATAGTTTATGTTCATTTTTTGTACAGTTTAGTAAACTTAAATAAGTTAAGTGCAGAAAAATAACTAAATACTTTAACCTTACAAAAAGAATTTCTACTTAACTTGACCTCTCTTTACTATTGTCTTAAACTTGAAAGGGTATCAAAATTCAAAATGCAAAAGTTTCGCGATATGTTGTGTGAATGTTGGTGGTGCTTGCTGCTAGCTGTGATTCCTGCCTCATGTGCTCTATGTGCTGGTGTACCTGATATTTCTCCCAGCTCAACTCAAGTCAGCTCAACTGAACTCAGCCCTAGCCTGACACATATTCACTGCGACTGGCAGTCAAAAGTCGGCATGGAAAATCTTATGAAACGAGCGAAAATTAAAATAAAAAGCGCTAACAGCCACAAAACTTTTGCCTACTCCTTTCTTCGTTCTTTGTTTTTATTGCTTTCTTTCTCTTAACGATTTGCGTAGCAGCCTATACCTCTATACCCCTATACCCTCCCCCTGCCTTTTGCTTGACTCCCGCTGCCTGCTTCAGAGTCGAGTAGCATCTCGAAATAAATCTTTGAACGGCTTTAACATGTTTTCAGCGCAAGTTTGCTGTGCGGCATTACATCTGCCCCTGTGATTTATACATGCTAAATAATTTATTGGTCGAGAGAAAAAAAAAATCTCTTTATTCCTATTTTATTTTCCTACGTGTGTTTGTGTGTGTTCTCTTCAAATGGCTTTACTGTGCTGGAAATGGACTCACATTTTACCATAGTTTTTCATGGATTAAATGTTTGGGTGGTAAATATTTGAAAATCAAATACCAAATTGAATTGTGGCTTCGTGTTAAACGAGGAATCCAATAAGAAAATTGCAATGTCTTGAAACAAAAGTAAAAAAAGTTTTTTATATAATCGAAGCGATTGTTGTTTTTAAGTTCGCGATGTATGAAACTGATTATATTTAAGTTAACATTGTTGATTTGATTTTTGTGCATGCGTGCAAAATCATTCAATACACACACACCACTGATTTTGCTCAGTGCATGGCAAATATTACTTCAATGATTTGCAATGAAATCGAAGCGTGTTGCATTGCCAAACGACAGCGACAACGATGCATCTCAGTTGCTCAACAACGACTTTGTTCCTCCCTCTAGCCAGTCCCCTTTCCCCTGTTAATACTTTTTAGCCCAGCTCATCGCTCTTTGCGTTGACATGAGTGAAGACTTCGATGTCGTCGTCGGCTCCATTTGAAACTTATTGCTCGCTGGAGCTGTCAACACACACACACACAACCACACACACAACGTGGCTTAAGATGGTTCGGTTTGTGGCTTGAGGTATCTACGATTTCTTGTAGTTTCTTATAAGATGACTGCAAATTCGATTTGACGTCATGCTTGCGAGCGTGAAGAAGAGGAAGCAGCAATTTTTTTGTTTCATCATCTGCTACTTGTTAGCAAGCCAACAATAATAAAACATATGCATAACTATCATAAATAGGTTTGCCCTTTGTCTGTACCTGTACCTGTACCAGTATGCATGCGGTTCAATGGAGCATTGCATTTCGTTGCTGACCGCATCGCAGTTGTTGCACCTTCTGCTCTGAGCCGTTACTAATGACTGACAAACATTGTTGGCACGCCCAAAAGCATTAAGATTTACTCAAATTATTGAAATGTTAATGAGCAGTGCACTCTGAAGCGAGGGGTGCTCTTAAAGTACATGAAAATAATATAGAAATTAGGTTTTTTCCCAATAACCTTAAGGAAAACTTGTATTCCCTGTTGTTGTGTGGCATTAAAATGAGCTGAGTTTTAAGTTTATTTAAGTTGTAAATCAAAGAGTCGGTAACGAGCTGATTAGCGTGTTAACTGCGCAATTATTTTGTTGTGATGTTTTTTTTTTGGAGTTTTTGGAATTTATCTGGCAGTCAAATGGGTGATGGCCATGCTGACGAGATGTTGACGGCTTGTTAGCCTGATGATAATGATATATGGCCAACGAAATGTCAAAATTAATAAGCGCTGATGTCTGTTTAATGAGCCGCCGTTAACGCTTGCGACATGCATTGAAAACCGCTGTCACGGAGTGGTTGATCACAGCGGTGGGTTAAAAGCTAATTAGTGATGCCATTTCTGCATAACTCGAAATTCCTTTTCTGCGAATTTTCCTCGAATTATTTAATTGGCATTGTTTGCCGTTGGACGCTTTGGTTTTGTGGCTTTCGGTTTGCTCAACAGTTGAGCAGTTATTGTCAATCAATGATAAATCTATATAATTGACAAACCATATGTATCAATTGCGAAAGGTTTTATTTGTATATTGATATCAAAAGACTGATTGTTTTAATAGCTCTATTAGCTGATAAAATTTGTTTTAAAGTAAATAAATCAAAAGTTTTAAGAGGTTATTATACAAATATTCTAGTATTAAATAATGTTTATTTTTTAATTGTTATTTGTTAGTTTTAGATATCGATAAACCGGTTTGCAAAGCAAAAACCTTAAAGTGAAGATGATTTTTAACCTTCAAACTTTTGGTTTTAATTCAAGAATTAGCATATTTACTTACTATTTTTTTAATTAAAAATATTACCGTCAATAAAAGAGCTCTTACTTTAATGTCAAACTAGCTATTTTCTTTATTGAGTACCCTTATTTAACCTACAAATTTAATTGACAGCCGTGACCTAACATTTTTTGAGCAAGGATTTACTTCAAAGTTTGTATATTTCTAGCTGCTCCAGTTTTTAATATGTGCTGCTAAAGAGACGCTTAAAGAAATTGGATTTTTTGCATGCACAGTTAGGCTTTTCCTTAATCAAACCAATTTTTCTATAAAAATCGCATCCACGACAGTTTACGCACTGCCTAACTGTCAGATTTTGATGAACTTGCCGGCAACTGCAATTGTCCTGTTGTAACCTTTTCTGTTTAGCATTATTTTTCTCCATCAGATCGCGTTTCGCAGCCATTATTTCTCTTTCAACTGCGTCTTGTTCGGACCGACAATCAGTAACTGGAGACTTGAAAAAACTTTCGCTACGATTAGGCCTTAGTTGGCAGGCATACTTATTACGCTTAACTAAGTCCTTGATCAGACCGATTTTGCTATAGAAATCGCAACCTCTGCAGGCAACGCATCCTGCAACCACAAAATTTGGATGAACTTTCTTGCATTTGCAAATGTTCTGCCTCGCAGGCGTATTAGTAGATTGGTTCTCCCTAAGATCCAGCTGCACAGCTCTACATCTAACATCTTTTTCTTTTCTATTGTGATCTCTGCGATATTCGTTGACACAATGTTGAGATGGAAAATGCATACTTTTAGCTGATTTTGTATGCTTGATTCCATCACAATGCTGATTCTTCATCGAATCCTGCTCGCTGCGATATTCGGTGACATAATGTTGAGCTGGAAGCCGCATACATTTTGCTGACCTTGTTTGATTTGCCTTTAGATTGCATTGTGATTTGCTTTGGTTAAAGCCTATTTGGTGGTAGTAATCGCTGCCTCTGCAAGACAGAGGCGCCTCAATAACCACATTTTGAGAAACAGGTTTGCAATTGCAAATGTTTAAATGACTTTTCTCCTTATGCCTCATCTTTTCACTGGACTGACACCGTTTTTTTGGCTTGTATTGACATTCGGTTAAAATACGTTCAGATGAAAACTGTTTATCATTTAGCGAGAAGCAATCGCTGCCTGCACTGACAATATGTTCTTCAGCAACAAAATGTCGACTAACTGGTTTACAATGGCTATAGTGCAGTTCCTGAGAGTCCTGTATTGAAACATGTTGAGACCTTTGAGCATTTGAACCATACCTAACCCTTAAGCAGCAGCCATTGTCGGAACAATTTAGGTTTTGTTGGGGTGCAAGCTCCTCCAACTGGCTATTACAAATCGAATTGCTTCCAATAGAGCCAGCACGCGAACTCGAATGATATGAACACTTTGGCTAGGCAAAACAAATCAATAACTATGCTTAACAATAGTTCGAACATTTGATTTACCTGCAAAAAAATTGGTTTGACCGGGCCACAGGTTCTTTCATTACTCTGCAGTTCAGGCAGTTGCTGAGCGCTATAACAAGTTTGCTGCTCAGCAATAGTTGGCCAATTGTAGGAGTCATATCCTGTGTGTTGTGGCGCATAGGCATAGCTTTGTTGTCCTACATACCCAGGCGATATGTATTGTTGTGGCAGTTGCTGCTGTGGAGCATATATCGTTTGTATGGGTTGCGATTGATTGGGCATCATATAATTATAATTCATATAGGGATTTTGTGGAGTCCAAGTGTTGCCAAGCTTGAGAGAGAAGTGTTGGAAAAGTTAATTGCAAATGTATTCAACAGGCAGAAGAAAGCTTTGGCCATCCTTTAACTTATCAATACAAATACTTATTAATATGTTCCTACCTCAGAAGTTTGACTAAACGTTAAGTTTAGGATAAATTGTTGTGAAAAGTGTCCTCAATCAAGAAGATCTCTTCCAATTAGTACTTACACAGCATCTCTTGGACTGAGCAGTTTGAATTGGCGGACAGCCCAATATTCTTGGTGACGATTGATAGCCAGCCATGATTACTATTTCAACGCTTCAAACTCTGGCCAGTGTCGGTCATGGTCATGGTCTGGCCCTTTTGTAATCGGGACATAACAATCGAAACAATAGCACATAAGTTTGTTTACAACATTGAATTTATGTACTTTACTGAGAGTCGGAAATGTGAAATGTGTGACAGTGACAGCAAAGTCATTATCGGTTAGGCTTTACTGTACTGCTTGCTTCAATTGTTTCGACCCTTTGTTTGTCACATATGCAAACATTTTTGATGAACTCTGCCAGAGAATCGTGCAGGAACCCCAAAATTGCCGCAAGCATTTCCCGTGCTACATTTTAATTGTTCATAATTTATGAACTTGTCGACGACAACGACGACATCATAAAAGCACACACCCCAACCCCCTTCCCCCGCAAAAACCATACATAAACAAACAAAATGTTATGCTGCCCCCCAACTGGCGCATTTGCCGCCTGCAAAGGCAAACAATCTGTGCATAGAAATGAAATTCATTTTGTTGTCATTTGCTTTCGTTTGGGGGTAGAAAGTAGAGGAGATGGAATGGGGCTGGCAACGGGGAAAGGGGACCAAACCTAAACCAAAAGCCGAAGCCCCTTCCAAACACCTGGCACCTTACATGCCTTACCTTTCAGCTTTCAGTGTACAGGGTGGAAGGGTGGCACGCTTAAGTAGACGTCACATTTGCTAATTAAAAGTTCAATGCGCAACATTTGCAGCACCGGCAGCAGCAGCAGCAGCGGCAGCGGCAACAACCAAATGGCCAACAACAACAACGAGAAAAACAACAAAACACCAATGACAATGACAAAGGGAATGAGGTGAACGAACACAAAAGAGGAACAATAAAACAGAACAGTTAGCATTGGGTTGTGTGTTTGGCCGAATATGCAATACTCTTGCAAATGACAATAAGATAAAGATTAAAATACTTCAATCTATAAAAAGGTTAAAAATTTATACAAAAGGCGCGTTTTATATACATTAAAGCGAAGAAAGAGAAAGAAGATTTTAAATAAAATATGTATATTTTAGTTAATTACTGCTTACATTAAAAAGATTTATGTAATAAAATATAATAATAATATGTATTTAAAACTAAAATTATTCTTCATTAAAAATTTTACAAATCAAAATGTTTTTAATACTTTGCATCGAGAAATTTAAAGACTTTTTGTTAGAGTATAACAAACAAGAGCATAGTTAATTTATTTTCAATGTTCTTTACTTGTCTCTCTTTTTTGTCTGATTGGAAGTTTTCTGTCTGTCTGATTTCCATTTGACTTTTTAAAGAGAGCATGCGAAATCCGTTTTTAATTATTTAATTAATTGCGTAACGTTATGCAAATAACCAATTCTTTGTTTTTTTTTTAAACTGCTATACAATTGCATTACGTAAAGACTTTAATTGAAACTACAACTTTGATATTGTTAAAGGATTGAAGAACATTACAATTATAATTGTTTACTTGAAACTTTAAAGTTATTTGCATTAAATGCTTCAAGAGCTTTAATCAAAACTTAGTGTCTGAATTAAACTCATTACATATTTGCTCGTCGTCATATCTTTTCTAATTACATTAAATTACAAACTCAACATTACAAAAGCAAACCACCAAAGCAACCACACACAAACACACACCTAGTCACACACACACAGAAAGTACGCACATAAAAAACCACATAAAATCACCTGTGCGAGCTTTGACATACAAGCACACGGACAAGCAAACGAAACGTTTATTTATTTATGACCTCGCTGGCAGTATTTGAAGTTATATATATAGAATTTTTTGTGATTTTTCATTCCGACTCCGGAGCCTTCCAGAGCTGGCCATATACCGCAAGTGTTGACAACCGCAACATCGCAACATTGCCTGTCACAACGCATTCCACACACTGACAGCGGACACAAACTGGAATGTGTGTGTGTGTGTGGGCGGGTGTGGTTTGGGTAACTTTAACTAAAGAATTGGCATTTTGAAAAAAGTATTTTTCACGGCTATCTGCTCATAATTACCACACAAAATGTTTCGCCTATTAGACGAACTTTTATGGCTTGTCAGCTGGAAGGAGCAAAGCCATGAAATAAAATATGAAAATAACATGATAAATGGCAAAGTTTTACATGAAAAGTTTTAACAACATTGCCATGGATCTGAATGTTGAATTCCGAGTCAATGCATTCGTTGGTCCAGAATAATATTTGTATATTTTTAGCGTTTTTCAATATGTGCTACGTGCTTAGCGACCTTAATTGTTCCCCGGTGTGCATTTAAATGGTTAAGCATTGATTAAGTCAACATATTTTGTCAGCCAGGGGATAACATAAATTATGACGATTAATTGAATTGCTGCAAAGGGTCACAAGAAAGACATATAAAAACATATGTTTTTACACGGGCTTTGAACAAAAACTTTTTTAAATATATTGTAATAAATTTAAAGTTAGATTATTGCGTCGTTTGGTTATATAAAACTTAAATAATTACAGTTTATTAGGAGTTTATTTAATAATTGTATTTTTTACATAATTCTCACAACTTTTTATTTAAAATTAATTAAAATTCTAAAAAGTGCACAAAAATATATTTAAAATAATTTGTTGAAGGTCCCTAAAGCATAATAAACAATTCTATAATTTAAAAGAAACTTCTAGCAACTCTTAAAAACCATATAAAATTATACTTTAAGTAAAACTCTTTCATAATAGCGTTCTGTTTAATTGCTATAATTAGTTGCGTATATACATATATTTAAAAAGTACATTAAATTATTGCTCCCATGCCTCACTCGTGTACAACAAATTACTAGACTGTGAAATAATATTAATGCAAAATAAACAGCAGGGAGTCGGTTGCCTTGCTTCTTGCCTCAAGGCATTAATCGGCAACGAAATCAGCATAAATCTAAATTAAATTTTATTCAAAAACAGGGGGAAAAAAATAATGTGCGAGAAAATACAGCAAATTCCATTTGCCCAAATAATTAGAGAACAATTTTTACAATTTGTTGCATCAACATTTTGTTCGTTCAAAGAAGAAATGAGTAATGTCGTTTGTACTTAATTTCAATGACAAATGTCTTAGTGCCTTAAACGTATTTATTACGCTCACTCTTCTTGAATGCTTCCAAAACAGTCTGGCATAACTTTTCCCCCCCTTCTCCCAACACCCTTCCAATCCGTTTGTCATATATCTTGGCACTTGCTCAGCTGGCGCTTGTTGTTTGTTTATTTATTCGGTTGCTTGTTTGTTTGTTGTTGGCTTTCATTAATCGTTGCATGCGCAAAGATTTAACAATATTTTGCCTAATTATGCAAAGACTATTCCCTTAAAACAAATGCCATGTTTATTTACACTAAACATAATGCTAATGACTACTAAAAAGCTTATATAAATACTTAATAGAATAATATTAATCTCTTCTGTTGCAGCATGGAAACCATGATTACCAGAAAATACAGATAAAATAAATAATGCCAGCGCACATTTTTTGGAAGACTAAACAAAGTCGGGCAGTTTTGCTCGCGGTAAGTAAAATTCTTGAAACTATTTTTATTATTATTCAACAGTTGTGTAAATCTATTTTTAAAATCGTTACCACAACTACCATTTGCCTTAAACCAAGTACAACTTTAATAAGCTTACATAATCATAAAAGCAGTTGCCTCAGAAACATTGGGTGACAGTTTAAAGCCACAACCATAACGTGGTCGTCAACATTCAAACCCTTTTTGGGCTTCATTCATAAATATTAAAGCAGCTCTCTCACATAAAAAAAAGGACACGCATCAAATGTTTGCCAAAAATGTAATAAAACATCAAGTTACCAATAATTTAGATGGCAAAGCAGGGCAAAACAAGAGCAAAAACATGAGCCAGGCGAGCGAAGAGAATGAAATTAAAGGCGTGAAGGTTAAACCCTTTTGGGGGGTTGCCTTGACCATGCCCAAAACTGAAGTCGGACAGCAACACGTGCCGCTTTTGTGATTGCGGATACTTTTCGTCGGATTTACCAAAAATCCGTCGGCATTTTATAGCGTTAGGGGGAGAGAGAAAGAGAGATTCCAACCCTTTCTATCAAAAAAAAAAAAAAATTCCAATTCTTAACCTCTTTATATCCAAGTTCAATGTATTTTGCTGGTCATTGACTAAAAAGGATTAGGTCATGTGGCTTGTAAACTGCTCTATAGTTTGCTTGTGTACGTGTATGTGCTTCCCGCCCTAATGTGTGGGCGTGTCTATAAAGAGAGACAGAGAGTGGCGAGATACAACTTGTTACTCTGAGCACATTACCATAATGTATTTTATCTGGCTGCTGACTTGTACGGCCCCACAGTTAGAAATCACTTAAGACGTTCATTCCTTTCTCCCTCTTTTCCCCAAATTCCCTTGGCTTGGTTCGTTTCATGTTACCCACAGTTCGGTTGACTGGTCTGAAGGTCCAGTGTGTTGCCTTCTTGACTGGGCTGTTCAGACACATTCTTATCATTCCCAATTCTCTTTCTGTCTTTGCATTTGTTTCGACTTGCGTGAAATTGCAAAATCAATCAATTCGATTCCGTATACGTAATATTTATAAATATTTAATGTTAAGCTTTATACGCATTTTTGCTTGCCTGCCTGCCTCTGGATACGTAACAATTCGATGCGATACGATTCGATGTTATGTAAATGGCTTTGTCTACAATGCACGGGGGTACTGTGTGTGTGTGTGTGTGTTTTATGTGTTTGCTACAACCCCCGCCTCCACCTACCTTCAGCCAATTCACCCCGAATGATGTATATGGGGTGCATGTAGCAAATTGGGACCCCACTAAAATCGTTTCGATATGTTAATAAGTAATGTCGAGGCAAGTTTTGGCATAACCTCAAATATGCTGAGCTCATTTGGGATGTTTAGTAAATGCACACATACATAAATATGCACATAACATAGGTATTTATGTACATAGAATATAAATTGCGGCAGTCTATACAATTGAAGTTCAACAATTTGAATTGTTACTATGCCATTGGCAGGCTGTATGCTTATTATCTAACAATTTTCTTGGGCATAAGATACAAATTTCTGGTTATTTGCATATGAAAATTCAGAATATTTGTCTTTTTCTAGCAGCTCAATTGTTTCAACTTTATGCAGTTGTTTTCTACTGGTTTTTCAGTTATAAGTAAAGAACAATAAGCTTGTCAATTACCTTATTAAATGTTTTTAACTTACTTATTAAATAACAATGCAAAAATCCAAAGAAATCCATTAAAATGATTTAATCTTGGAGATGTAGATGGAAATTTTATTGTAATCGTGTTTTTAACACTTTTTTGACAATAGACAGATCTGGTTGTTGGAAAAAATCCAATAAATCAGCAGAACAAAAGATTGAATGAATGCATAAAATTAATACTGATTGTAAATGAAATTATAGTGAGGCAAAATCCTTTGCCGTTGAGATTTTTCATTGCGAATTTCCTCACTGGCCAATCGCAGTTTTATATTAACAATAAGTTTATACACATAAGAGGAGGGATTTAATTTTTATTCAGTTTGATCCATTACTACTTTATATTAAAGGCTTGAAGTATAAAGTTTATTTAAGTTGAAAATGTAATAATTCTTTTAAAAATTCAGCTTCAACTTATTTAACAAACTGTGTCAAATTCTCTATAATCATTTAAAGTTCCCAACTTAGCTGAATTTTTATTGAAAGTTTTGTTTTTCTTTTTAATTTATTATTAACCATAAATTGTAAATCAAGCTATGAGCTATTCTAAACAAATATTGTAATAATAAAAATAATAAAATAAAATTAATGTTAAATATTTAATAACATGAAAAATTCAATTGATATTTAATTAAGCTATTAAAATGAGGGATTTGTTATACATTTGACCTTGTTTGGCTCACTCATGAAACGTTTTTGTTTTCTTTTTTTTGGTTGACCAAATTTAGTTGCTTTTTCAGCTTGTTTTTAGCACTTAATAAAATATGAAAACGTTTGTTGTATACAAAAACCTGAATTCGACCCAGCTAACTAACCAATAGTGGCTGGCATATTTTAAAGGATTTTATAATATATTTTTTTGGTTCGCCGTTGGAGTTCGTGCAGTGACGGCTTTTAAATAAATGCTGTGTTTTTTGTGTGAATCCAACAACGAGCCAACGAGAATAAAAGTTTGTTTAATTGTTTTAAAATGTTTCTGGGTACATATACTATGTGTATATATAACAATCGGTAGAAAGTCGGTTGTCAAGGTTGCTGTGGGTTGACGATGGTTGCTGCATGCTGTGCTGTGGCGTGAACTGTATTGTTGCATTTTATTTGTGCACATAATTTATGCATGTGTTGCCTTTGGACTGAGCTTTCCTGAGCTGAGAGCTGCTGTTGCTGCTGTTGCTGCTGCTGCTGCGGTGTTATCGAGGATTGCGAATGGAATGGCAAATGACTGCAAAAGTCAAATTGTGAGGTTTACCATTTGGTTTTGTATGCGCTGGCAATGGGAATCGAACAAAAAAAAAAAGTAAAACCAAAACAATAATGTAGATATTCTTTGATTTTTTGAACAGATATATGCATTTGTCTGTTGTAAATAAATAATTGAAATATTTGATAGAGCCTGAAATAAATATTCAACGTTATAACAAATGTTTGACATGTAAAATGATTTTTTATTAATCAAAAATTCAGCACATGGAATACTTATTGATTTGGTTAATTAATTGATAAATATATATATTGAATACAATTTCCATTCTTGGTAAAAATTGATAATAAAAAAGTTTTAAAAAAAACTCTTATACATTTGATAATTATGTTTGAGGAAATCTCTCTTATCTTTGCTTGAAACTGCGGAAACAATTTGAATTGTTAAGCCCAGTTTGCATTTGACATACGAATATGGGTCATTAAAACTGTTAGCTTGAAGCGTCGCGCCATGTTTGGTGGCATGATGTTGGCTCAACAGTTGAGAATCAAGCGAAAATCGCCTGACAGTTTCACGCATGGCTAACGTCCAAATTCACGTACTGCAAATTGTTTCGTATTAATCAACGTCGGCGAAACAGCGTAATAGGACATAGGACACAGCACCCAAGTGCCGCACATTCAGCCGCAGGCACACAAACGCTGGCCACCAAATGTGTGTTCTGTCGGTTTGTTCACATATTCCTCTTGCTCTTACTCCTTCTATTCTCTGTGTGGTGTGGGTGTGTGCGTGCCTGTTGGTGCGTAATAATTGCCTGGCCATAGGCTCAGCGTCAACTTCACAGATACACTTCCACGCACATTCACACATACACACCTGCTATAGATAGTTCGTGTTAGTCAGTCATGTGATTAGCCGCACACACACACACACACACACAAATAGGCTGGTGTGAATCCCTGTGTATGTTCATACATATGTATGTGTGCCTGGTCGCCCTTAGCCCAATGCGAGTGCACGAAATTATGCGGAAATTGTTGCATATTTAAGTGGGCACGCGTGAATAACTGTAAAAAAAAAACTTAGTCCGCTTTTTGCCGTTTCGTAGACGTGCGAAAATGCTGTTAAAGTTAATTGAGTGTGGAATTTCGGAAATATGGTGTAAAATAAACTAGAAAGTTAGATGGGAATGAAACGTACGATTATGCCATGAACCCAAACAGAAAACAATTTTTTTGAATATTATGTAATGTGCTGCGTTGTAAGAGTTTAAGGACTGTTAAACAAACGGAACAAAAATTTAAGCTTACATTATATATTTACAATGATTTTTCTTAAAACAAATTACGACTTTAATTGACTTTGGTGTTAAGATTGCCTTCATTTTGCTCTAATAGTATTATCGAGTTTTATTGAATATTCTACCTAGCCAATTTTGTAGTTACAGGTTATCAAAATGGCTCTAATTAAGCAAATATACACAAATGCATTGTACATTGCAATTGATCATAGTCTCCTTGGCAAATAGCACTAGCATTTTGTTGTAGTAGTAGAGCACTACAATCGATTTAACCCAATTACCCAAGCTCTGGTTGCCAACTCAAATCTCAGTTGCAATTCAATAGCAAGAAAAAAAAAAAAGAAAACAAAACCCAACCACAACTGCAAAGAGCAAATTCAACTTGAGTTTAACAAAATGATAAATTAATTTGAGCAATTCTAGCTGGAATTGAAATGCATAACTTTGTTTATGTTTGCTATTGTTGGATTTTTGTTGTTGTGTATTTTGTTTCTGTTTCCTTTTGAAATCATTTGACCGGTTCACAAAAACTTTGAGTAATTGCCAAAAGAAAAGCGCAGAAAGAATAAAGCGAGCAAAGCCAAAGAAAAGCATGAACTGAAACTCAGTTTGTTAGACATTGTATTATCCTTGGACTACAAGCATCGGTATATACTTAAATATATATTGTGCTCTCTCTTCCTCTCTCTTTCTCTCTCCATATACGATAGTAACAATGGCAAACTCAACTATTATTGGCACGTTACGACGTAAGCTAAGGCGCGGCGGTGGGCGCGGGTATATGTCCTGGCAATAGCTTTCGCTGGGGTCAACTACACACTCACACACACAAATACACTCTCAGCAGAGTAACAATTGTTAATGTACAAAATATTTCATTATTCTGCAGTTGGTTTTTCTAATAATACCCTATGAATTTGGCTAATGGGGTTTCTTATGACTTTGAGCAATGAAAAATCTGTAAGAAAATTCTTCTTTCTACAATTAACTTTAAGATTAAGACAGATGAAGTGTATTTACATATATTCCAAACTATCTTAGGGTATTTTTCAGTCATGATTTTACGGCAATTTTAATTTTTATTTGTTCAAGTTTATTTTTTTTTATTTCTCTTGGTGCTGACTTTGCTTCATGCAATACTAGACTTGTATTTTTCTATTCATTCGTTTCATTCAGTTTGGAGTTTTGGCTTCTGTTCCCCACTGTATTCGACTGTTCTGGACTATTCTCTGCTGTGTTCTTTTCTTTTTAGCCTTACTCCACTCATTCATTTGCTGCTAAGTATACTTTGTTTGTTGCCGGCTCTCTCTTTCTCTTTCTCTCTTTCTCTCTCTCTTTCTCTCTCTCTTTCACAACATTCAAACTAACAAACAATCAGAAAAAATGCTCAAGTGGCGCGGTTTTGTTACTGTGGCATTGTAAGCTGGGGGTGTGAAGGGTAGGGATTTTGCCAAAGTAACGAGTATGGGGCAAGAAGATTAATGTAATGAGGGATGATAGAGTGGTAGTTAGGACGGCAACGTCATCAACGATGCATTCAATTGGTCCAAATGCGCTACAAAATCTAAGCAACTTAGGTTTGTTAAGTAAGAAGATTTTTTTTTCATAATCCCAAATAACAATCTATATAATAATATAAAGTAATAAACAATAATAAAACTTAGCATTTTAACAAATGATTTTGATGTTAGAACTTGAAGAAAAAAAAGAATTTTTAAATATAAAGCTTCCATTAATATTAATAAAGGATGTCCATTAAAGTAAAAAAAAAATATTTCCTACTTAATCGATTCAGGAATCTAAAAATAGGATTTATATTATGATCACCAGAAGAATCATATAAAGGTATAATTAAAGAAGAAGTATGCTTGTGCTCGCTTTCTTTGTCAACTACCAAAACAACCGCTTCAAGTAAACTTAAATGCCACACAACGTTGCAAGTAGAACATTTCACAAACAAAAAAATAATGATTTACTTTTGCAACTTTTGTGTATAGTTGTGAGTCTCATTCTTCTCTTCATTGGAGTGCCAGTCACATTGCCGCAGTGGAGAAAACAGTCATCTTATAGTCAGGCAACAACAATAGCCAAGTACGTACATATGTATTTGTATATGAATATATATGTGTGTGGGTGTGTGTGTGTTGTTACCATGTACACGAGCATTACACGGATAGCCCGAAAAAGAAACGCGCAGTAATGAGACTTGTCCATTTGTGGTAATTAATTTTAATGTTAAGCAGCGACAACGATGGCAAACTCTATTTGACCACACACAGCCAGGCCATGTCAATGGACATTGGGCGTCGTCATTTGTGCGGTTCGTTGTCAATGGCCAACACAATGAGAGCAAAAAACTGAGCTGAAAAACTGAGCAGCCGCAACGACAAATTGAAATTAGAAAATGGCGAACAGCCAAGTTGGCAGCTCAAAATTTGGTGGCTTTACCGGTTTTTTTTTGGTTATTTGCTGTTGGATTAGTTTTTGGCTGCTCGTAATTAGTTCTGGCCTGAGAAGCAAAGCACCTGCTTATTAAATAATTTATGTAAAATTTAATTACAAGCAACAAGCAATTTAATGTTGACTTTTTGAACGCATTTAAACGCACACAATTTGTATTAATATTTATATGTTGATTTTCTATTCTGCCTTCTCATGTCATCAAGATTTAATCTTGGTATCAATTTGTCAAAGTGTGTGTTACACTTGAGTGTGTATGTGTGTGTGTGTGTATACATAAAAAATTGTTGCCTTGCGTGCAGTCGGGCCTTCGTCGGCAATGAAGGACATGAAAGGCTTTTGTTATAAATGGGGCAGGTCCGAAAGGGAAAAACGTTCCCCTTTTTTTTCTAACGGCATGGAGCTTTCTTTCTAGTCTAGTATTTCTTCACCCATTTTTCGAGTGGATTTATTGTTATGTGTAGTAAATATTTTCCTTACCCATTCTTCTCCTCCTTCTACGGCCGCTGCTGCCATTTCAATTCGACTTTGCGACCAAGGTTTTGCGTGTGCCACTATTCCCCTTCTCTCCTACTACTCCACGTTACCTTCTTCTAGTATTTGTCTATCTGTCTGCCTGTCTGTGTATCTGGTTCCGATATTTGTTTGTTTGTCAGTTTGTTGGGTTGTTTTGTTCTGTTGAGGGCGTGTTAATGGCCTAGGCGTACGAGTGCTTGACAAGTATTGCGGTGAGTGTTATCTGCGACTCGAGAAACCAAACGTTGAACGAATGCAAAGAAAACGAAGACGATGACGAAGAAATAGTAAACGAAGCTGTGCTATTTGTTGAGATGATTAATGGTAGCAGCAAGTTGGAGTTGATTGAAGTTGAGCTTGGCCTGAGCTAGTGCATAGAGTCTGAGGCCATTGCAGTTAGTGGTATATAGAGAAGTTGAGCAACAATGATTAAGTATCAGGCATTAGTAAATTGAAATGCAAAAATACATAGAGTAAGATAACAAATGGAAAATAATGTTTTTTCTACAGTAATTGAATCGCTTTGAAATGAATGAAAAACTTGTAGAACAAGAAGTTTTTTTCTTTACAATCTGCGCAAATATGATTGAAGTAAGTAAGTTTGTTAAAAAAAAAAACAACACCAAAAAAAGCGTTGGTTGGTAACAATATACTTGCTTTAAATTTGTATAGAGTAGACGAAGCAAAGTAATATAAACATGTTTCAAAAAAAACTTCAATGGGTTCTTATTTAGTTGACCATTTAAGAACCTATTAATAAATTTAAATGGTCGATGTAAAGAATTTATTTAACGTGCTCTCTTGTACCAAAACGATAATAAAAAAAGAGCTACTGAAATGAAAACAACAAAGCACGTCAAGTGTCCTACACCCACTTACTCTCCGTACTCCGAAGTGTTGCCCACTGTTGGGAAGCCTGACATTTTGGCAGTTGCCACTTGAAATGTTGGTCCTTTGGCCAAACGGCACGTACCAAATACAATAACAGCAACAATTGCCACTTTCTCTGTTTTTCCCTCTCTCTCTCTCCTACTCTCTTTCGGTAACTCACACTTCGCTTTCATGTGGAAGCGGCATTCAAATTTGTAACACTCTCTTGTAATCCATTCGTTGTTCGGTCGTCCAACGGGTCGACAGACGTTTGTCTCATAGCACTTGTCTGTCTATCTTTTTGTTGCCATCGACTCCATTTTTGTACACTGGCTTTCCTTAACTATCCTGTGAAATTCGTGCATTTTATTTCAATTTCATTTCGATTCCATTTTTGAGTTAATGACTCCAGGACATGCAAAGCAACATCAACGACAGGCCATTGTTTCTAGCTTTTTCTTCCTCCTTTTCCTTATAGGTTTTTTTTTTTATTTTGTATTGCGACAGTCTTTGTTATTTTCAGACAACGTTGCCGTTTTCCCCATTCTTTCTAACCATTCACAGGCCAATTGATTACTCGCGCCTTTGGCTCACTATCGATGATATTTATTGACAAAGTTTTTGGCATCAAATAAATATGCTCTGTTTTATACATACAATATGTATATAAATTTTGGCTTTGTTTTGTTGTTCTTCTTCTCAACTACATTGAGCTCATGCCGAGTTATAGCTTTGTTTGATTTCTCCACTAAATAACTGTTAACATGCATGAGTCATGTGTAGAAATATTGCAGTTATTGTTGTCCTTTATTCCACTTGTTTTGCTAGCATAAAAGTTAACGATAAAGAATCTTATTTCTTGTGTAAATGTATAAAGAGCATAGAACTTAAAAAGTTATTGACATTTCCTATATGGATATTGCTTATTCTTATACTTTACACAACAAAAATATTTATTTATCTTGAAAATTCAAACTGAGTTCCGTTTATGCAAAGATTTTCATAAATAATGTGTTAATTATTTGAATTCATTTTCTGTTACATCGAGAGTTAAACTATTTAAATGAACTATTGCACTTTCAAACCGCCATCAGTCATAAAGTACTGTTGAACTAAAAGAACAATAAAGTGTCGGACAAACAAACATAGCTTCATATTTAGCAACAGCTGTGCTAACCTAACCTAACAAAAGTTGGCTGCACCATAAAACTGACTCTGAACGGTAGCAAAAAAAAAAATGCTGGCTAAAATCCGAAAGAACAAAAAAAAGAAGTAAAGAGTTGCAATGCAAAGTTGGGGGTCAGGCCAAATGGGAAGCCGTAGGAGTTTTGGCGAGACGAGAGGCGAAAGCTGCTAACCGGAAACAGTTAACAACGGCTAAGCTCTTGGCCACTTACGGCTGTTAAATGGCATTAGACTGGCTGACTGGGGGATGGAAAGAGGAGGAGAGGAGGCAAAAGAAGAGGTGCGAATTTTATTTTTATAGCGCTGCTTACGTCATTTGTGACGTTTACATAAACACACACACACACACTCAAACTTATATACAACATGTATATACATAGATAGATTTTTAGATAGGGGAGAGATAGGGATGCTATCGGGCTGGTCTGACATTTGACCTATGCTGCATGTGTGTTAAGTGCTGCCATCGAAAATTAATGACAAAGTAATGTCAGTCAAATGGATAGACAGGCCAACAGACAGACGGACAGACAGACGAGAGCGTTAAAACACAGAGGTAAAACAGGAATCCAGGCAAACCCCAACTCCAACGCGCAAAAGCTTATGCCTCGACCCCGACACTTGGCTTGCAACCAAACAGTCATCCATCCATCCCTTGTCATATGTCAGTGGCTCAGACGCTCAGTTCGCTCTGCCTCCGTCTCCGTCTCCGTCTCTATGTCTGTTTCTGTCTCAGGCTTACATTGTTGCCGTAGCAACTCCTTGTAAAAGTTTAGCGCAGCTTTTGCCAATTGCTGCTGCTGCTGCTGTTGCTGCCGTTGTTGTTGTTCTTGTTGTGACTACCTTTGTTTCTATTGTTCCGCCCCATCCACTTTTGTTGGTCCTTTTACAGCGTTCAACCTTTTGCGCATACGAAACATTTACGCTCATTGACGTTTTGTGCCGCCTGTCGCTTTGAATAAATAACTGACGTGACGCAACAGACACATTACCCCAACACACACACACACTTCTATACAGTTACAATACAGTAACAATCAACTAGCACTATGCCGCTTACCTTTGACAGTCTAATCTGCCTGCTTGCTGCCTGTTATCCTGCTTTCCTGCTTAACTGGCAACAGCATCCATACCATTCCTACCCCAATATGTATGTACATATGTAAACGTTTTGTATGTATGTACATAATACAACTGACTATCTCTTTCTAGCCTTAGCAACCGCATTGCACGGTGGAGCTGTTTGCAAATAAATTACAAGCAAGAGTACTATTTTATGAAAATTTAACAACTCGCAAAATTGCCTGTTTGTTTATTAGGTTTTTCTGTTTTTCGCCTCACCAAAGGTAATTTCGTTGTTAGATATAATTTGAGAGTTGAATATATAATCGTATTTCGGGTCACAAACGTTGAAAGTTGTTCGTTAGTAAGAACTATTTTTGTTTTTGTTAAAAATTAATTCGATTATTTCAGCACATTTTTCCTGAAGATCGAATCTAAACGTAATCAATCATACGCATTAATGACATTTGATTATTTTATTCAAATAATTTGTTTATTTCTTCTAAAGACAACTTACTAAAGACTCTGAACTAAGGCAGCGCAAGGGAAAAACATTTTTAAAGTATTTAATAGCCCCGCAGACACTGTGCCTTATATGATTAATGTGAACTTTTCAAACACACAACAGTTCCTTTTCCATCTTTTTAACATTGTTCAACATTAAGCATTAAAAAGAATGGCCATTAACCATTAACCTTTCAGTCAAACGCATGAAACGAATTCATAATTTTCGCACCACTGTGCACATTAACTAACTACTAACAATGACTTCCTGCCATGATGACTACGACCTAAGCACTTACAGCACACACACACGACATTTGACGTATGTTTGAGAGAATTCAACCTTCTTATATTTGGATTCGGGGGTTGAGCTCGGGTGTAGATGAGGCAAAGTGAGTTATTGAAACTGCTTCAACTCATAAATAAATAATTACCGGATTCGCATAAAATGTGCTCGTCCAATGTGCTGTGTTTGCTAATGTTTTTTCTCCTCTTCTGTTTTTTTTCTTCTCCACTTTCAGCGAGTAGGCTCATAGATGCCCTTACAGCTCACTTCTAACCGTATCGCCTACCCCCAAACCTTAGAAATACACGACTTCCTGTACGTACTCATAGTACACCTGACTTGTTGGCCCAGGCTCAGGCACAGTCTTTGGTTATTTGTTTTTCTTATGTTTGTGTAAGGGTCGTCAGGGTTGTAGCTACTATTTCCATTAAGACCGAAACCGAGACGGAGATGGAGGTGGAGGTATAGGAGCTGGCGTTGGCGGGTCGGTTGGTTGTTGGGCTTGGTTTCGCCTTGTAGCTCGGACCTCAAACACTTGAAACGTGGTAATAGATACTTAAATAGTAATTTAGTAGCTTTTCCAACCGCATGGATGGACATATGAGATTTTACGCCGATTTCAGCTAAGAGTATCTCTCTCTCACTCTCTGTTTGTGTGTATTCCTTTGTGTGCATGTGTGTGTGTTTCTTTTAGAGCCTTTATTGCACTACATACGCTTTATCGGATATTTCATCTAGCTGCCAGTTCGTTCATCTTTCGCTCTAGTGCCTCTGTGTAAATGTGACTGTGTGTGTGTGTGTGTGTGTGAGTGTGTGAGTGTGTGTGTGTGTGTGTTTGTTTGTGTGTGCAAGCCCAATAGGTTTTTACATATTCCCAGCTTAACTGCTATAAAATGGTATTGTCTTAAGCTCGTTCGGCTCGTTCTCTATGTGAAACTAGCTAGCTAGTTGGATCATGTTTCATGCAAGGGACAATTTATGTGCATTCCACTTTTGCCTGTGTGTGTGTGTGTGTGTGTTTGTGTGTAAAATGCCCATTTGTGTGTTTTTTTTTCTTTTTAGCCTCTTCTGTAGTCCATTTGCCATTGATTTGCCTTCAAGATTAGCCTCTTTCATATGTCGGCTGTTTATTGTTCGGTGTCTCGGTCAAGAGGATCATCAGCATCAGATGGCCCTGCTTCAATTGTTGGCCCATTGTGTGCATTATATGGTGCGTTGGGCCTTAACTTAAACAGCCTGTTAAATTCATCTATGATGGCCATTTGTAGTTGGCCTATTGAGGCTTTTAACTGCAAAAGAGATTTAATGACAGATATGCTCGTTTAATGACAGACAAATAACAACAACAAGCTGTAAATGACAAGTTTGAACAATTTAATCGATTTAAAAACAATTTAGTTTCGAGCATTCTATGCGAGATGAAAGTTTGTCTAAGCTTTTCGGTTAAATAATTATTTGAAATTCTTATGAATGTTTTACAAACGATAATCGATAATATTTATTTGTAATATAACTAAACAACAATCCGCTCTAGTTATTTAACGTATTAGTTAAGAAAAATAAAGAAAAAGTTAAACCATAACGTTTAGTTATGCATTAAAAAAAGTCAAATTGAGAAATCTGCAAGTACTTGGGGCTAAAGAGAGAGCTTTAGCACATAAATACTAAGCTAACTGTCTGGCTCTTAAGGTAGTCTATTTTAGTAAAACGCTTAACCCAGTTGAACCCTGATTACGTGTTGTTGGCTCAAAAAACGAAACAAAAAGGGAAAAGGCGTGGGGCACGTGGCATACGACACGCCATTAAGCAGCTGCAGCAGCAGCAGCAGCAACACCAGAAACAGAAGCAGAAGTAAAGACACGACATACGGTCTGGTCCACGCCCCACAGCCCCAACGCCCCAACGCCTTGTCAACCAACGTATGGCATAACCCTTGACACGCCAAGTCGAGATTGTTTTCAATGCCTGAGGGGTATACGTGACGCGTGTCCTAAGGTTAATGTGCCTTCGATATATAAAGCAGAGTCCTGGCCAAAAATGCAAATTGTTAACGTGACTAACGTCAAAGCCGCGTGCGTTGATATCAATTTGATATGCATATACAAATATAAAAAGTCATCTTTTCAACTTCAAATGCCAATAAAATCGGATGACATGATTGCATTCGTTTCTCAATTTGTTTTTGTTGTTGTTGAACTTTTACCTGATTCAAGAGTGCAAAAGTATTACTAATATAGTCTTTGTTCATCTTTTTTTTTGTAATAATTTGTATTAATGTTAATACAATTATGATGGATATTTATTTTCTAATTATATTTATTTAGATAGCAAAAAAGTTTATTTATCGAAATATTGAGACGAAAAAGTGGTTAAAAACTATTTGATTTAATGCATTGCGCAAATTTATTTAATGATATAAAAAAAAACTGATGCAAAAAAGCTTTTTTTGTTGGATTAAGGTGCAT
This sequence comes from Scaptomyza caliginosa, assembly GCA_035044725.1. NCBI lineage: Eukaryota > Metazoa > Arthropoda > Insecta > Diptera > Drosophilidae > Scaptomyza > Scaptomyza caliginosa. The sequence continues at coordinate 365,306 of JAWNNR010000013.1, read as the reverse complement.
TTGATATATAAGTTTGTCGTTATTCCATGAGGTTTAAAGTTGTTGCCTAGGAAAATGTTACTTAACTAGGAACTGAATTGTCTAACGATTAAAATTAAAATATTAAATACAATTTGACCTTGAAAAAATACACATTTCTACAAAATATTTAATCAATCTATTGTTATTTCTTTATCTTACGAACAGACGAGCTTCTGCCTGCTAATTTCACACGCAGCTTGGGCCAAGAAACTGAATGCTAGCCAAGCGTTCGACGACACATGGAATACAGCATCCGACTTGGAAAATGAGCTGGAAGTGAGTTAACCAAAAAACTCTAACGAAAAACAAACATATACACATCCAATTAGCAAAATCTGAAAACACACACACACACGCATACTCATAAAATCCTTATCCCTCAATTGCAGCAACAGAAACGTGCAAAGGGCAGCGCAACAGGATCATCCGGTAACTCTGGACAGTGGTCGAGCTGGTCGGAATGGTCAACATGTTCGCGCACCTGCGACGGCGGCATTATGCAGCAAATGCGTCGCTGCAGCACACCGGGCAGCTGTCGTGGGGAAAGTGCTCGCTATCGCATCTGCAACATGCAGCCGTGTCCGGAGCAGCAGGACTTCCGTGCGAACCAGTGTGCCGCCTACAATGATGTACCCTACGATGGCACCCTGTACAAATGGACGCCACACTACGATTATGTCGAACCATGTGCCCTCACATGCAGGTGAGAGTCCAGCCGTCGAGTCTCTCTCTCGCCTTAGGTTTTTTTTTGTTATTCCCCTCCAGCTTGTTGCATACTAAAGTAATGTCCACACCAATGCGCTTATATTGGCCAGGCCAACTGGTCAGTTCCAGTTTCAGTTGTTGTTTCTGTCCACTCATTATTCATCATGGCTTCCGTTGTTGGAGCATTGCAGCTGCTTGCCTCAAGTGGATTAAGCCATTCTCTGCAGCAGTGTGACAATAAAAAAATAATCAGTTTGCACTTCTTTTTTTCTTCGGTATACTCTATAATTCGTAAAAACTACCAAGAAATTTTATGATATAGTTGGTGTGTAAGTGAAGTTCCTTTCTTAAAGTTTTCCATATGAAAGTATGGTTTGCTGGGTATCTACAAAGTCGGTTTCTTTGCACCCAACTATTCCACTTACTTTTTTTATTTGCCATTTTTTTTTAAAGCCATTTGTATTTGCGGTTAAAATTAGTGGCAGCCGTTTCGTTTTTTTGTGGCTCTTGCGGCTCCAGTTTTGTGGTTAATCCATTTGGGTTAGATTTCATACTTCTTTTCGCCTCGTTATTTACATACGCGTGGCTTTATAAATCATTTGCTAAGCGTCAAAATTGTGCAATTTAGTTGCAAATGAAGCGTTGGCCCAAACGGATTTCGTGTGGCACCATAATAAACTGGCTAAACGAATCTAGCAGGCGACATTAATTTAAAAAAAAAGTGGTAAAAGTTTTGGCAAAAGACGATGGAAAAGCAATTAAAAATTTAATGTTTGCTTTATTTTTTGTTGTTTTTTATTTTTTTTTTGCTATATTTTCTTATCATTCTTTGGCCATCCTGAAAATGTATCGAATTTGCAGGCTCGACTTTGCAATGTCGTTAGTTCTGTTATAATTCCCTTTGGAATTTTAGGTATCATTTGAATTTTAAATTAAAGAAACTTAGTTTTGATGATAAAAATATATTCTAAAAATTGAGAAAAGTTTTAATATATTTTGTTTAACAAAACTTAGTTTTCTATATTCATAAGCATACAAAATACAATGAATGCTTACACCAGAAAACAATAATCCTTTGTTCGGCAGAGTGTATTTCCGTAAGCAAACTCTTTCCAAACCACCCTACAAATACCTTAAAGATCTTTTTACGAATATGCCTAAAGCATAAAATGAAAGTTTAACTTCTTACACTCTGTTTCTTATATGTCACAAAAAAATAAATGCAGAGGACACCCCGCACATCTTACGGAGGATATCTCACCGGAATCGGCAGCCGGCAATGCCGAGGAGCACTACGATGAGCAGAGTGTCATTGTGCAATTGTCGGCCCGAGTGCAGGATGGAACACGTTGCCGCTCCGGCAGTTTGGATATGTGCATACAGGGCAAATGTCAGGTGAGTCTCTCTCTCCCTTTCTCTCTTCGTCTTTGTATATCCTTCATTTGAGTACAGACTATATTGATGTAATCAGAGTGTTTAGTCAACGATATAAGTGTGCGGGTGTATATATATATATATGTGTGTTTGGCAGAGGCTTGTTAGCTTCCGTCCTTTGTGTGTGTGTGTGTGTGTGCGCGCTCCAAAACTAAAAGATGATAAATTATGTCGATGTTGTCAGCGCAGGTGGAACGTACAAATAGGGGGCGTGTGTGTGTAGGCTGTGGTAATGGGTGTGATTGTGGGTGATGATAAAAACAAAAGGCTATGCAGTTGGCTTTTGCTTGTGTAATACGTACTTACGTATGCATATATATGCAGATTGCATAACGCAAGCGCCTTTGTATCATTATGAACGTGAGCATAAATAAATCATAATGTTGTCGGAGGAGCAGAGAGCAAAGTTTCGCATGAAGAGTATTTGTAGTTGCATTAGTGTTGCTGACGGCAACGAGGTAGGAGCTGCAGCACAGCTGCTTCTACTACTTCAGTCAAAGGGCAACTATTGAAATGCCAATAAAGTGTGCTGCTGGTGTTTGCCTGGCGGTTGCCACTTCACGGAACTCAAACGTCAACACAGGAATGAAATGCGCCCAACAAAGTATGCTATGAAAAGCTGACATAAGATACAGAGCGTTGCCCAAGCAATTTCAAGGGGTAGTTCTAACCAAAATGCAATTATCCAACGGGTCTGTAACTAGTCTTCATTCTTTTCTTCTTAAAATAATTTAATTACTTTAAAACAGTTAACTAAGTTTTCCAGGCAATAAGAAGATTTATTTAGTTATAAAATTCAGATACCAAAATTTGTTGATCACTTGACTTCTAGAACGTTGAAAGCACACCTCGTTTATTTGCAAAGCGTGTGGAGATTGCCGGCGACGAGTTTGGCAGGCTTACAACTACAATAATGTCAAACGAACTTGGCGACAACGGCAGTGGCAACAAAAACAACCTCAAAAAAAAAACAAATAACAAAAACAGCAACAACAAAAGTACACACAATAACAACAAGAAAACATGGGCGCATTAAAACTGGCAACGGTTGCGCCTTCTCGTACACACACACACACACACTCGCACTATTCTAGAATTTCCTCACTCTCTCGCTTCCCTTTTTGTGTTTCTCTCCAGTCCCTTTTAGAGCTTGCCGTGGCTTGTTTGAGTTTCAGTTCAATTTGTTTGGAGTGTGTGCAGTTATGTGTGTGTGTGTGTATTGGTATTGCGCCTTATCCGACTTTTCGCCTAGTTTCGCGCTCTTACCCTCTTACCAATGTTAACACCACCCACGTGCTGCCCCTTTTTGTAATGCCGCCAAATCGTCACCCCAATTTGTTGTAATAAACGCCAATATGTCATGTGGTTTACGTTCTGCCTTATTTGTGTGTCCCATCTTCCCCTGAGGCGGAGCTGGAGTAGATGCTGTTGCAGCAGCTGCCAACTTACAAGCACACACATATGAAGACATATATGTAATATGGCTTGTAATATATATGGCTGTATCTGTTGCGAATAAATCAAATAGCAAGTTGCCAGTTTTGTGGGTTTTAATGCGGCCCGCGGGCTTATTTCTTGCTTGCACTGTTTGTCTTGCGGTTTAGACCTAAACTCAAAACAAGCACACACACACACCCGCACACACACTCACTGGCATGAAGAAACCTCACAGCATTTCTTTCTGTAGCAAAGATCTTGACATGGGTTACGTTTCTAATACATTTGCTTTTTGTAGAACACTGGATTACTTCTCGAATTGCCATTTGTCATTCGAATGCTGGCTGTTGGGGAATTTCGGCAATCACACAACGCATTTTTTATTTGGTACCTACTAAAAACAAAAGAGCTGTCAAAATGTATAGTTAAGTTAAGAGTTACTAAAGTTAGCCATTAACCTACACAAATGTCCAATCTGACAAACTGTGTTGAAAAATATACTCAAACATATTGTTTTCTATATATAGTTTTTGAAGTTACCTCGACTTCCAATTCAATTACTTGGTATTGCATTTTTTTTTTATTTGGCTAATACATGGCAATCGAGTTGAATATAAAACCTTAGAAATTGTGGCAAGTGCTATGAGCCACCAACTGCATATCATACGTACCAATACACACACACAAAAACTCATACACACAGATACAAATCATAAGCAGATACGAGTGAAACGCGAAACTTGGTTTGTTGGTTTTTTTTCCCCCCACATTTAGTTTGATTGTCTGTGCCGAGCACCTAAGCTTATGCAACGAATTCTCATTGATTTCCATATTTTATTTATTACAGCTGCTACAGCATGTGTGTATGTGTGTGTGTGTGTGTACTTGTTTGCCAATAGGTTACGATATGATACCGCTAACAGTTGATTTACACTTTATTTACGTAGTATTTTTTTGTTTTATTTATTTTCTTTCGATTTTTATATCGCGGCGCAGGGTATTTTAATTTTATTGAATTATGTGAGTTATAAATCCTAAAAATTAAACAAAATAAAGGAGATTAAATGTCTCTTCAATACAAACTGAAGAATCCATTAAATATATATAGACAAAAATAAAATTTTATATAAAGAATCAAGCGCAAAAAAATGAATAAGAAGATTGATTTTAAAAATTAATAAAGGGTATTTTAACATTGTTATCACATTATTAGCGTTATAACTGTTCTTTTCTATTTGATTGTCTCTTTTCAGCGCGTTGGCTGCGATTTGAAAATAGGCTCAACGAAGAAAATCGACGGATGTGGGGTATGCGGAGGCGATGGCAACTCCTGCTCGCAACCGCTTTATTATTGGGAGATGGCACCGATGTCGCAATGTTCCGTCACCTGCGGCGGCGGTAAGTCCTTATAGTCATCCTTAGCTCATCGTCCTTAGTTCTCAAACATGTTTGTATGTACATATCTATGTAGTTGTGAGTCGGATCGGATCGAGTCCCTAGTGTACATAAACAAGTGGAATATGTCAAGAACATTGCCACAGGCATTGGCGTGCCTTGCCGCCGTTTGTTATCTTTTTTTCCCCCTTACGCGAAAAATGCTGTCAAATTTTTTTTCTCTCTTTTCCCTTTTACGTGCCATTCCACTACCGTATTTGTTTGTGTCTGTGTCTGTGTAGCAAGCAGCTATTTGTCGTGCTCATTTATTTTCATTGAATTGGAATTTGTTTCGATTGAATGTTTGCATGGTAATCGAGTGGCAGTTTTGCCCTCCTTACTTCTGCGTGCTGTTGAAAACTGTGCACAAATTTTGCCGGCAAACTGCTTAAAGTTTTGCCAACCGTTGTTGTTGTTATACTTACGTATTATATGATTAATAGTCTCGTCGAAATAATATATTTGCGAGTAAAGTTTGTCGATTAGCTGCCGACTAGCTTTCCTCTCTGTGATGCGAGCCAACTTTTGTTTCTTGTTAGTCAGCCTAAGGTTAACTTTTGTTTTCTACAATCAACCTGCTGTCTGTTGTGAGTGGGTTCATAAATTGTTTTGCATGCATCCAAAAGTCGAAGAAAGAACTTTCTTTTACCATTCGAATTCGGTTCAAAAAGTTCACAAGTGTGTGTGTGTGTGTGTGTGTGTGTGTTTGGCGCATGTGCTGGAGGGGGGATAACATGAGGTAATATAACTTGGGTGCTATGCTATTTCAATGAGAGTTCATTAGGTTGGCGAACTACTTAAAACAAATGAACAACAAGTCCCTTAGGTGATATATGTATAAAGTTGCCAAGTATTGATTACAATCTACAATCCTTATACCAAACTTGTTCCGTTTTTTCTAGGATACTCAAAGTCAAGATAAAGTGGTTTTCTTTTGTCCAATCGAAGGCATATTTCTGTTAATTCCTCAATAGTAATAAGCACATTGTGCATTTGGAATTTAACTAACTAAATGAGATTTAAAAAAAGTATTATGCTCTAACGGCTTTATTTGGAAAGATTTTTCAGTGTTCAAAGGTATGTTAAAGGGATACTTAACTAGTTTCTTAAGACATTTCTCTAATGTTGGCTTGGAAGCTGTCTTATTATGTATTCTACACTTTGGATAAATACCCCTTTTAAAAGTCATAATTTATGTATGCGGATGCGAAAGTATGAAAGTAACAAATTGACAGCTGAACAAAATATGAATCATAATTAATCTTGGAACAAAAATCAATAAAAACTGAATTTTTGAATCGACAAATTTCAATGACGATGATGATTCAGGTGATAATAATGACGACGACGGGCGATGGCGTTAAACCAATACAAATATTACCAATGCGTTCCGTCACGCCCCGCATTCCGCCTAGTAGAACAAACTTAAAGGCTTTGCTATATCTTTCTCTCTCTCACGCATTCTGTCTTTCTGCTATACAAAATTTTTCTGGCCATGCATTTTTAATGAACCTTGTGCTAGGTTTTTTGGCCATTAGGCCGTCAAAAATGCCAAACGGAAATAATCGGTTTGCCGCTTGATAAATGTCAGTTTTTGTGTCGGTCGGTCGGTTGAGAGAGAGAGATAGCAACACTAACAACAACAACAACAACTAGATGGGCGGTGTGCGGTTGGACTTGTTAATTTCCGACAATATACGACAGCACTGCGGGTTTACTTAGTCATTATCCTGGGCCGACGATGTCTCTTGCAAATGGCAAAATCAATTTGTTTTTCAATTTTAATTGCAATATCGTTTAGCTACCTTAAAGTATGGGTGTTGCCACGCAAACCTTCCTCTTCTTGCCCCCCAGCTGCACCCCTGTCCCATTCGTTTGCTTTAATTACATTTCAGCATTTGTCCGCCTTACATGTCACTTAAATGTCAAATGCAGTCTATCCTCTGGTGGGCGTCTATCCACAAGGGGCACAACCAAAATTAACGTTCCAACATCGAAACTACCGTTCACATTCACATTTACGTTGACGTCCATGTCTCATGTTTTTGCTGTGCTCTGCTCTGCTGTCCGGAACATTAGTATTTTAGTCACTTATCGACGTCACCGGCACATAATTGCATACATTACGGTTAATCAATTATGTCGAATTATATATATTTCGTATACCACACTAACACAGCACTGCTCATTAGAGTGCATTTAATGCTAGTAACAAGTACGTGAAGCCATTTCAATTGATATTCAACTTATTTTTTTTGTGTTCTTATTTTCATTCTTTTCTATGCTTAATAGACAATAAAGTGAATAAAGTGAAATGACACTTAATGATCGTTTATATCTAGGTTAACTACTATATGTGACTAGTTGTGAACGAGGCAAGAGCTTAAACCTACTTATCTTTGGGGCAATTGTCGTAATTGTTGTAGATATGCCTATCTACTTTGAGCTTACTTTAACTTTAGAGGGAACTTGAAGATAAGTATTACTTTGAAATAGTTGGTTGGCAGTTGGATCTAATTTGTTGCAAATTGATTTGGATTTATAGTATTAATACTAAATACTTTGCTTTAAGTGGTCTTAAACTTTAATTGTTATTTAACAGTTTTTTTTTTAATGATTTACCATCAAATACAAATATGTTAAACTTTAAATGTGAGCATAAAAAGAATTACTATAAAATAGTAAAATTATTATATTACAAAGTGTCAGTTTTTTAATTTTAATACATGTTGGATTTCCATTATTATAGTTTATATTCATGTGACTTTTTCTCTTTGTTTTTTATTATACCAAACAAATTGAATAATTCTAAGCATAGTATGTTATAATGACCTTCAAAAGCGCAACTCATATAGATATATTTTCTTTTTTTCCCGTCAACCTGTTCTAGAACCAACCCATATTCTTTAACCATAATTGTATAAAGTCCAAAAAAGTATTATTTATATTTTTGTCTACATAATGTAAGAAACTTAAAAATGGTTACCTTGTTTCTTACGACTGTTATATAAGCAAGGGCGTTGAGATTGAGTTCCTAAGAAAATCTGCACTAAGCATAAACATTTCCGCTTCAATATAAATTATCATCAATATTAATGACAGCAAGATTTCCCATTGCTGCACAGAGCTTAATATGGACAACATGCTGGGTGCAGCGAGCTATATAAATCCACTCATCGAACCCCTGCTCCCCCTCAATGAAGCTGCATGTTGACCCCCTTTGCTTCCAGCTGTGTGAGTGCCCAAAAGCTATGCAACACATGCCACAGTCAGTATCATTCGCAACTGCTCGCTCTCTCTTTCTTGAGAGTTGAGTTTCTCTGGGTGTGTCGTTGCCGTGAACATGAAGTCGACTTTTTGCGTTACAACAATTGACATAAATGCCAAGAGAGGATATTACCAATTGCCTTAAGCCAATTGTGTCATGAATACGCAGCAGGAGCTGGAGTTGAAGCAGGAGTTGCACTAGCAGCAGCAGCAGCAATGCCAGCTGACGTCTATGATGACATTAGCTGGGGCAAGCATGAGGGCGGTAGAAGTGGGACAAGAATAAGGATAACGATGACGTTGCCTGAGCGCACACAATGAAGCTTATAAACGAAATTCAATAGCTAAAAATCGGCATCCCATCTGTGCTCCAAAAGTGACTATTTACAATCCAAATGCTAGCAAGAAAGAGAGCAGCGAAAAGCAAGGAAAAGAGAGAGAAAGGGCAGCTTCCAACTACTATTTTTCAAACTGACATATCGTTATGGCATTATGCATTGTGCGACCATTTTTACTAGCATAACCACCAAGCACAACGAACTTCTCCAAACTTCACCTGTCCCTCCCACCCACACGAACTCTGTCTGAACTTGTGCCAGCCTCTTTCTGCTTTATTCCCTATGTTTGCTCTTTCAATTTCCGGTTGTGCATTTTCTTTTCTTCTCGTTCTTCTTTTTCGGGGGCTACAACTGAATTGGTGTCGTTTAGCGCTCCGCCCAGCCCATTTACTAGCTTTGCAGTAAACTCACATCTGTTTGTAAGCGTTAACCCATTGAGTTGCAGAACTTTGTTATTAAAGTTGAATTAAAATAATTCTTCATCCACATAAATCATATAAAAACTTTAGCTTATGACTACAATAATTTTTAATAGACACGGAACTTAAAAACTCATTTAGTATTAAATATTTTGCCTTTAAGAATAAAAATAATACAGTTTAAAGCTTAACCTTACACATAAATTTGATATATTAGTTGTTGATAATATTTACGAAACCTGAAAATGAATTTAATAAACTTGAAGTTTGCAACTATTTGTACGTATATTAAACATTCCAACGAACATTGCATTGGGTTAAAAGTTTCCGTTTGACAACGCAATGGAAATGGATGGATAAAGTACATAGAAACCGCCATGCAACGTTTCTGCCAACGTTTCCGTGACTGTCTTAAGTGCCTAAGTGACATTAAAGTTGCAGGCACCGAAAAACGCAAGCAACCCACTCAAAAGCCGTTTTCAGACATTTATTGATTTTAAAATGCAGCTAAAGATGGTCTGCTCTGGTCTGGTCTGGGCTGGCTGCAAAATGCCATTTCGAATTCTCGCTCTTTTACCAATGGACTAACATTTTCTTTTATACTCATGCTTTTTTTCTATCTTCTACTATTTCTCGATTTCTTTTCTACGCTTTAGGTTACAAAATGTCTCGTCCTATATGCAGGAATCGTCTAACTGGAGCTGATGTCGATGAGACGCTCTGCAGCGTTGCTAATCACCCGGAGCCATCGGTGGTGCCATGTAATACACACAGCTGTCCGCCGCGGTAAGTACAGCTCTGACAGCTCTGCCCGACCCCCTAACTCCCTAAGCTACCCCAACACTCTAGCCTCCAGAGTCCCACCTGCCGCCCAGCTATCAATTTAAATGGCGTTTGGTTATCGTGCGCACGTTTTGATTGCCTACCCAGGCTCTATTATCGCCCCAGCCTGTGAGTGTGCCTGGTGGCTCTGGGCTCTTGCTCGGCTTGCTGTCTTCTCCGTTTGTTTGTTAGCTCTCACCTACGCCACCCTCACTTGTCCCTTTATTTATCGTTTTGTGACATTCTCGAAAACCGAACCAGAAGTTAACGCCAATTTTGCGAGTGTCTCGCGCCCAACGCCTCAAATTCTAATCTCCGTTCGCTGCGGTTGTCCTTTGTACTTTTTGGTTTTTCATTTCGAGCATCCTTTAAAATTAAAGAAATAAGAAAGGGTATACAGACTTGAACAGCGAATAAAATACAAATAAATATATATTTATATTGTGTGTGGAAAAGTTTCAAGCTGAAGAACAAAAATATAATTCATACTCATTTGATTTTAAAGGGTATCTATCGGTCGTGAATACGTTATTTGTTTGGCAATGCTGCTCTCTGGCGTTCCGTCTGTTTATTGCTGTTCGCGGCTTTGGGCCGCCGTCGCGTCCGTTTGGGACATCAATTATTGGCCGTGATTTTGGCTGTCTTGAGGTTTCGGTTTCTGTTTCTGTTTTTGGCAACGTTTACTGCAACACTGGGGAGCAGCAAATAACTGGTTGGTGTTACGTATTGCTGCCAAAGATATCTCAAGGACCATTTAGTGTATGTTTTTTGCCAGAGACTTATGATAGTTGTTAGGTATTCCATGAATTTGCATTGCAATTGAGTTGCATTGCGCTAAAAAGGCAATTGCAAGTGCTGCCAAATAGCAAAAGATAGTCAAAGTACAAAAGGATTGCTGATGTCTAGTCTAAACTAGTGAGATAGTAGAAACCTAAGACCTAATTGCCTTAAGTAGCTCTTAAAATCATGTAACAAAATATGCTGAGGTAGATTAATTGAACTTTAAATAGAAAAATAGGAATGTTTAAATGAATCAATTCAGTTGCGGTGATATTGCTGCATAACAGACTGATATGATTTAGGTTCTGCAACATTTTATAGGATTTTGAAATGTATATTTATTAAATTAACTTTTTAAGAACGTGATAACTTAGTAAAAAAAAAAAATATGAAAACATATATACATTTTTGGTATTGTAGCAGACCGAAAATGTTTTAAATAGTTCATGAAACTTTTAAAATTAGCCGCTCGTTGCTTAGAACTTAATCTAAGTTTCCATTCCACTTTCATTGTGATGATCTCATCAAGCTGGCGATGATGAGAGTGAATCATCCAACTAAATAATTCGTCTGCATTAAACGCTATGCACTTTGGTGTCGAACATTATACCAAAAGGAGGGCGTAAACTGCTTTTATCCTCTACTGCTCTTTGCCTCTATTCCTTTTTTTTTGAGTTTTTTTTTTTTGTTAAACCGCAGAGGCGGTCAACAGGCAACTTGTTTTCGAAACAATTTAGTTGAACTAATTCAGCAACAAAAACTGAAAATGAAAACGAAAAAAAAAATCAAAAAAACGCCCTCGCAAGTGGCGGTTAGCTCTATGTTGTAATAGTTGTAGGATACTCTAACACACTTGTCCGCCTTTTCCGCAGTTGGATAACCGACGATTGGAGCACTTGCAGTCGCCTCTGTGGACATGGCTACCGTGAGCGAATGGTTGTCTGTGCCGAGGAGACCAACGGCATCAAAACGAGGGTAAGTAAAGAAACCGTCGCTGGTTGTATGGCCAAACTAAAAAAATAAAAAAAAATAGTAGTAGTAGTTTGGAATGCAAGTGGCTATTACCAAAGTGCCGCCCACTTTTAAACGCTGCTAATTTTGCATACAAAGTGGCGACTTGACTCAACACGACTTGAAATATACACTTACACACACACACATACAAACATAGCAGACATGTTATTATTACCATGTTTTCACACACTCTTCTTTTTTTTGCTCTGGCTACCTCGTTTTGGTAACAGGTTGCAGATATTATGTGCCGCACTCCAAAGCCGCCAACTCAGGAGACCTGCATTATCGAGGAGTGTCCGCACTGGGAGGTGGAGGACTGGACCGGTGTAAGTACTACCACAACAACACTAACGCCCACTACAACAACAACAACAACAAGAACTGGTGTAATAATCATGCACTTTTTGCCGGCACAAAACGCAGACGAAACTGAACTCAAGTCATAGACGTCACGTTCTTATAGAGAGCCAGACAAAGACGAAGACGAAGACGTAGACGTAGACGCAGACAGAGACGACTCTCGTCATCGTCATGTCTGGCCAGCGTGTATATGTACTTAGCTAAATGTGTAGACGGCTACTTGTTTCATATGCCCTAACAAAAGAGTTTAGAGTACATCAGCAGACTGAATAGTCAGCACTATATTCTAAAAGAAAATACAAATCTTGAATCTTAAAATGGTTCTTAATGTAAAGGCTTTCAATTCAACTTAATAAGTTTTTAAAATGACAGGAAATTAAATTACAAATTATATATTTTATATATTATGATTATTTTGAAGAGCATTTTAGCTTTGATGTGTTATTATTGTACGTTTTTTGCTTGATGCCGTTGTTTCTTGCAATTTACTTTGCTTGCTGGCTCGTAATAAGCCGCTAGACTCAAGACTCAAACTCAAGACTGAATGAAACCTCTTCCCGGTTATAGTCAGCCGTACAACTTAATCAACTTGTTCGGCCGTAGTTGCTGCTGCTTAAGTTTGTCTGGTCGCAAGTGCCTTAAACCTTCCGCAGAAAAATACCCCACTTACACCCGACATTTCCGCCCCAATCGAGATCACTTCGCTGCTGTTCATTTAAAGTGCAAGTTTATTAATGTGCTACTCGATTTCTCTATGTGTGGAGGAAACTAAAGGGGTTTACCCAGAGCTTGGGTGAAGACATGCCCGCCAGGGGTGTCAAGTTTATGTGTTGTTTAATTGAATTGTCTAGAGTTTGGATTTTATTCATTTTCATTTTCCCTGAACGTTGTTTAACACTGTTTTATTTTGTACTAGGTTAAGGGCATATGAGTTAGTCGGTGCGTCCCTTAGGTGCTTTATATATATGTGCTTCCTGCCCTCTACCCTGTGGCAGTTGAAGTGAAACAATGTGACTTTTATAGCTTTTAATACAAAGTGGATTACAATGTTTGTAAATAATGAGCTCAACTTCAGCCTATTAAGAACTTTATGAACTAACAACAAGGGGGAAGAGCACACACACTCACACACAAATGAAAAGTTGGCAAAATAAAACAAAAACCAAAATACAAAACAAAAATTTAACGGCTTGCATGTTAATGCGAAAGTCTTGAGCTAAAATTAAGTATTGACTTTCAAGTGTTGATGATCCAAATACCCTATCAAATGTTAGAAAATTATCAAATTCAAATATTATCCTTACTATTTATACCCTTAAAATACCAACCATCAGAAAAGCATATTTAAAAAATAAAAAAAACACAAATTATAGGCACTTTTTTGTAATTTACACATAAATAAAATAAGTATGCATGCATAAATTTGCGCCACAAAATTAAGCGCCATTAAAACAAGATGAAAAGCGGGAAATATATGGGGATAGGGTGAAGCAGTTGAAAAGGGAGGCTGCATATAAACAATGGGTTAAGCCAGTTGGAAAGTAAGGGGACGTTACACATACGACGCGTTTAAGCCGGCGACTGATAAAACGCAAACAATATGATAATTTGCATTTATATGCGTGGGCGCGTGCACGTGCCAAAAAGGAAGAAACACAGAGAAAAAGACAGAGAGGAGTGGACCATCCAGCCCTCTCTCTCTCTCTCACTTACTGTTTGTACTCTAAAGTAGCTTCTACTTTCACTTTTCACTCGACACTTTAGAGAGTTTTGACGAAAGCACTTCGTCATTTTAGTCTGACTCGCGTCAGCTTTTGTGCAAACAAATGAATTTTTATTGCGCGTCCTTAGTGAAACATATTGCAATAATTTATAATACTTATGAGGATGTTAACGCTTTTCCCACCGCCCACACAGTGTTCCGTTTCATGCGGACAGGGAATTCAAATGCGCGGCGTCGAATGCAAATCAACGGATGGCAGCCTGAGTGCCAAATGTGATCCACTCACCAAGCCAGGCAGCATGCAGCAATGTTCCACGGGCATCCATTGCGATGGTGGTGGTGGTGGTGGCGGCGGTGGTGCGGGCGGCGGTAATCAGAATAAGGGCGGCGGTACCATTATTGTTGGCAGCAGTCGCTCCCAAAATGAGGTAAGCGTTTTTTGTGTTGTTTTCTCTTTTTTTTGGGGCTTAAAGCTTAATGCTCTTCATAATCACCGTATACAGCGCTCCGAACGTCACATGGACAGCTCGGATATGGATGATGACGACGATGATGAGGATGAGGAAGAAGTTGAAGATATAGATGATATAGAATCGGGTCAAGACACCAACGATGGCGAAGGTCTCTCCTATGCGGATCAACCGTTGCGCTATGCGCATCACACACAAAGTCGATTGCATCACGAGACGCCCGAGGAGCCACGCACAATGCGTCTCATGAGTGGCAGCTCCAGCAAAAATCACAATAATGCAAGGGCAGGTGGTGGGGGCACCGATGTGCCATCACTGGATCCAAGGTAAGTTTCTTGTTGAAATGTTAAGCAAAGTTTAGCAAATAAAAGGAGAATGTTTGCTACACCTGAATACATTTTAAATGGGGTTAAAGTTCAAGGCTGAAATGCCAAATCCATATTTGACCATGTCACTTGTTTTACTGTTATTTACATTTAACTCAAACGAACTTTGCTTTAGTCTGTTGTTGACTCAAACAATTCGCTACTGTTTTGCCTCTGGCTGTCTAAGTGGTTAACAATCTGTCATTATTCATACCCAGACTCCGACTACAAGACGCAGACAACTAGCCAGAACTCTCTTGACATACTTAAACGGTAGCCAAAGTGAGAGAGTGCAAGTCGTATTGAAGCTTTGCCTCAGGCCTTCTGTTCACGACTTCAGCTTAAGTGCTTGGTTTACAAGAACTTACAGGCAGTACAAACACACACACACACACACACACACACGGAAGATTGACTGTTGCTACACGTTCTTTAGTGTATTTGTGCGTCCTCCTCATTATGTCCTTGAGCCGTGTCGACACCTAAAATTAAGGCTATCGACAGCGACATCATCATCATCATCAACATGAAATTACTCGAGTAGCTTGTAAGTACAGTAAAGTACGCCTAATGACAATTAAAGTGCTTGCTGCCGCTACCGCTTGCTTTGTTGATGTTTATTGGAAAGCGATAAAGTAGCCGCGATAAGCTGTCCAATTTACTCACTCTTCAAGCAAGTATTGCGGTATTGTGCTTGTGCTTGTGGTTGTGAATATAAACCAACACTTTAATTAGGTGCAGGCGATTGGGAACATCTAATGAAATCGCTAGCAGCGCAGAGCTATAGCTAAATCAAATGCTTTTAACTGTTAATTGGTATGTGGGGAATACTTAGTGCAGTATATACTACCGAGTAATAAATTACAACCCCTCCCTTCCTCGTAATGTTTTTACTCTCTTTCTGTCTTGGTTTCACTTGATTTATTCAAGGAAGAGATATATTTTCGTTTTTCTTTTAGCAGGTATACAGACGTATATATAATGATATCTAAATATTGATATTTTGGCAAATATTTGTTAGTAGTCAACAAGCTAAGCTGTAGCGTATTTTATCAATGGCATACCCAAAAGAATAATTATTTTATTTATAAAATAAGTCAATGTAAACAACAGCGACTTAAAATGTAGCAACGCTAAAGGGGCGTGGCAAGTTTAAGTAGTCAATCAGCTTGTGTACATATCCGGAATTACTTAGATATTTCCTCGAAAAGCTAGCCTAACAAATTTAGTCTGGCTAATTTACTAATACCTAGTCGTATACTTAACAGGAAATAACTAGCATTAGCTTGTTTTATTGCAAGTGTAATCAATATATGCAGAAGTAGCCATCTAAAATTAATAGGTTCCTGGCTAATGTATTTATTATTTGTAAAACAAAAATCCTTACTGATTGAGCACAGGAAATTCTTACTAAGCAGTATAATTTTAAGACATTTATTTATTTGTAAGATCCTTTTAAGACTTTAGGAACTGCATTCAAATGGATTTTATTGGCATTTATTGATTTACCTGACAATATCAATAAGGCTATGAAATAAATAAATATTGTGAGACTGCTTGGAGCAAGATAAAACGCCTCTGCAATCACTCGTGCATTGACCCAAGGTCCAGGCCAAGCCGTATCTCAAAGACATAATGGACCGAAGCTCAAAAAACAAACTGCCGCTTTTTATTATTATATATTGCTGAGAGGGCCATTTAAACTTATACGTACGCTTATATATATATATATATATATATACGATAGATAGTATCTGCTGGGCACTAAACTGAAACTATTGGCGGCCTGTCGCCTGCCGCCGCCATAAAGTCGCGTCTTGATGCCGCCGAAAAAACCTTGGCCTCTCTATCTCTCTTTCGATGTGTGCGGCACAAGGAGATGCGAGATGCGCTGGCGATGAGCCAGACAAACACAACCAAATATAGCAACAACAAAGAGCGCAAACAAAACTTTCAAAGGTTTTTGGTTGCCACTTGGCCTACGAGGCGTATGAGAAACGTTGTCGGGCGCCGGTTATGAAATCAAGCAAGCGACCTACTTCGAGGACCTTTTTCGAGGCTGCTGCTGCTGCTGCTGTTGTAATATTGGCGCCATTTTAATGCGCATGATGTGGTATGGCAGCGGCAGCTACAATTTGACTACAAATCAATAAGTGTCGACAGGCGGGCAAATTCTATAGGGGTGTGGGGGTGAGCGGCTAAACAGTGAGTGGTCAGAAAACTATGCGCTCTGTCTCTGCTCAATTGACAGTCAATGCGGTCATAAAAACCACTCTGGCCAACAAACAATGCCCAATGCTACAAATCCAACAACAATAATAAAACGCTGTAAAATAAGTTTGATGTCCCTTAACAGTTTATTTGAAGCTAGACTTAATAAATACCCTGTGATAAATTTGAATAAATGCTTGTGTGAGGTAAATTAAGATGTGAATTATTTGAAATTATAATAATTCGTTTATTTCCGCAAGCACTGCATACACATTGTCGCCACTTAAATGCCTTTAGGATATGGCCCATGGCCAATGGCCATGAGTGGCGGCAAACATGTCATCGAGCACTGTTTTTGGGGCACTGCCAGCGGGCGGCTTAATAAATGTGACTCGAATGCTGCGTGATATACAATGAAATACAATGTGTAGAACGTGAACGTTCACTATTGTTGCATGGCATTTGTACAAAGCTGTTCGACAAGGGTTCGAGAGAATGGAAGTGGGAGGAAGTCTAGGTTATAGTTTAGGTTGTAGAAACTTTCCTTTTATGTACTTTGCCCAGTTGTTGGTTTGTTAGCAAAATATATAAAGCTTAACTTTACAGTTGTATTTAGTTTTAATATTCTAAACAAATGCAATCTCAGAAATTTAACAACTAAATTTCTGTCTTTGTTTTTGATATATGCGATTTGTTACACAAGAGGGAAAAATTTCAACCTAATTTTATGAAATATTTGCAGCTTTATAAAGGACACCGACTGGTCACCCTGCAGCGTAACCTGTGGCGAGGGTATTCGTCGCCGTGTGCATAAATGTAAAATCTTTCTGGAATATTCACGAACAGTTGCGACCGTGAACGACACCCTGTGCGAGGGAACTAAGCCGCACGATGAAGTGGAACGTTGCGTCGAGGAACCCTGCATGCTGCCCTCCCATGGCTACGATGATCAGTTTCCCCGTGACTCCATTAAAGTGGGCGTCTCCGAACCGGGCAAGACCTACGTATGGCGCGAACAGGGCTACACATCTTGCAGTGCATCCTGCTTGGGTGGCGTTGAGGAGCTTATTATCAATTGTGTGCGGGAGGATAATGGCCGAGTGGTCTCACCCTTTCTTTGCTCACAGGAAACCAAGCCAGAAGCTCGAGTGCGCACCTGCAATGATCGACCCTGTCCGCCAAGATGGAACTATTCAGACTATACGCCCTGCTCCAAGAGCTGTGGCATTGGTATCAAGACCCGTGAGGTGCAGTGCATTCATGAGGTAACGCGTGGTGGCGAGAACACCATGGTAGTACCCAACAGCATGTGTCCCCAACCACCACCAGCTGACAGGCAATACTGCAATGTGCTCGATTGTCCAGTGCGCTGGGAGGTGGGTGAGTGGTCCAAGTGTTCCCACACTTGTGGCTATGGCATTAAGGATCGCAAGGTGGAGTGCAAGCAGATAATGGCTCAGGAGCATAAGATTGAAAGACCCGAATCGATGTGTCCCAGCGTGAAGCCACCAGATAAAAAACCTTGCAATGTCAAACCATGTCCGCCTGAGGATCCCAAGCCTGTCATACAGATTAGTAACTCGACGCACATCCAGCACGATCCCAAGAAGACAAAGATAACATTGAAAGTGGGCGGTGCAGGTGTTGTGTTCTTTGGCACCCAAGTGAAGATCAAGTGTCCCGTGAAGCGATACAATCGCACTAAGATCAAGTGGAGTAAGGATCATAAGCCGTTGGTGCGTTCCCGTAAGTTTAAGGTGTCCAAAAAGGGTGCTTTGCGTATTCTGGATATTACGTTCCGTGATGCTGGCATCTATTCCTGTTATGCCGGACTCAGCTCTGCCGAGATTCACATTGAAGTTAAGGCCAAGCCTGGCCAACAAGCCGAAGAGCTGGAACGTCAGGAAGCAGGTAAGGTTTTTTTGCCCTACTCCATGAATAATCTAAAACTACAACCTTATTTGTATAACTCGTTTAGATCGCTTGGTACGTGAACGGAGTGGCACGGAGGCGCTTACCTCAGCGGATATGACGTCACCACCGAATGGGGCCGCATCCGGCGGGGTAGGAGCAGGAGGCGGTGGCAATGACGTCGGCGCTACAGGGTAAGTAACGACGGCGACTTTGCTGACCATTGTGAAAGACAAAACTTTTTCCCCTTCAACTTTTTACTTTGAGGGAGTGCGGCACAGTACTAATTAGTTAGCAGAGTAGGCAAAAACACAAACATTTAAAGAAAACAGTTAAATCTAAAATTCTTTAATTGACCCTTACCCTTACCTAGTTTGATACAAAACTTAACCTCTATTAGATTGCATTAGGTGCATTTGCTGTTTGGTTGCCGCCTTAAGGCGATGGTTATTATGACCATTCTTGTCTTGCTTATCTCGGTCTGTTGCTTCCGTCTTGTGGTAGACCATGTCGGATACAATATGCTCTTACCCCTTGCCTAAGTAAGCTTCAATGTTAAATGCTGTCTCTGCTGCCTGGTCAGTTATGCGCTTGTTTCCTGTCTTGTCTTATCTGTGCGCTTGTTCGCTTTTCGCATTTAACTCCTCCACCCACTTTCTACCCCATGGAAAATACTTGAGGCTACCTTGCTGCTACCCTCCCACACAGCGCACGCTCAACAGTGCGTATGCGTGTTATCGCCTTCTAAGTGCTGCATGCCACACACCTCTGCACATTTATTTGTATTTGCCTGGCACTACAATGCCAGGGGTATAAAGAGTGCGATAGAGTACCGAGGTAAAAAGCAAAACACAAAAACACGACAAACTCTAAGTAAATTTCATGGTTACTTAAATGTGTTTTACTTCAGCTATGCTTACTAACCCCTTCCAACACCCTGGCATTACCTGCCGCTTGGGCCAACAGCAACCCGCTCTCAAAACTTGTAATGTGCTTAACTCATGAGCGAATAAGTGTTGCATTGAAATTGTTAGGATTTACTCAATAAAAAATAATAGTATTTAGATAAACAAAATAATCACAAATTGAGAGTGTTTTGATGGTTTTCGATATAGATTTTGTTTTTTAAAAGAGAAGTTCGGTTAGTTTTCTCGTTAGTTAGTTTAAAATAGTTTCAGTTTTAAATGAAAATATACTTTTTAATCCTAATTACTGTAATTTTCTTTTTCTATCCAGGATAACCCCCCTCTTTTATTATTTACTTAGTATTACATCGATATTGATGGGGACTTAGAGCGTTTAATAGTCGATCATAGACCCTAAGCTGAGCATCCTTTTCTATTTGTTATTGGTATCGAGTACTCAACAACGACATCGAATACTCATATGTACACAGAGTAGTTTGTTTTTGGTTTGCTTGTTTCGGCAGCTGGTTGCTGTGTATGCAACTACACCCTGTCTAAGCTACTTGAACCTTTAAGTCTATTGAGTGGCTTTCCCTTCAACCCTAAACCCCTTTACCACTTCAGCTTCCACACTTCCATACGCTAGAGAAATTCCCTCAACCGTATTTACTTGCAGCGCGCGTGTGCGGTTTATTTTGCAATTTTGGGTTACGTGTTCGTTTGGTTGAGGCCACGAGTTTAAACATACCCAAAAATTGCAAGCACACAACAATTCCATATGGGTGTGTGTGTGTGTGTGTTGGGCCCACGCACGACCTGCTTAATGGTTAAAAGCAAACAGCCAACAGCAAAATGCATTTTGGCCAAAGCCACAAGCTCTAACTCACACACACATTGCCAAAGCTGCGGGGTGGCATTTTTGGGTTTACAAATACATCATCAACATGCTTGGCAAAGTGTTGCCCAACTTTTAGGGGAGCCTGTTAAAATAAATATCATATGTGCACACAACATGTACACACACACAGACACACACAGTATCGACATGTAACACCTAAAAGGAGGAGCAGGTGGGGATGTGACAGGATGTGCTGCACGGCCACATTTGATCGCATTTTAAATGTTAGTCTATAGGAAAAAATAAAATTATTTAGTAAAACTCACGTTGGTGGCCAAATTTTTGGACATTTTCTACTTGCAACAAGCGACATAAATTTTTGTGTCAGCAACAAAATATGCAAATAGTATGTGATGTAGATTTGCAGCTTTTGGCGGGTTTGTGGAGATGAGAAGAAGTGGGTTTGTGATGATTGGTTGCATATTTGTGCGTTTGGTATGCTTTTGACAAATATTTTGTGTTTTTAGGCTGCATTTAATGCTTTTTTGATGTGTCGTTTTTGTTTATTATTCAATGTTTATTATTTATTATTTGCATTTCAACGCACTGGCGAAATAATGTTGATATTAGCGGGGTTGGTGAACGGGGCGAACGAGAGATTTGGTATTTCACGCTGTGTGTGTCTGTCATAAATATCTGTCAGCTGAGTGCTAGATATATGTAAATTTTGATAAATGATTTTGCAGCAGCAACAAATATTACAAGAGAAAAAAGTCAAAGGTTTTTTACTTGAGTTTGAAAGTATTCAAAAATATTTAAATTATGCATGTGAAGGCAACACAAATATCAATTCCATAAAGAGCAATAATAATTGCAATAACCAAAGAAATAATTAAGAAAGCAGCTTGACTAAAATGTACCCTTTAAAAATTACTAAAATCTTGTGATTATAAGTTAAGGCTCTAAAATCCAAGAACAACAAATGTACAGTAATTTTTGAATGTATTTTAAGTAGAAACTTTTATTGCATTTATAATAATATTTTTGTATATTGAGCTATTTTTTACGCCTCAATAAACACTTTATATTCTTCAATTTAAATAAAAATTGTCTGTCAGCCGCATAAGTTAGTACGTTGTTAAAAAAAAGTGATGCAATCATATTATTTTATGCATATTAAAACGTGACTTGCTTTAAAAGAAAGTGAATTGAGAGCTACGCCATCCAATTATATATATATAAACTATTCACTTGCATGAGCTATCACCACACAATGAGGAAAAAAAGGGAATCGCAAGCAATTTACTTGTCAATTTATATGATGCAAAAAATGCAAAGTACTCTAACAAGTGCACAACAATGCAGAATCATTGAAGAGTTTTGTCAAGACAGTTGGGTTGGGGGCTTAAGTAGAGCCATGGCCAACATACGAAATGCCACACAAAGCACTTCTTTGTGTGTGAGTGTGCGTAGTCACAACACGTGGCATAGAAATTTAAAAGTCCTGTGCATTTGACATTTTGCAGCCAACAAACTAGCAACAATAACAAAACACACCACTGAAACCATTGCAACAAATCTAAACAACGAGTTTCCGTTTGTGGTGGTAGGTTTTTTGCGCTTGTTTTTCTTTTAGAGGTTTTGGCTTGCATTAAGTGTTTGGCACGCTGCCTGTTTGTGAAGAACTTTAAAGGTTTTTTCTTGGTTTCTAGCATTAATTTACTTGTCTTGTTGTCTGATTGTTGTTTTTGGGTTTTTTTTTGCTTTGCAGCTCTCAGCAGCAATCGTCTACACGTCGCAGACAGAATCAGTCGGAAAGAATGCAGAATGGACGTGAACGTAATCGTCGACCCAAATCGGATGGAGTACAGCATGCGGACAGCAGCATTATGGAAGATGAGGTAAATAATAATATACAAAATCAGGTCGCTTTATGACTAATCGCCGACTCACACATACTCACATAAACACATTTGATTTGTTTTATGCTAAAGAGTTATAAGCTTACATAACGCTAACAATTTTAATGTGTCTCCTTGCTTTGGATTTGTGTGCCTGTCAATGTTAAACATGTTTATCCTATTTTGTCAACAGTCCACATCGTAATTTGATAGTTTTTCTACTTAACTCTAGTACAAAGCATCTACATGCATATGTATATCAAGTGTACAAATATCTGCGAGATTACTCTATACAACTGCATTGTGGCTGTTGGCATTTTAGATTTTGTGGCTGCAAAGATTTTGGCCACTTTTTTTCGTTAGTTGTTGTTCCATTTCACTCCACGACTGGCCAAACATACATATACGTATACGTATACATAATGCGCTTTCAAATGAAATTACGTATACGTAACGTTTGCTCGCTGACACAAGAGTACATAGCAAAGCAAAGCAAAGCAGAGCAGAGCAGAGCAGCACAGAGTTGAGCTGAAAATAGCAAACTAAAACCAACAGAATTTTACAATGCCTTTCCTACAACAAAATCGAGTGTAGCAGTAGTTTTGTTGCAGTGCAGAAGTAGACAAAAGGCAAGAGCAATGTTTGGGGTGTTGGCAAGTGTGTGCCCTGCTTTTCTACGGATAGAGAAGGTGAACCTTCAGCTCGACTAGCGCACTAAAATGTAAAGTAAAATTGTTTGTCTTTTAGTAGTAGAGGGATCAGGTCAAGTTGTATAAACAGAAATATTAGCGTTATTGCTTTGATTGAGTTCCAATTCTGTGGGAATTTGCGTCTTTTTTTTTTTGTTTTGTATTTGTGATTTGGCTCTGCTTTCAAATAGAAAATTGTTTTAATGGCAAAGCAAATGCTGCATTAGATGCAAAGAAAACAGAAATGCCAAAAATTGTTGCAAATGGGATTTTTTGTTTGCAATCAAAGCTTCGAAATTTAATAAGCATTTCACATTTGAGTTGTGTTAGTCAGTAAAATATGCATTCAACTTATGCAATGTGATTTAAATAGGTTGATTGCTTATGCAAGTGTATTTTAAATACTTTTTAAAAACAGTCCTAATGCTTATAACTATAATAATTAGCTGGTCATAAGTTCAATAAAAGATAAATAAGAACAGAAAGCTAGTTCGAGTCTGCAAATGTAAGATAACTGGAGAAATTTAAATATTTTTGTTCAACACTTTCTCATCATCATAACAATACATAACACATACCAATTACATGTTTGCTTCGTAAGAAAAAAAACAACCATAATTAATAAATACTTTGTCAAATTTTTCTCTTTCCCCAAACAAACAATGCTAAACCAAAACTATCCTTTATCGATGCGATTGCGAATTGTGTGTCACCAATGAAAAACAAAAATACAAATTCATATATATATATATATACATAAATGTTTATATGTATGTGTGTGTGTTTGTGTATAGCATTCGCAATTAGTGCAATCGCAGGACAGAATTCCACAGCCAGCGAGCGCCAGTAGCGGCAGCAGTCGCACCAAAACTCTTCTGGCCATGCCCTATTTCCAGGCGTTGCTGAGCAACCTGCAGGTGAGGAGTGGATGCATCCATCCTTTGCATTGGGATTGGATCGCATTGGATACTTTTTGTTTTCTGTTAAATTTCAGTTTCTGTATGTGTTTGCCGTTTCGTTTTTAGTTCTTTTCTCGTTACTCGTGTTGTTCTTGTT
This sequence comes from Scaptomyza caliginosa, assembly GCA_035044725.1. Classification (NCBI taxonomy): domain Eukaryota; kingdom Metazoa; phylum Arthropoda; class Insecta; order Diptera; family Drosophilidae; genus Scaptomyza; species Scaptomyza caliginosa. The sequence continues at coordinate 341,206 of JAWNNR010000013.1, read as the reverse complement.
GCTGTTGCGCATTCATTACTTCATTTTGAGATTGTTTTTGATTTAAGTGCATTCATTTTGCTCGCTTCTTTTCCTTTTGCGCTACGTTTGCCTTGCCATTTTTTTTTTCATTGTTTCATTCTTTTATTTCCATTAAATTCTTTCGGCTTTGCCACAAGGCCATCGTTACCCATACGTATATATCGTGTAGTAATTTTTGTAATCGTAATTGTTAGCCCGGTTTGGAGCCAGGTAGGCCGAGGTAGGGCCAGGTACTGCCAAAATGCATGTGTGTAATTAGTGCATTTCAAAGAGGGAGGCGTCTGGGTGGAGCCAGCGTGGGTGTGTGTGCCATGCAAATTGCCAAAGTTCTGCATATAAATTTACAGTCTGCGCATATTTGTCTTTGGCCTGATTGGAACTTGGACCTCTCTCCATACACGGTTTTCCAACAGCAGCAACAATGCCAGACAATTTGTCAACCAGCAAAGTGTGCATATAGATTTATATATCCTGGTGAAATTGCCAACAGTTTTGTGGATAGATAATACATTGTTTGGCAGCACATTGCATTCTTTTCATGTAATGTTATCATTTAATTTTCCTAGTCTATTGTCTTTCAATATTATTGTTGATTAACGGCAGAAGTTTGATTTCTTTTCCGATATACTTTGATTTAAAAATTTTGAATTTTACTAAATATAAAAGGGAACAATTTTTGTTAGCTTAAAACATTAAAAGGTCATCTTTGGGTAATAATTCTAAAGAGTCTATGCGTAAAGTTGAACTTTTGACAACCTAGCTACGTGAGGGTATTTTCAAATATTTTGTTTCTCTTGGCATTTGTTTATTTTTTCTCAACGTTGCTTAGTTTTTCGAATATTTCTCTTATGCTGCATGAGTTATAGTTTTGTTCATCTTAGTTTAGCACTTTGTTGCATGCCACCTAATAATATTAATTTCTTTAGCCAACAACAAAAAATCAAGAAAAACCAATACACATTTATGATTCTTTCTTTTCTACCTATGTATATGTATTAAATGAAACAATTAATTATTGTTTCGTGTTCGCTTTTTGGGGGCGGGGCGATGTTGCGATGCTTAATGTCAAACAAACCCTCACACACAACAAATATAATATTCAAATATATAAAACACAATACAAATGAAACAAAACGAATAATACAACAACAACTACAACAACAATGGAAACACATATACAATTGTTAACTGATTAATATGCAATGTAGGTAAAAAAAAATTATAAATATTTCCTTATACTACAAGCTATATGCTATCCATTTTCATATTATTTCTTTTATACACATCTCTCGTACACTCTCAAACAAGACTTTATATATATATACACAGTATATTTAAGCAGCGCGTAAACAGTCTCCTAAAAAAAAAATATGCTTAATTATTGTACGTTTAATTACCGAAATTGTATTTTAATTAAATTTTCAATTGACCAACGCCAGAGCCAAAGTAAGCTCTTAGGGTGAACTCTTTGCGCGCATTTCACTGCCAACATTAAATTATTTGCTTTCAAAGACATTTTACGCTGACTTTTATTTGCATTGTGTGCATTTTCGTTGAAATGAGCAAACAATTGGCATAATGGGCTATGCAAAAGCAAATAGAGAATCAAATGAAAAGCACAGCACAAAAGAGCAAACGACCAAAAAGTCAAAAGCTAAAGCAAGAGCTTTGCATGAGCTAAAAGCAAAAGTTATTGTTATTAGTATTATTATTATTATTATTTTGATTGCTGCAAGCGCAAAGATCAAATTAAGCAAAGTGTGCACACAAACAAATTTCCATTTATTTAATCGAATGTATATTTGTTCTAAAATTAGCATGAAGCATATGCAAGCAATGGTTTGAGTGAAAAGTTGGTAACAATTTATGCACTTCATGATTTTTTGGCTGACTTATGACAATCACAATACCTATTAGAGTAACATCAAAAGTTGTAGAATAAATGTGGCACAGTTGAACTTATTAAGTGCAATGCATTATTAAAAGTTTACAATAAGCAAATTGAAAAACATATTTGTGCATACCATAAAAGGCTTTTAAAAATTGTTCGCTACTGTGTTAAAAGTATAATAAGCTGTCATAAAGTTATTTATACTTTTAAGCACCGGTAAAGTATTTAAAATGCCAGCGAACTTTGCCCAAAATATGGCATCAGATAAAAAACAAAGCTCTTAATTCAATTTTATTAATTTTGGTTCAAGCTGTAATGTGTCGTATTTTTGGTCAACCGATACAAACGATGCACTTCAATTTCATTAAATTAACACACACGCACACACACACACACACTTCCCCATATCATTGCACAATGTGCAAGCCAATTGTTTTTGTAGATTGTCATAAAAAAAAATAATAAAAAAATAAAATCATTTTTATGTGCATGACATAAAAACGAGCTGAAATTGCCGTAAATCTGTTGATAAAATTTAAATAAACATATGCGAATATTCTGAATAAATACGTAAATTTAAAGAAAAATATCCTAAACAAAAACAAACTCAGGAAATTTTAATTTTAATTTATTATTTATTATGTAAGAATATGTTGCTTAAGTTTTAACTATTTTGATATATACCCTATATTATGATAGAATGCATAATAATTTTAAATGTTATTCGAAATATAATTTGCATGTCAAAATATTAATCAATGCAAATCAAATATGTGCAATTTTATAAAGTGTTTTAATACTGCATGTGAAATATATTTAACTTATTCATTTATGCATTTCAAAAAGTTTTTAATGAGCTGTTCTCGCTGCCATTGAATGCCAACAGCATAAGCAGCAGCATCAGCAGCAGCAGTAAAAGTAGCAAAAGCAGTAGCAAGTTTTTTTGTTGGTATGCTGGCTGGGTAAGTGCCATGCCCACAACGTCAAGCGTTGCCTTAAACTGTGTGCGTGTGTGTGTGTGTGTGTGTGTGCAAGCCAACAAACAATTAGCAACAAATTCTCGTTCGTTTTTTCTTTGTTTGTGCCACAAACTTAATTTATTAATTGAAAAGTTTGTTTGCCGCGCGAGTTCATTGCAATTTTTACTTCACTTTATTCGGCTGTCTCTGCCCGCCGTTTTGCCCGGCCGCTCATAAAAGTTATACCTTATATGAGTGTGTGCTGGCATAGAAAATTAGCTTTCAGTCAACGTTGTCGTTGATGGCAACGCAGAAAAGTTGCCGTTTACACCTGACGCTTGGCCAAGTTAACGCGCTGTCGCGGTTTTGGTTTCATCAAACAGCTGCCAACTACGACTACGTTGCGACTTAAGCGTCAGCAACTGCTTAAACAGTCGAATATTGCAACTATCCTTAATGCCAAATGCAGATTTGGCAAAAATAATTTATGAAGCACAGCCAAGCGAGACTCAGAAGTGCAGCTTATGGTGCTTGGACACCCAACCACCCACACAAGCAGGTGGCACATTTATCAAAGCTAGTTACCGTTAAATTGTAAACCACATTGGAATGCGACCCGCCCAACAAAACAGACACTTAAATGTGATTTTTATCTAATTTCGCCAAAAACTATTTGTTGCTTTTGCACATTTTATGGTTAGCACCAAACACCAAACAACAAATCACACACAGCAATACGCGAACCGCATAAAAGTGTATATATAATAAATACATATACAAATATGCATTTGCAAGAGCTTTTGTGGATAGCCATTTTGTATATTGGCCAGCAGCTTTTAGCTGTCTCCATTTAAGCCACACATATACATTTTGTGTGTGTGTGTGTGTGTTTGCTAGGCACAATGATAACGGGTTTTTATTTTATTTTTTTTTTGTTGATAGTTTTGGTTTGAGTGCTTGCGGCGCATTGATTAACTCTTTGCGGTATTGCCGCTTGACTGCTCGCAAAAATAATCAGTTTCCATTACTATCAAAAAAATTAAAAATAAATACAATTTATTTGCATTTCATTTAGTTGCGCTCTAGCACAGTGTGACAAAATGCAATACAAATTTGGTTGTAAAATTAACAAAATAATTCTTTATAAAAGCATATAGAAATATTAAAGTTAAATACAATGAATAAAAGTATTTGTCAAATGAATAAAAATAATCTATTGTGTAAAGAATAAAGTAACTGTTAAGTATAAGAAATATGAAAAAACATAGACAGTAAAAATTAATTTATTTAAAAAACAAATTAAATAACTGATAAGTAAAAGTAATATGTTTTAACAAAGAAAGTTACAAACTCTAAAACTCTCTTGTTTCAATTCTTAACACTTTATATGTTCTATTTCCACAATAATTATTTTTTCCCTAAATTAATCTTGCTATATAGCAAGATATTAACCATATAAGTAAAATAGAATCATAACAAGTTTAATACCACTGTGCAACCTGAAATTGTACCACAGCATTCTGGCAAACATACGTTTTTACGCCTACTATTTATGAACTCAACTTATGTGTCATATTTAAATATTTAACATTGGTTAACAGTTCACAATTAGTACTTAACATTGTGTTTTTATCATATTCAAATTGCGAGTAATCATTGAACCGCATTTGAACTACAAATTAAAACATTAATTGATCATTTAGAAAGAAAAAAATTGATTGAAATATTTACGGTTGTGTAATACGATCTTAATTGTACTTCAAATTAACACATTAAAATAATAACTTTAACTATGGTAATAATTATAATTAGATAATTATTTTTAAGAAAAAATTGCTCTGCTTGAAAGCATAAAATTTAAAGGATGATTCTTAGCCATTTTATATGATTTTTATAACGTTCTGGTTTACTATCCAAAGCCACTTAACTGCTCCTCGAAATAAGTTTTATGCAATTCACACTTAATGCGCCCTCTTGGCTTAATCAGCTAATTAAATGCTTCTCAAATGTAGCAAGCAAACTGCTCTAAATACACTTTGCTTGATTTCAAATAAGAGTTTATTCTAGCAATCAATATTTTGCTTCCTTTATGAGCATTTGCTTTATTAGCCAAAACACATTTAGCTATTTATCTATAAAGTATCTCCGACTATATATTCTAGATAAGCAATTGAAATGTTTAATACATTCTTGCCAGCTTACCTGGTCAATGATTAGCAGACAGTTTGTGTTTTGGCCAAATCACTTTATTAATTAACGATTGGCTTCTGTACAGCTGGCTGCGAGCCAGGCTAATGCACTTTGGCCATTTCGCATGTAATTGCGTCTGCTAACGTTGCGACTGCCAATTAGCCAAGAGATGAGCAGCCCGTTCAGGCCATGCAATTTATAGCTCAGCATTTTGGTCGATTAATTATATAACTGTCTTTCTTGCGTGGCCCAACAAATTTTATATGTATGTATGTAAGAGTTAGACCATTCGCAATGCCAAAAAGAGCGTTAATAAATTTCCACAGACGTCGCATAACTGCAGCCTTACCCGTATCCCCCACTCCTTCCTTTTCAGCCCTTACTTGATGCAATTTTTAGTGCTATTCATCAGGCGGCAAGCAAAATGATTTAAAGAAGCGAAACGCAAAATGCAAAATGCAAAATGTTTGCGCAATTTTGCTGCCCTTTTAATTTTGATTGCAACTATTTATTAATGCTACGCTCGCAGGATGTTGGCTGCTTCTTCTCACAGGATAAAACCAGGCCCAGAGGCGGTTTTATGACTATGATTCCTTCTCCCTCTCTCTCTCTCTCTCTCTCTGCGCTCCATTTAAGCTGCATGCAAATTGGAGCATTCGGTTGCAGCATTTGTTTAATGCAGCAACATTTAAACTCAAATTAAATTCAGATGAATAAAATAAAAGTAAATGTTGAACATTTCATGTGTTCACTTCAATACCCTATAGCTATTAAGCTAGCAAAGAGTTGCATATTAATTTCTATGAAGCTCCATAGCATATATTCCAGGGTATCTAGCTAGTCAATAAACACTTACAAATGTATAAATTGTAACTGTTATTTTATTTATTTGTCGTTTGGGCTATTCCTGTTTCCTGGCAACGTTTGGTCGACTTTTCAGGCGTGAGAATTTAACGATGTGCCTGCCTTAAATTGTTTTACCCTTTCAACTTATAGCCATAAAAAACAAATTGAATACATGTGTATTGAAATTAAACTTGCTAAATGCTGATGAGTAGAGCAAAAGTGCGCTAAAAGGCAACCTAGTTAAAAATGTATTTATGCGTGCAGTCTGATTCGTATTAACTAATTTACACTAATTTGAAGTAGCTTATCGTTAAGTATAATTAAAACATTTGTGCACATATTAAGTACTTTTGTCCTTACTTTCACTTCATTAGGCAATCAATCATCTTTCAAAGTTTGTTTAACCACAATTTGAATGCTTCCAAAAAAAGATTGCTTACATAAACCGATTAAAATTCTGCAAATGTTCGATATTTCGTGCCGTTGAGCAATGTCAAAAGAATAGAAAATACCTCTTGTACGTTACTAATTACCGTATTGGCATTAGCTTTTTAAGCCTGCATCGACAGGACATGGGAACACACTGACTGGGGGCTTACAACCAACAACAACCAGACAACAACGGGAAAAAGAACAATGCCAATGCTAGCGATTGCAATTGAGATTGCGGTGACAATAAAAGGCAATGGAGAGGCGTTGGCATTAGTGTCGAACTACAAATGACAACGGGGCATACACACACACACACACACACACACACATAGACTAGCAGCAGATTCACATAAAAGCGCAGCAGATGCAACGGCAACGGCAACGGCAACAGCAGCAACAAGAACAAACACTGAACCGTATTTGTCGGTTTCAAGTACCACTTGGGAAATCATCTTTTTCGGCTGGATCCCCATCCACCCTCTTTACCTCGTTCACCCTGATGGTCGAGGGTGGAGGCAGTGGGGGGTGGGGGCACTGTAAATGAAAACGACCAGCGACGACGATGATGATGTTGACAGTGAGACAATGCTGTACAACAAAAGCAACAACAATGGCAACAAAAGCAGCTGGCTTAAGAGAAGAACAGTGAAGAAAGAAGGGGTGGAGGGGTGCGATTTCAGGCGATAGTTGGCAAAAGTCAAAAACCCAAATGCGTTGCATATGCACTAGAAATTTGTTGGGCTTCCCCGCCCAAATATCCCATTTGGTAGTCAAATTTTTTGCACAGCTTGTGTCAGTATGGGTTTGGGGTTAATCAGTAGGAATGGCAATTGGGGGGAGGGTGTTTGGAGTGTGGGTGCAGCTCAGAGCGACAGAGTTCAATGGTTAATCGGATTTTGCAGTACGTATTCAGTCAACGTGAAGCAATTGATGAGGGAAATTCAAGTGTGCAATGCATAGAGCCAGTGTTGTGCATTTCCCGCTAATTTACAGCTAGTCAAAAGTGATCATTATCGAAAATTAAATATATATTAAGAAGAATACGGCCAAACAGAACATATAACAAAAAAGAATTAAAACCTATGTACATTAATAGTATTTAATAGCTTTATTTAAATAATAATAATAGTTTTTAAAGTCAAGTTATAGATAATAAGTTTTTTGTTAAAATATATTTTAGAGTTTTTTGCTTTGCTTTAAACTGAAAACTAGCTGTTTTTGCTGTTCAAAAGTTGGCAGCACTGAAACGCACACTTGTACAAAACACACACACACACACGCACAGAGAGGGAGTGAAGAGCATTTGCACGTTATGAAAGCGGAAACGGAAACGCGTTGAACGGCCGTGCAAATTTACCGTAGCATAGCAAACAACATGTCGCCTCAATTGATGCTGCCTGCTGTGTTTGCTTTCTGCTTGCTGCATGCCACATATGCGCTGCATGCGGGCTGATGTATAGCAAAACTTTTGCCTAATATCTAAGCTTACGAACGTAACCCGAACTCGATGATTAATCCGCCCATTTTGCCCCTCACAGTTTCTTTGGCCGCTGCAGCGCTTTAAGGACTCACGCGGCCAACATCTGCTGCAACGTGAGGCGCTCAATTACGGTCTTGATATGGAGCCGCAGCAACGCTACGAACAGGATCAGCCTGCTCCAACCCCAACCGCTTCTTCAGGCCGTGTGCTGACCAAAGAGCTGCACACAGAGGCTGGTCGATTGCAACTTACCATGCCCCAACAAGGCAAAGAGCCAGCTCAAACGGAGGAGGGGAATGTGCCACCGCATATGCCACACGCTCGCTGGGAAACGGCAACAACAATCACAATGCCACCCCAAAGCAACAAGAACAAGTTGAGCAGCAGCATTGATGAGAACGAATCGGACAGCAATAGTCATAACTATGTCTATAAATGGGTACTGGGCGATTGGTCTAAATGCTCCCAGGAATGCGGTGCTGCAGGCAGCGGATTACAGGTAAGTTCGATTTAGTATAGAGAATTGGGTTAATAGCTACAAACTGCTTCGGTATACTAAGCACAAAGCGTAATTTATGCAAGCAACAAATTCGCAACAGTTTTATATCCATATCTTTTAACCATGTTGATGTGTTAGCTCGTTTATGAATTGAAACTACGAATGTTTTAAATTTAGAGTTCTTTAATACTAAGGATACTACATTTTGGTATTGTTTTGGCAAAATAACTTCCTCAATAAAATGTTTTAAATTATTTATTAATTATTTTAGTAGAGAATAAAGTTTTTCCTAGTCACTTTCAACTTTCATAACTGAATAGAATTTATAAAAAAAATATTGTTACAATTTATATATATCTCCTTATGTTTTGACATTTTTACAAAAGGTTTTTAGTCAAAAGACTTTCCACACAAAATAAAAACCCGTTAATTAAATGTAAACATTTATTTATTAAATAATACAATGTGTATATATGTATGTACCATACATACCCTTCTGGCAAAATTAGCTTTGTGAAAGACTATAAAATTGTGTTTCCCACAAGCGATAGAAAGAAAGAAAGAAAGACCGAGTTCGGGAAAGAGAGAGCAGAAACTGTTTCCCTAAGCAACAGACGACACTTATATAATAATTAGCCAAATGCAAGGCACGGCAAGGCAAGGCAAAGCTGGTTACGGTCTAACCGTCACTGAGAGTGTATTCGTGTAAACCAAGTCCGCATAAAAATCAAGCGCAAGTTTAAATATTTTAACAGCCAGTGAATGGAGAAGAAGAACGACAAAACACGGTTGTCCTGCCTGCTGTACTGTCCTCTTGCTGGCATTGTTTTATGTGCGGCACAAGAAAAGAAAGCAGCGAAAAATAACAGTTAACTTTGTTTCTCTTTGCCACATCTATCTACACACACACACAAACACACACACACAGCGCCGAACACTAAACTGTCGTCGTGAGGCAACCAAGAAGACAGCCTCGTTGTCAAATGACGCTGGCATCGAAGTCGCCCAAGTTGTAGAGAATGCAGAGTGCCGTGCCCAGGGGCTGGACATGCCCGACACGTTCCAGAGCTGCGGCAACGAACCCTGTCCGCACTGGACCAAGGGCGATTGGTCTCTCTGCCAGCAATCTCGCTGCCACGGACGCAACACGGCCGTGCAACGTCGTGAGGTTAGCTGCCGCTATGAGAACGGCACCGCCAGCAACCTATGCGATGAGTACGAGCGGCCAACGGGACGTCAGGAATGCTACAATGAACGCTGCAAAGGCGTCTGGCGTGTGGAGCCCTGGTCCGAGGTGGGTGGTTGCTCTAAAATAGCTATAACTATAACTGTGTAGCCGGTTCCTGTTGCCTGCTGCCTGCTGCCTGCAACATTGAGTGCATCTTTTATTAATGACACAAATGCAATTCCTTTTCTGCTTGGCTTTTCATTCGTTTCGTTTCGTTTTGGTTTTTACAGTGCAATGCGCCCTGTGGTCGCCAGGGCATTAAATTCCGCATTCTGCAGTGCGTCTGGTATGGCAGCCGTCGACCCGCCGGCAATGTTTGCAAGCATCAGCCCCGACCGGCCGTCATGAAGGTGTGCAAAAGTCCACAATGTCAATCCAAGCGTAAGTACTCATATCGTACAAAATAAACATTATCTGTTCAACTATATATATTTACAGTAGCCAAATCGAGTGGTTGCCACGATACCTCGCGATATTGTCGGAATGCACGAGCCATGGGTCTATGTCGATTGCATCGGTATAAGGAGAAATGCTGCGGTTCCTGTCAACCCAATCAGCAGGAGCTTCAATAGATTTAATAGATGAGCTGCGACTAAAGGATTCAGCTAGAAATTACTATAAGATTATGTATGAGGCAACCATATGAAACTCGTATAAATATGACTAAGAGAACGAGTGCAATTAAGTTGAACTTAGCTTAAGGCATAGTTAAATGTAATTGAGCAACTTTGTATGGAAGAAAGAAATACAAAAACACACAAGATCAATTTGAAAGTTTCAATTCAACATACACATTTAATTAATATACTTACATGTATCGTTTCCTCTTTTGTCTACATAAATAAGCTTTGCGAACAAAAGGAAAAGCAACAAATATTTACAACTATTCGTAAACTAAGCGCAAAATATCATTAGATATTCTGGCAACTTATTTGTTTCTAATGTATTATGGTAAAGAATTATTTTCGGCATTTCGGCCACAGAGGCAGCTTTTTGCTTTAAGCATTTCCAAAATTTAAGTACTAAAAGTATTCGATATACAATGAATGCCATCTTAGACTTTGCTTCAAGATGTGCATTAGAATAACTTAAACAAACGTAACGGCGCTACATAGGACCGTGGAAATGAGAAACCGTTAAACCGCATAAATTGCAGTACATACAGTAAACAAGAATCGATATATAAGGTTGAATATCCATAATGTTAGAAAGCTTATAAACCATTTAATTGAAAACGCAACTTCTTCTTTACACTGTACAACAAAGAATTAGATAAATGTTTCCATTTCATTTTTAGCAAATTCCTAAAGCACATTAAATAAATTAGTGTAAAACTAACCCAGCAAAAATATTGAAAATGAACAACAAAAAGAAAAAAAAAACTCAGCACTGTTACCTAATGTGGAAAAACATATTATACAAATACATATACACAAATAAATATATAATGTAAATAACATAGCAAATACTAAAGGTTAAGATCAGCTGCATTATTTTGATCGATTCCGTTTCAAAAGATTATTTATGTTAACAAATTTATTGTACAATTTAGCAAACAATAAATTCCTTTTGCGCATTTAAAACAAACCAAAACGAACAACTCAAAAACTATGTCTTATGGCTTAACTGAAAAATATAAATTCAAAAGTCCAATTATTGTAAATAAATATTTAGTTTTCAGGCATAAACGTTATGAATAGAAAAAGGTATATATTTAAAAGAAACAAACAAACAAACAAACACACACACAGACACACAAATATATATGAATACTTGTAATTAGTTTATATTTTGTATGAAAAAGAACTTGTTTTTATATAAATGTATTAATGAGATACAAAGATACAATTTAAAACCGTTAGCTGCTAACTATAGTTTAATAAAAAAAGAATACTAAAGAACAAAAAAACATTGAAAATCCAACAATTGTTAAATGCGAAAGAAAAAAATTACTAAAATCCAATATCTAAATTGTAAGCAAAAGTTATAAAATAAATTAACACAAATAAAATAATATGCATACCATAACCAATGTTAAACACTCACACATACACATACATATACAGGCCATCCTCACACATACACAATCACACACATAACATAACATAGCATGATATAAAATAAATGAAAAATAAAACTACATAAATTGATTTAAGCAATGGCAAAATGCCTTGTAAAATGTAATACGAAAGCAACTGCTAAAACATACATACATACATATATATATATATATATGTCTGCATTGTAAGTAACTGAAACGAAGTGAAACAAATATTAAAGATTAACAGAATTTCAACCATGAAAGCTTTTGTTTTATTTGTCAAATAGCTTTTATTCAAAGGCTTCTACTGTGGCGCCATCTGTTGTACAACGATAACGCCATCTACAGAACTGTAAAGCAAGCACAACTTTTCACAGTCTCGGTAGTTCGAGTACTGACCACAAGGTGGCGCTACTTTTATGATACGTTGCACATACGCCCCGAAATGAAGGCGACATTTATTGAATTACATTTAAAACCGTTACGTACTGCAAAGCATACGAAAAGCTTGTCGTTAACAAAGGCCAAAAACACAAAATCGTACATACAAATCTGTGTGATCATCCCTCTTTGAGTTGCTCTCGGTTCACGCTCTCTGACTAATTTGAGAACTTGCTGGGAACAATTCGGCGGCGCTTGGTGGGCGTAGAACACACACAGGAAATTGTCGATTTGTGTGCCATTTATAAAGCGCAACGAGCGATCGTTTCAAATGCGCGAATACAACATCCTAAGCATCATACTAGTGAAAAATAAGCGTTGCATAAGGTTGTGTTTCTCTTTTTGTTGTTTTTTTTGTTCTCTGTCTCGTATTTTTTCGCAATCAATGACCATCAATAGCATTCACTACATAGGCTCCAACTATAATGTGTGTAAGGCCATTCATATGATTCGATACATTCAATCTAAAATCTTTAGATAAAACGTAATTGCACTTTTACATTGCACTTTTTTTGATGCCTGATTATATTGTCATTTGCATAACTGGAAGTCGAGACGTGTGAAACTTAAATGTTTTTAGTCAACCGATCGATCGATTAATAGAGCAATTTACTAATACTTAAACCTAGTTTTCTATAGCAATTAAAGATTGTCTTAAGAAATAATTTGCAATACATAAAAAATTTATTATTTTTTAAGTTTCCTAGTAGTCGGTTTCTAGTCAAATCTTTAAATCGGATGCTTGCAATAAATTAGAGTAACAGTTTTTAAAGTCGTTTTCCATATACATTTTCCTTGCCATTTACTTTACAGATGAGACAGACAATGCCATTTACTCGAAGGGCAACTCAATTATTTATGTAAGCACATTAAGTACATGCCAAGTACAGTTGACAAGGAGTAAACAAACATACATATACAGATATTCAACGCATGATATAAAAACAAAATCGATTTCAATTTGCTGACAAATACGAAAAACCTTTTGCTGCAATTGAAATGCTAAACGGGAATTGAAAAATAAACAAAATAAAGTATGTGTATGATGAGAAAGTGAACCAAATTCAAGGCCAAAATAAATACCTATACTCTAAACAAAACAATTGCTTATTGTTATTATTGTCAACAATATTGGTTTTCAGTTTCAATTGCGGCTGGCAATGTTTTGACAACATAAATAATATACAATTTTATTGATGCATTTTTGTTCAAATATGTCGAGTTATTTTATTGCACAAATAATCAATTATACAAAATCAAATAGTTACGCTGTTAGTCTAAGAAAATTGAATACAAGCTTGATTTAATAATGTTAGCTTTTTGTTAAAATCTTAAGCGAATCATTAGAGGGTTTGTTATAGGCTGTGTTGATGTTTGTGACTCTAGAATCTATCTTTTCGGAACCGAAAAATCTTATTGATTCTAACAAATGTAGCTGAGCCGAAAGTCTTAATTATTTTAGTCATAGAATGACTGCTAAGAACCTTTCTATGCCTTACATAATGTAGTAGAAAATAATAAAAAAGCACAAATTTATAAAAGACAATACTCCTGCCGTTGTCTCAGTCGGCATTACGTAGCGGCTCAATTGAAAGCAGAGACTTTAGATGAGGCATACATAACACACACACACACACACACACACACACACACATACACATACCAATACTTAAACATGCTGTGAATGTAACTCACACTTAATATACATATTTATGCGAAAACACACAAAACCCAAGCTTCGAGCAACTGAGAATTGAAAACAGCCGCAAACTAACAATACAAAACGAAATATGGAAGAAGAAAAAGAAATTCTAATGAAAATAATCATAATAATAGCAATAAACTGAACAAGCAAGCAGGCAGTTTAAGCTAAAGCTGAACAAATCAAGACAGCAGCAACTGGGGAAACGAGACGATGCAAAGCGACTTTATAAACTGTGCTCAGTGTCAAAGGAAATCATATTTCATCCAGCAATTAGTTGCGATGAGAGCCGTGATATTATTACTATTCTTTTTAATTGTTTCATTGCACGAATTTGTTTAAACTAAAACAGTTGGATAATCAACAGGGGTTTGTTATAGTTTTACATATAGCTGGTTAACCCGAGGTATACTTAATATATATATACATATGTTGTTTTAAATGATATGTACATATGTGTATTGTACATAATCAGTGTCTTCAAATTCAATTAAGTAAAATTGTGTCACGCGCGTGTCTTCACGTCTGTGGCAGGAGGGGGAGGTATGTACAGTACATACTTAATTCCTATTGACCAGTTAAGTTCCACTGTATTAGCATGTGCTGGCATTTGTGCGTCTGCTATTGCATATTTCTAGTTAACTAACGCACTACCCAGAACCCAAATGTATGTAAAACTTATACTGTTTGTTTTTTACTAGTTTGAATCTAAACGGAGAGATGAGTAAGTCTTTGATGTATTGTGGAGATTGGATTATTCATTGCCTTGCAACTATTTAATAATAAGAAATCATTTCTGCCTAATTTCTATAAGAGTCTGCTTAAAGTAGTACTAAACTAATATAGTATACAAAAATGAATTTACATGTAAATCTGAATGTGTGTATCTTGATTAAGACCGACACTTGTTGCTGTTGCTGCTGTCGCACCATTTTTGCATACGAGAAGCCAGCTGCAACGCTGCCGTCAACGTCGACAGAGAAGTCGAAGCGGTAGGCTCAGTTGACGATGGAAAAAACCACAGCAACAACAAGAACAATAATGAAAATCTGTTGCGACCCTCAGAGTGCAGAGTGAGTGAATATTTTATTGAATGTGTGATGATGATGATGATGATGATGATGCTTAAAATGATAATAATGATCAACGCCTGCGACTCTGCGACTTCAACGACGCGTCAACGACGACGACGACGACGACGGCGACTTTGACGCAGCAGATTTAGAGACTTTGCGTTTTTGGATTGTGGATTTGTGGTTTATGGCACGAGCTCGACTCAGTTGAGTCCAATTTCTGGAACGGGAAGTGTCGATCAGTCTCGCGTGCGGCAGATAAAACATAAAGATACGGATACACAGACACTGGTCGCTGTCGTATACCACACCATACAGGATTAAGGATATATCGTTGTTGCGCTGAAGAAGCAGCTTCGAAAAGTGCCCAAAATAATGCCTACCATAACCGAGGATTGTATCGATGGATTCCAACAGTATTACTCACGTCCGCCAGAGCGGCCCAAAAAGAAATCGATCAAGCAAATGATCTACGATGAGGAAGAGAATGCATACTTTGGCAGGACTGTCGAGAGTTGGGGTAAGTAAAAATGGATTCCAATTCTTGCCTTGCGGTTACGTAAAACGTAAAGTGTACAGCGTAAATCTTGATAAATGTCAAGCTGTGCCAGTTTGGATTTAATCAAAATCTTTTGTCGCCGCATTAAAAAAAACTAAATTATTATATATGCGCTACACTGTTATGTGGAAATTCACACAAAGTAGGCGGACAATTTTTTATTGGCTGTGCCGCCTCAACCCGCCTGCGGGATACTTTTCAGCTGCGTTGTATGTATTCTGCTTTTTTTTGCTGATCTCTTTGACCTTTGAAGCACACACACTTACATACACAATATGCCGGTCAATTATGTCATTATGCAATCAAAGTATGCATCTATGGCATGGCAAGAGTAGTAACAGTAACCACAGCCACTCATAAATCAGCCTCTAAATAAATGTTCTGACATTGATGAATATGTTATTAGTTCACTTTTGCTTACTTTTGTATCCCGAAAATTCCCAAAGTGGACGTAAAATAGGAAAAAATTATAAATTTCGATTGGCTTAGAGAATTGGAGGAGATTTTTTGTACAATTTTCAGATATTCTTGTTACCTATTATTCTTTTTGATTAAGGCATAGGCTAGAACATTTAAGGCTTGCCTTTTCATATGATGTAATATGATTTATACTTTAAAAACAAAAACATGTTTTTGGCCATACCAAAATAACCCGCAGTAGGATCTTTTATTTGAATTGGTACTCAAGGAAATTTAGAGCAACTTAGTCAGAGAATCATAAAACGAAGCTGCTTTAACATAATCTTTCGTTCATCTTATACTTATTATTAGATTTACTCAAAGATAATTATTTTATAAGCAGTTATCAGGCTGTACTTTCTTGCTGGATTTCGCTTACTGTATTGCTTTAAAGTGCCCAAAAAAACACACAAAACAAATCATTCTGTTCCTAATTTGTTGGCCTGTGTTAACCAAAAAGTCTGTCTCAATATTAATAAGCTTAGGGTTGGCTTTAACAACGCTTTTCACATGGCAAAAGTTTGAAAGGATTATCGTGTGGAATGGAATACCAATTGTTTACATCTCATATTGCTGATGGGCAGCCCATCCTTGTGTGTCTGGTTGAGGTAACGGAATCCGTCACGCGTATAACAAAGCCGATGTTGTTGGTCCTTGAGAAGAAGAGAAGTGGGAGACGAAGCAGGCCAGAGGCCACTTCTATGTCACTCAATCGCTTGAATCGCACATCCATTATTGCAAATGGCTTGCTGACAGCACTCACAGAGCAAGGAGCGAGTACAGTGGTTCGAAAACAATTTTTAACTATAATATCTTATGCTAACAGAAGTAAAAGTTGTGATTTACCACTGTTATAGTCTCTATGCAATAACTAGTTACCTTTGTAGTCACCTCCTTCATTCGGCATCACTACTATGTGACAGCAACTAACTCGGCCTATTGAGACGATTCTGTCTCTGCTCAATTTATAGTTGCTCGAATTTGCTAATTGGAATTCGTCGCTGCAGGACACGTTTCCAAACAAGTCGAATGACATTTCCGTTACATGTTAGCATATTTTTCGAGTGCTTTGTCAATATTATGTGAAATGCTGGCGTTAATGGGAATATTTAAATATGAAGTTAACCCAAAAAACACACAAGCTTATTTTAGAACACACACCTAAAAACCTAACCTCATTCATTGCTCAGTACACTAAGCAACATTCCATGCAAGTTTCGTAGTAAATGTAGCGTAAATTCCAAACCAGAATTGAACCGCATTGAATTCAACCCTTAGCTGTGGTAGCGGAAGAAGAAGCAACCCTCAACTGGAAAGCAAACAGTGAACAGAGTTGAATGAAGTTTTGCCAAAGCAATAACCAGTTATTCAGGCCATGCGGTCAAATGCTCGCTCTAGCTCTCTCTCTCTCTCTGAACGACTCTCTGTTTATGGTTGAGTTAAAATAAAAGTGGTTGTAAAGATGCAACGAATATTTGTTGGTCTATTCGTTACCTTTCCAGCGATCCAATCGATCTTGCAATGTTTACAGTTGGTTTTTTTTAAACAATAGAGCGTGTATAAGAGAGAGCAGTAGACAAAGAGAGAGAGCGAGTACACAAAAAAGTCACTCAATCTGTGTGTTTTGAGTGACTTCGAAATTGCCCATCATGGCCACAACACCAACAACAAGCAACAACAAAAAGAACAGGAACAACAACAATTACACACAATGCGGCTACATGCGACAGTTAACTGTGCATTTTGCATTTGCATTTGGTACTTGTCATTTGTTGTTGTTGGCACGAAACGTCAGCCTCTAAGTGCATAATATTTGTGCACTGCAACAAAGAATTGTTGACTTTTATGACAGCACCTAATAGTATGCTACAAATTTTGCGATTTTTCTATATGTATTTTAAAAATTCTTTAAAAATACCATTTAAAAGATATGTTTGTCTTAGTTAGTTTGTGATTTTATAAAAGTTAGAGTTTAAGTTTTGAGCTTAGTAATAATTAGAGCTGTAGTTAATTTGTTACGGAAAGTTTGGCGCCTTCAAAACTTATGTTGTTCTAATATATCAAATAGCTCTAATTGAATATTGATTGCAATAACATACATCTGTTTGACGTAATTCCTGAATCATTTGCAATCACAATCAAATGCTTCATTTACCTAGCTAATAAGCGAGGTACACTTAAATTTCGTCAAGTGTAGCCCTACTCAATGTAGCGCCGGACAATTTGCACTAAGTGTACATGTACGAAGCAACTAGCAACAAGAACTGCAGAAGCAACCATAATTTGCGTTGCATGCGCCTAATTAAAACAACAACAACAACTCTGCGACATCAATTACATGCCAGAGACTAAAGCCCAGCCCCAACTTAACCCAATTCAGCTGAGCTTCATAGCCCAAAAAAGCAACAACAAAAAAAAACCCAGTTTCCAGTCACTAAAATGCAAATGCCGCCAAAAGTTTCATTTTTGTACTCAAAACAAACTCAACGAAGGCAGCATTGAGTGGTAGTCAGAGCGAGAGAGAGAAACTGTCTCTCAGAGCGGCACCGTTGCTGTTGTTGGCTTTCCAGCTCAGTATATAAACTCAACTCAACTGAACTGAACGGAGAGGCCAAGCCAAGTTCTATGTACTGTTGGCGGCCCAGACTTCAGTTTATGGTTTTCAGTCAGACATTTGTTTTGAGCGCGTGCGAAAGCGGGCAGCGGTTAACAGCCAAGCGGGGCCATTAAATAGCAACAACAATATTTTTGTATAAATCGTCAAATAAATAACTCTTCAAGCAGCAGCAGCTAAGCCTTTGGTTAAGCTTGCAATCCTCACCTGGTTGTGCGTTTTGTGTGTGCGTGTTCCTTGTTGTGTTCGTCAAGTGCCTGCAAAACTAGTCCAAGTTTCAAAAACAGAAAGAAGTGTGTTTTTGGTTTGTGTTCTTGTGTTTTTCTTCCAACTGTTTGTGTATAAAAAGAGAGATGCTTTTTTAAGGCATATGTCTTGAGTTTTATCATTAGCTTAAGACATATACAATTTGTCACACCCGAAATACGCACACACACACACAGATACACTGAACGGAGTTATTAAAAAACAAGAAGAAAAAAAAGTAGCTGCTACTTTTATGGGCCCTAGCTGTAGCAAAAAGGTGTGGTTGTTTGTATGCGACGGCGGCTTTAAGAGCGTAGCCATACAAAACTCAAAGCGGCAGCTAAGAGATACAAACAACAACAACAACGACAAAAAATAACCAGAAATTGCGTGTGTGTGTGTGTGTGTGTGTGTGAGTTAAAGAGCGTTGTGGCATTTTGTTTTGCTTGAGATATGCAGACATAAATAAATAAAACAATAGGCAGACAGATAGAAATGCAACTAACGGTCAAAGCCAAGGCATTGAACTAAAAAAACATAAACAAATAAAATGCGGAAAAAATGTTCGTGCAGACTGGCTTAAAAACAGTAGAAAACTGTGGCAAAGAGAGAGACGGAAATGAAGAGGCCGTTTTTGGCCCAGTTGTCTGTTGTTATCTGTTGCATTGCACCGAGTATCTGGCAAGGCCTTAGCCTTGATTCCCTCGTACGCCTTGGCATAGGCTCGATATGTATGTTTGTAGGTGTCGCGACACACTCAGACGTTGGCGGCGCCCCAAAAAGCCGCTTAGACGTTTGAACCCAAAG
Source organism: Scaptomyza caliginosa (assembly GCA_035044725.1). Lineage (NCBI taxonomy): Eukaryota > Metazoa > Arthropoda > Insecta > Diptera > Drosophilidae > Scaptomyza > Scaptomyza caliginosa. The sequence continues at coordinate 321,718 of JAWNNR010000013.1, read as the reverse complement.
GAAATTCTTTTTTCACAAGTATTATGGCTTTTTGTTTGGGGGTAGCTGGCCAAAAAGGCGCCAAAGTTGTTGTTACTGACAGTCGAAAAGTTTGGCAGGGAGCCGGGAACGAGTGTAGAGAAATGTACGGGAAGCAAAACAAAAACAGAGAGAAAACAAATCAAATGTAGAGTGAGAGTTTCTACGTACTACAGATAGAGAGAGAGGAAGAGGTGGAGAGGAAGTTGTGTGTGTGTGTGTGTGTGTGTCACTGAGAAAGGAAATGCGAATTAGTGTAGAAAAGTTGTAAAATATGAAAATGACATGAATAAAAAAACACACCCAAAAACAAATAGAAATCGTGAAAAAATATGTGTGTTGTATGAAAACTGAGTGAAAAGAATATTAAAAGAAAATATTTCTAAAAAGTACCTACTTAAATTAATCAGTTCAATAAGTATAACAGAAATTAATAATAAAATTAAAAAAATATATCTACAGAACCATAATCAAATAGAGTAACAAACAAGTGAACCAATAAATATACCTTTACTATACGTGAGATACAAGTTACACTTCATATCTGAAGAACGTACAAATTTAAGTTTATAGAAAGTAAAAAGAAAAAAACAAATAAAAACCCACCAAAATGTCGAAATCTGTACCAATGCCACATTCCGATACGAATGAGGACTTTCAACTTATCCGCAAACCCGAACCGTTTCGGCTCGGTGAATTTTTATACAATTCAAAGAAGGGCACGGTTATGGGACGAGATCGAGCCTCATGGGGTAAGCTATGGCATATCGAAATAAAATATGTTTATTTTCGGGAAAGTCTATTAAAGTGTATTTTAAACAGTGTCAAGTTAGAGCTGTGTCATGTTTAATTTATATATGTTATGTTAGACAATAATAAAAATATAATTATTTTTATAAGCATTTTTTAAAAGAAAAAATAAGCATCGTATTAAGTAAAAAACAAAGAATTTAACCTTTAAGGGCGATTATAAAAGGCATCCTTCTTAATAACAAAAAATTATTTTTAAATCTTTACGCAATTTAAAAGCAGAAATATTAAAAAACAGCTTAAATATTTGTATAGTTTTTTTTCACAGTTTACTTCAAATTGTTTCGAAATTAAGTAAACAACATTAACATAAGTTTGCAAGTTAGTTTCCTCAACTGAAATATGGAAACAAATTATTTAATGTCAAAATCAAATATTTATTGACTTTTTTGTTTAACTTAAACATGTCCCGCGTAACATTTGTGTCACACATTTTGGGAGAAACGTGACTTTGGCAGCTTGTAAATGCAATTTAGGGAAATAAAAAATAACTAAACCCATTCACAAATCACTCAACTAGTTAATGGCAAAGTCTCCTTTTTTGTTGTGTGTGTCAAGTAGTTGGAAAACATTTTAATTACACACCTTGTAGTGTATAGCTCCGCGTACCTGCTGCCTGGGAAGGTTGCCACCTGGCGCCAATTTATTGGTTGACATACTTTGAGGCGTTAGAAGTGTGATAATTGTGTTAACAGCTCTTTTAACTTTAAGCTGCAAAAGTAACATGACGTTAATAACTGACAGCCAAATCCGGAGGAAAAAAAGACCTAAAATTAGCGGCTCTTATTTGTCAAAAATTTGTTAAGGAATGCAATGTGTAAAGACAGAGTTTAATTTAAATATAAGTAATAAAATATTTTCAAATGTATTCATATTGCATGCACGTTTTTTTTGTTTCCCCCATTGTGTACTTAAGACAAGAGCAAACTAAGGTTTTTCTCTCTCTTTCTTTCAATCGCACTTACTCAGACTCTTAAGCCTTTCCTCTTTTATTTAATTCGAAAAGTTTTTGCCACTTGTTCATGATGTTGGCCAAGTTGAGGTTATGTATGCACAATCTGTGTGTGTTTGTGTGTGTGTGTGTGTATGCGATCGCATTAAAAGAGATCTTGAGAGCGCAGCATGCTTCGTTTTAAGTACGCTCTTGAGCGTGAGTTAAAACTTACCGAAACGACGCTTACGTGTCGACTAAAAAAAGAGCAAGACGCTCAAGTCTTATACTAACACTTATACACGCTAATGATTCATCGATGAACAACGCGATGTGCGTATAAGAGCAGTTTGTTTATACTATTGCGTTGAGAGTTAAGAACCGGCGCTCAATGCTCGCACTTCGCGTCACTTCAATCAATTAAGAGTTTAACCCATTAGTGACTTTCGGTCAGTCAGTGGCTGAGTCGATTTTCAAGTGCTTAATTTAATCAGCTCAATTGAGCGAACAACATATCTTGTACATGATTCTATCATAATTCATATTTGACTGGGGCTCCGCACTAATTTGTTCAGTGTTAATTGTAATCTAATTATTTGATTTGTATTCTTTTTCGTTTGTTTGTTTAGCCAAGATCGGCATCTTCTATATAGTTTTTTATGGCGTTCTTGCTGCTCTGGTTGCCATATGCATGTGGGCCTTCTTCCAAACATTGGATCCACGTATACCCAAATGGACATTGGATCGCTCGATTATTGGCACTAATCCAGGTAAGTAAATTAAATATAGAAATACATTTTATATTCGAACTTTCTTTTTATTGCTTAGGACTTGGCTTCCGGCCACTGCCACCCGTTGATATGGTGGAGAGCACATTGATCTGGTACAAGGGAACGCAGCATGAGAACTACAAACATTGGACGGATTCGCTGGATGACTTTCTAGCGGGTAAGTCGAAAATTGCCCTCACAAAATCTCTGTCTTTTAGCATTAATGTGGCATGTTCCTAGTTAATTGTTAGGTTCTTTTTAATCGGTCGCTTGAAAACACGCAACGTGTTTAGCATTTATTTTAATTAAAATAAAATATTATTGATTTTTTTGCTGTTTTGCTCACATGTTGACATATTAAGAAACATTACGAGCTATGCTACGTTTTGTTAATGTTGTAGGAATAAAACGAAACGGGGTCGTTTCCAGGCCAAATGTTTTTGCATGACCGAAGAGGGAAACAATTAGGTCAAGGCTAGAATAAAGTTTTTGACTTCCCTTTATTTCTTTTAAATAGTTTACAAAGTGCCCGGCATGACACCAGGACGTGGTCAGAATATCTACAACTGTGACTACAATCAGCCGCCACCAAAGGGTCAGGTGTGCGATGTGGATATCAAGTTGTGGACTCCCTGTACTAAGGAGAATAACTATAGCTACCACAAGAGTTCACCTTGCATTTTCCTCAAGCTGAACAAGATCTACGACTGGAGACCCGAGTTCTATAACACCTCCACGGACTTGCCCAATAACATGCCCGACAATCTGAAGACCTACATTGCTGAAATTGAAAAGAAGGAGGCACACAAGGTGAATTCACAATGCCTTTTAAAAGAAAGTTTGAATTGAAATAATCAATGTTTGGTCTATTATTACAGCTCAATACGATTTGGGTATCGTGCGAGGGCGAAAACCCAGCTGATCAGGAAAATATTGGACCCGTCAACTATTTGCCCATTCGCGGTTTTCCCGGCTATTTCTATCCCTACCAAAACTCCGAGGGCTACTTGAGCCCACTTGTCGCCGTGCACTTCCAGCGTCCCAAGCGTAAGTATCATTCGTATTCATTGCTAAAGCATATGATGATTGATTCTTAATCAGGTGGCATTATCATCAATGTGGAGTGCAAAGCCTGGGCACGTAATATAAAGCATGATCGCAAGGACAGACTTGGTTCGGTGCACTATGAGCTGTTGATTGATTAATGCAACAATAGCATATGGAAAGGAAGGAGAGAAGGAATGGAAGGTTAACAAAACCAAAATTCAGATTTTTTTCCTAAGAAAAAGCATAAAAATTTAACACATATTAAATTATTAATATAACACAAAAAAACAGAAGAAAACTTGATAAGAGCAACCCACGAAAGTAATAATAACAAAAAAAAAGAAAACATTTTTGGATACAATACAATTTTTGAATGTAGCTTCTTCTTATACAAATTATGATAACGAAACATTTATAGCAACAATGTAGTATGTACCGCCTAAGAAGATTTCTATTTATATACATATGTATATGAATTACAAGCGATTTTTGCATTATAATAAACTATTTAATACATTTTTATAATAGTAATTATTAATTAATTATAATATTGCTGAATGCTATAAAGCTTAATGCCCTTTTGTGAAATGAACTAAAGAAAATCTGTAAAAATACAAAAATATACAAAAAACACAATTAAAGTCTAATTGCTAGCCTATAATACGAATCTCATTTAGCGCTGTTCCCAAACAAGTTTACATGTTATTATTGCTTATTTCAAATAAAAATAATTAAACTGCCATTTCAAGAGGAAAAAAACAACAAAAGAAAAACTCAAAATGAATTTTTTAAGTAGCCCCAAATATATATATAAACTACAACAAACAAAATGACACATTATTTATACAAAATCATAAATATATTTATATATATATTAAAAGTTAACGTTAGAGGAAATCCTTTTTGACCAATAACTTTGTACGAAACTAAAGCTGCAGCTGACCAATTTCGGAGCCAAATAAATATTTAGCAAAAAAATTGATAAATTTTTGTATTAAAATTTTTCCAACTAGTTTTACCACTACTCTTTAAAAATGTATTCAAGTAAATATATACAAATATATATGTATACACTGCATACTATTTACAATTATTTATATACATATATGTATATAACTTGTATGCAAAATGTTTTCCAACCCACACAATTCAACATGAAATGTATAACAATCAATCCATGACAAACAAATTTTTGCAGCATTTAGTTATTAAGTTCCAAATAGTTTACAAACGAAACAAAGTTAAATCAAAAATAAAGGCAAAACAAAACATCTAAGGCTACTATAAATATATATTTATCTATATATGAATTCATTTTCAATCTGTTCTCAATAATAAAAAAAACAAAGAAATGGGCGATACAAAATAACAAAACGTCTTTATAACTTTATATTGAGTTTAGGAATAATAAAGAGTGATTAAAAAATGTGTTTACTGGAAATTCGATCAACAAGAGAACAAAATTTCAGCTGGCAAATATAAAATCGTAGTAATTGCATATCAATGAGCTTTTGAATGTACTTATCGCATGCTGCAAAAGTGCAAAAGCAGCGAGTTTTTGTATGTAAGATCTTCTAACTAATTTATGTCTTCGATGGAGACGAAGGTTCCCACTCATAATTTGTCATTTGCCGTTATATTTTCAACTTATATAAAGTGAATTGCTATCGTCATAGTGTTGCGTAGCAGCCACATGCTCTTTACCAAGATAAGATATGAAAGTGCGCCAATACTTGTAGCACTCGTAACCTAGATAATAATCAAAAAAAATCTGAAATCTGTGCGCCAACTTTTGCTTTTAACTGCTGTTGGTCAGCAGTGTGGACAAAGCACTATCAATGTGTACAGAGATATGTTATCTATACGGTTTGGTCAATTGCGTCATATCGGCTCATTAATCGAATACCCATGATCTATTTTATGTGTTTATGATTAGTTTTTTTTAACAACTTGCTTACCTTTGACATTTTTGTAATTGAAAAGGAAACATATTTAAAAATAATACTCTTACTTTTAGGCTAACATTCTTGACAAGCCTTCTAATTTTTTTTATTGAATTTTCTATAATTCATTCAGAAGATCAGTTCGCATGTTAGTTAGTTTGGCCCGTGCTTCAAGTCAAAAGCCAATAGTTAGGTGTTAAATTATTAGCAGGTGAGGCTTAAATGTTGGCCAAAACACTCAAAATAAACCGCTCGTGGTAACGGGTTATTTCTGGTATCAAGACAAGTAAATGAATTTGTGTCTGATAATGTTGCTCTCATAAGTATTAGATGAAATGAATATTGTTGCGATTACCTAAAATCCTGAGTGTGTGTAGAATTGTTTTAAGATAGTAACTATCAAAACAAAATAATTTCACTTAACAAAAAGTATTCAAGCCTTTCGCCTAGCTATTTGTATTCTTATTATTCGTTCTATATTGACGTCAAATTTGCAAAATGAGTAATGAAAAGTGAGTCCAATAAAGATAATATTACATAAATTGTTTGCATTCAGTAGGTTTATATATATACTCCGATGGCATTATCAACAGTGCCAGTGTTGACTAATTGACAGCTAATTAGTAGCAAAAAGTCAGTCGCGTTGAGACAATTGCAAATCAGCAAAGTACACAAAAGAACAATTGCAAAAAAAAGCAAAAAGAAAAAAAAATCTTTGCCAAACAGGAAAAATCAAAGCTTTACTCTAATGAGGAAGCTCCACACTTGGCGAACGACAAATGTGATCTATACTGGAAAAATCTTGTACACTTCAGTTCGAACCAGATAAACTGGTTTATAAGATTAAGCAAACCTACGCAACAAAGAGTCCTCCCCTTATTCCCGAACCCTGTGTTCCCTTTCATATTACGCTGCTCAAGTTGAAGTTGAATTCAAGTTGAAGTTGAGATTCAACGAGGCAAATCTTTCATCATTAGTTTCTGAATAGATGGTAGTTAGCATGACTTCAACTTTAAGGAATATTTTCAGTTTTCCATTCAAAATATTCCACATCATGGCTATATCTTATCAAATTCAAATAAGAATAGCTCTTAAACTAGTAAACACTCATAAAAAAGCGTCTTTCATGCATCACAATGATGAATTCCTAAGCACCTAATGAGACAAAGTGTCAGACACTGAAGGCTGAAGCGTTGCCATGTATAATTTAATAAATTTATGATGATTACAAAGATTGAAAGACTTGCATCCCGATGCACAAGCAAATGTGTGACGTACACCAAACAAAGATTGAGGATTGAGACTTCACATAGTACTGTGACAATGGGGCAAGAGATGAAGGGGTAGCAATTTTTGCTACTTATTTGCAATGGCAACGCTGCGAATTGCTCGTTAATGCGAATTAATAATTTCAAATTGCTACGACACTTGACAACGGGCTTTTCACATGACACGATGACTAATGCAGAGCCATTGATAAAAAAAACAAAAATAATACAAAAGCAACATCATTAAGAAAGTTGAAAATTTTGCATTTGATATTCTGAATGTACAGCAAAGCAAAACAAATTGAAGACAAAAGCTTAATTCGAATATACGATAAAAAAACAATGTTTTGTAGTGCACAAACATAAAGAACAACACACAAAACATAATGTTGGCGCTCCCCAGAATATAAACAAAAAACCGAATAAAAAAAATAGCACACACAAACAAAGATAGACATCAAGCTTTGCGAGAGTTGGAGCGGGAAAAAACAAAATACAGAAAAGCCAATGTACTCGCTGCGTGTACCAGTGTATTAGTAGAGAATGTATTGGTGAGACACATAGAGAGAGAGAGAGTGGGAGTGGGAGAATGTAAAGAGAGAGCGCACAGCATGTTAAGCGTGTGGTTTGTATGTGCGTTTGCCGTTTTTGCTTTGCGCTTTACATTAATACATATTAATAAAGCAACAGTTTTGCATTAGAAATGCTGTACGGGGACGTAGGCAAAAATAATGAGGGTAGCACCGGTGTATTATGGGTTTTATGCAAATGAGTCAGCAAGTGCAAAGCCAAAAAATATGCAAACACCTAATGTCATAAAACTCTGGTGATATACATATTTGTACAATAATATTTAGTTGCACAAGTGTTTTTTTTATTATAACCCTCGCAGCGCACCTGTACTTTTCTGTCTGGACGTTGTCTGCCTTCTATCACCCATTCTATTTGCGTAGCCACAACGCTTGGGTCTCTTTCTCTCCCTTTAAAGCTAAATGACTAGCAACAGTACCAACAGAAACAATTGCCCAAACAAGAAACAACAACAAGAACAAGTCACCCGCCTCAGCACACAAGAAGCTTTTCGCGTTGGCCGTGTTCGTATATTTGTTGTATCAAAAGCGTTCAACAGCTGTCTCGTAAGCTGTAGCTTTTTCATGCTTTTTTTTATTATTATTTGTGTGTTCATTGCGTTTGTGTGTGCGTGTTGACGCTCGAGAGGCAAAGTGTTGCATGTGTGAGTGTTGAGCAGCGCAGTAACTGCAGAAAGCGACGTCGGCGTCGTTGACGCTGTCGATGCCGATGTCGGTTTGGCCACCACATTTTGTGGTTCAGTTGGTGATCTTAACTCGAGAGCGAAACACGCAGTACGCACCGACCCAACGAGTATCGAATTAGCTCTGTTTTAGCAGAGTGTTAGTGTGTGTGTGTTAGTTACACTGTTTTTTTCGTGAAAACAAACATACCTTAAAAAAAATAAAATATATCAAAAATTAAAAAAATATTAATATTTTGAGTACTACGTGCTTTTCAAAGAAATTCGACATATAATTTGTGTATTTAACTATTTTTAAAGGGTTCCTTTTGAATTCTAAAGTACTTTTTCTTGCCGTCCAAGTGAGCAACAAATAAAAAAAAAAGCAAACGCAAACAAAAATACGTGCAAAGCGCATATTTTGTATAAATATACATACTTACATATATAAAACACAATAACTGTTTGCGTAAGTCAAAAAGTCGAAAAACGCACATCGAAAAGAGCGGCAAAATGTCGAAGAATAACGGAAAAAATGAAAATTACGTCAGTGAATTTCCTCAACCGGCCAAAAAGAAAACTTTTTCGGAAATGCTCTACGATCCGAATGATGGTACCTACTTCGGTCGCACGCCCAAAAGTTGGGGTAAGTGTTAAAAATTAGATTAATAACAAAATAAATTGCTCTCCATATTAACTTACATTGCTGACAAAAACAAAAGAACCGTAATCTGAGCTTAACTCTTTGCTTGGCATGCATAAAAAAAACGGAAGCGATAAGCAATTAAATATATTCGCCTCTCTCTCTCTCTCTCTCACGTATTTTATTTCTTCTTATGCTCGAGTTCGAATTAGAAGGTGATTCGAATATGCAAAATTTGTCCCTACGTCAATCGAAATGCTAAGTCGTCTGCGTTGCAAGGAAACAAAGAAAACGAAACAAAATAAGTGAAATGTTTTTACACAAAACACACACATACACACTAGCACACGTATGTATGTATGTGTATGAATAAATGCAAGTCGGTCATTCGGCAATGAGTGCGAGTGTAAGCAAATAAAAAAAAGAGCTTATCAGCTACTTCTACTGCTCGCTCTGCATTTCAGGGGGAAGCAAGTAAAACAACAACACGCTTTAGATGTCATTGCCATATGCGAAGTCTTCTATCGAACGATAATAGCCTAAAAAGTCATAAAAACTAGATAAAATGATGTGCTATAATGTTTGTCAATACAATTACACACATATTGTATACATTTTATTTTTAAATGCGATAATATTTAAGTAAATCTTGCGGCGTTCTATGAACCTGTTCCCTAGTTGCTAACTGAGTTATTAATTAAAAAAAAAGACAGTAAAAAAACTGATTTTTCTAAGAAAATTGCTTCTAATACGATAATTACACATCATTATGCATTCAATGTATATTTATATATGTGAAAACTTGTTTCTCTTTGCATTTTAAAAGTATCTGCTCTTTATTGTGTTTAATTCCATATTATATTGAATTAATAATCGATTTTAAAAACTAATACTTTTAGTTTCAAACACTACCCCAAAGCTTTTTTAAACATGAGTCTGCACATTAATATATTGACTCTTGTGCATTTGCTCAAACTGTTCAAACTTATATAAATGAAATTTCGAATAACATTCAAATTTCGTTTTTCGCTATACATACAGATTTACACATTATGTATATGTATATTTTTGCGCCCCCAAAAAGATAAAAAATTCTATGCCAATAAACACGGACGCACGTTTCTATCTTTAGCGAATGGGAGCGAAAGAAACAAGAACGAGCAAGAGAGAGAGAGAGAGAGAGAGCGTAAAAGTGGGAGCTCATTAACGGTTAATACTGTACTTGCACTCTGCAACGAATTCGTTTTGTAATAAGTTCTGTAAACAAATTCAAGGTTTCACTCTCTCTCTCTCTCTCTCTTTCGTTCTCTCTTTTTATCTTTATACGCCAATGTTTTACGCGTTTTGAGTGGAAGCTAAGATATAAAATTTATTTGAAAATGTATAAATATGTATATAATATAATAGATTTGATATGTTATACATTTTCACTGTTTATTTTATTAATCTTGTAGCATTGCGAACCGTCAACACTTAATGCTTAACTCAACTAATTTGCATTAAATATCGCTGGCTTGTTAAAGACATAATTAGTTTACTTTATTGACGCCCATTTAAGCCCAACAGGCTTTAATTTTGTTTGTCATTATTACTGGTATTTTGGTATATGGTTTATTATTGCCTGTCTTACTGCTTTTTGGTCATTTTGTCATGCCCAACAATTGGACTGGCAAATACAAAATGGCCTAGCCTTAAGGCCCTGCTGCCCTTCCCTCTGCTGGCTCCACCCCATCCCCCTCTAATCCTTTTTTGCTAACACACCTGTCTGTGGCATTGTTAATGCACAAAACACACACACACACACACACTAACACACACAAGTTCATGTATACCTAATGTACATTGATGCTTGTTTGCCTTATTCATTTATTTAGTTCTGTTTGTCCTGCTAACGCCAGCTCCTATCATTAAATCTATTCCATGGCTTTTTTTTCTTTTATTTTTTGCCTAGCACATTGCTGTCTATAATCATTGACATGTGTATTGCACTAAAGTACTGTTATTTTTACGCGAGGGTTTGGGTCAAAATTGTGATTTTTAGCTCAAAGTCATCGAAAGGCTTTGCCTTAAAGTTTTAATTAATCATATATCTTTACTTTCAGACTTTTCAAGAGCTAAACTATCAACAAAGAATTTGATAAAAAAAAAGAAGAAAATTGTATTTATAAATGATCAATTATTCAGTTATATAGTATTCTAAAATTGGCTTTAAATATCTGGAAACTTTATAAAAACATAGACAAATATTATTTTAAATACCAAACTAAACAAATTATAAAATAGTTCATTTAGAAGAGATTCTACCCATTTAGAGAATATTTAAAGATTAGTCAAATCTTGCATTGCAATTTTAATTTATTTAAAAAAAATTGACATATTTTAATAATAATTTTTTAGAATTTTTCTACTTTTGTACCCAATGTTATGGCAACAAAAATAATTATTTCCTGAGCTCCACTCGAAAAAAAAAACAATCACAGCCTTAAATAGAGCAGTAACTAGGTTAAAAACACGCATATGATTATATATGTATGTGTATGTGTTTGTGATTAATGCAATAATTAGTTGCACCTTTAGGCGATATGGGCGACCAGCGACTAGGCGACTAACTAGATAAAACTAACAACTAGATAAGAAGGGGGGGTATGCAATTAGATTGTCTGGTGGGGCTATGAGGGGGAATGACCCTCCATGCCGCAAAACAGTAATTAGTAGAAAAAACAAACTGGTTTAAGCCAGAACTTGAATGTATACATATATCCACTGTTGTTATTGTTGTGATTTGTTGAGCAGCAAATTAATAAGTACACCAAAAAATGAATAAAAAACGAGGAGTATTAAAAAAAAGTGCAAGCTAAACACAAATTAAATCTGTAATAAAAACATTTCCAAAATACAAATAAAAATATACAGCTACAGAAAAAAAGCTGTTGAACCGGTTTTTTGTTTTGATCTATGACAAGGTTTACAAAGAATTGTTAATCAAATCGACAAATCCAACGATTTGTTTGCTTTGTTATAGTTTCAAATTAAACATGACATAAATTAGATCATTGAATTTATTTTAAATGTATTTTTTTTTTTTGTCTTTTACGTTTTTTTTTCATTTTGTTAATCAATTTTGCATCCGCTCATTTTGCTATGCTTTAAGCAATTTGTGCTCAAACAATGCCTGTTTCTAATTGAATTAATGTGGGAGAAAAAAAAGGGTGTGAAATTTGTTATCTAAGAGAATAAAGATTCTTACATTGTATATCTAGGTTATTTTGTTTCTTTTATTTGTAGAATCAGTGTTAGTTAATCGCTTAAAGTGTAGTTTTAAGCTAATAGCTTACAATTTTTGTAAAGCATTTGAAAGTAGCTTTTTTTCTCTTTTAGAAGGTTTTATAAATTGCATTTGAATTTTTATAAAATCTTGAAAATGTTTGTACTAATCAAAAGTAGCAGTATGGAAATAAAATAAAAATTATAAAAATAAAAATAATCAAAGGACATTTTTATTTTATTTATTCTAATTGAATATTGAACTTTTTCTGTTAATAGAAAATAAATATTTAAATGCTTTTACGTTTATATTCATTTGATTTTCATGTTTAACTTTGCAGTGTTTAACTATGCTGATCAGAGAGATATATATTTAACTGAAACCAAACAGAGTTCGATTATGCATTAAATTCAAATCTTAAACTTTTAAAGGTATATTACAATAAAACAAAATTGCCAAACTTTTGTTTGTCTTCTCAATGCCCAATTAGCCAATACAATGTGCCCCCAGAAACTTGATAAATTCGGATATATATATGTGTGTGTGGGTGTGTGTGTGTGTGTGTGTATGTTTAACTAATCAAGCGGAAAGCCGCCCTCGATTAAATCAGCCAACTAAACGGGTCGTAAGGTTCGCATTAGGTTGGGGTAAAGGGAGCGAATGGAGGGGAAAGTATGTTGGGTGATATGTGAAATTAATTCAGTTAAAACGCCGCAAAGTATGCTATAGGCGTATAGTATATATCAAAATATATATACATTATATACCATTTAGTATGTACTTACGAATGGCAACGATGACGCATTGGACACAGGGTGTGTCGGTCCTAAACACACCAAGGATTTGAACTATACTCGAGTGTTGCGGCTGAAAGAAGTTAAGTTGGGGTAGGTTTAATAGTTGCGGGTGTGCAAAGCATAGCAGAATTAGGCGCCAATGCGACGCTTGCTCTCGTTGCTCGTTATTTAGAACGCCTTGATGGCCGACTCCAAAACTAACCATCAACTAACCGCCAAACCCCTATTGAGTGTGTGGGTTGGTTGGGGTGATTGTCCTAATGAGTATAATGATGACACACACCAAGTTGTTGCTGCTGCTTCTGTTTGCTGTTGCCGGGCAATAATTGTTGCTTCCTTTCAGACCTCAAAAGAAGTTAAGTCAATTGCAAGGCGTGGTTCGTGAGTAGTTAATGTAAATCGACTTTTAATAGCTTTAAACTACTTTAGAGTTTTCGTATGAACCGAAAACTGTTGCTCATTAAACTAAGATGTATTTTTGTGTTTATTAAACAGTAAATTAATTATCCTTTACACTTTAACTATACACATGGGTGTAGCAGTTTAAATGGACATAGTGGTTTCAAGTCTCGATGTTTATGTATAAAGCGAAAAAAAATTAAATATATTAGGTGTAAATTTTGGTAAATATATTATAAATGAGTGTTTTATGCATATACCTTTATACAGAACTTACTTATATGAACTCTGTATGAATGTACTCTGTAAAGAAAGCAAATACGGGAATCTGCAACTCAGCAGTTCTTCACTTGGGCTTATTTTGAAAGCTAAAATGTAATCGTTTTATTGATCCTCAATTGAAAATGTTGCATTTCAAACCTTTTTATATTTTCTACTTGTATCATTTTAGCTGTTGCTTAACTAAAATTGGTGTTAGTTGGCTTGGCCTTTTTTCTGGCCATAATTGTTTGTGCGTTAGAAGAACATAGCGTCTTTTTTCACCACCATTTTGTTAAAACCTTCTGGTTTTAGTTAATGTCGCATTAAGTATTACAGTCTGTCAAGAAAGTATTTTCGCGTAAAGAAAAATGTATGTTTTTTCACTTTACAGACGAAAATATAACTGTAAAATGGCTCTTAAAATTTTTTGAAATTATGTATGTATTATTTATTTATTTCTTAATAATATATTTAAAACAAATTGATTATTCATTAAAAAACAAAAAAGTTATAACAAAAACAAATTAACTCTAACTAAATTTGACTGTCAAGAAAGTGTTTTCGTCTTTGCTATTCTTGCATTCTTTCGTCTTTCTTGCTAGTACAGTTATAGTTACGTATATATTTTCGAGCAATTTAGAATTGTTTGTTGGATTGTATCGAGATTGAACATACAAAAACTTATCTTAGATATATTACTTTTATTAATTTCCAACTACGCCCTTCTAATTATATGTTATGACTCAAAAAGAACCTTCTCCTGTTAAAAAAAAAACAATTAATAACTCACCATAAACAGTTCATGATTCAAATCTATATCGAGGAAGGCTTATACATAAACATGTGTGTCCACAACACCATTAAGGCACATGAGTAAGTTGCACATATGTGGCCAGTAAACGGTAGTAAACAGCAGTAAACAACTGAAACGGACATCGACAAATGGTGTGAAATCGCAGCTAAAAGGGCAAGCAACCCCCAAAGCCAAACTTGCTACGAAGGGAAGCATTGGGCCATATGTGCAGCAGCTAAATAATTAACTTTATTTGCCCCTAGTTGGGAAGCTCAGGTGACAGAGGGACAAGTCGCGAACGAAGTCATGCAAAACTTGTTACAATAGCCAAGAGTTGGGGGCTGTGGGAAGAAGGGGTTTAAGGTGGTGTTATGTATTTATATATACATATATAGGTCACGGGCTCTTAAAGTTTGTTTACCACAACATCAGGTAACTAAATGAAAGTGTGTTTGTGTGTGTGTGTGTGTGTGTGTGTGTGTGTGTGTGTGTGTGTGTGCGCGCTATTATTGAAACTTGGTCACCGAGCGCGGCGCCTAACAGGTTGCTGCATGCCCCATCCATCAACCTTATACCACTGGTCAGCTGCACTTGCAACCCATAAACAAGGTTTCACATGAATCGTATTTACTCTACGCTAAGAGGGGGAAGGAGTATTGTTGTGTTGGCTCTCTCAGCAAGCCCCACTTGTCTCCCACCCACTTTGACTTATGTTTATGCAAACTAAATACAAAGAGTAGAAATTGCTTTCGAAGCTAAGCAAATGAACAGATGGAAACGTCTAAAAGTGCCGCATAAGAAGAAACAAACGCTTAGAAATATAACAAACAATTTTGGAGAACATTGAAAATCATTTACCTATTATATTCACGAACTTTTCTATCGTTAAGGAAGAAAATCTCCATATCTCTTTAGTAAAAATTACATCTAGTACGCAATTAGTAATATTTATAAATAAAATACACACATTATATAACAGATATTATAGACTTTCGCTTCATTGACAATAAAAAACATTTAAACTAAGTGCTGCTAAACTTATACTATTTAATGTGTAATATTCTAAATCAGCATATGTCTGTTGTATTTAATTTTAATGTTTAATTTGGCCATATTTATGTTTGCTTTTCAATTTCTATTCGCATACGCAAGATATGTTACATATCTTTCGTATATAGAACAGCTTTGCCCCGATTCTATATCGGTTTATACTTTTGGCATTTTCATGGCATCTTGCCTTGAAATATATTCATTCAACGTCTCTCTCTCTCTCTCTCTTTTTCTCTCTCTCTCTCTGTTGATCTGTTAATATATATAAAAATAGATACAAAATATAAAAAACAACAAAAAAAAAAACTCTTAAATATTATTACGAATTTTCTGTGCCATTTTGGCACCATCAGAGGCGGATCAAAGAGTTCAGCTACCCTACATAAAAGTGTTGGGAAAATTTCAAGAAATATTTAAAAATAAATATACAGAAATTCAATTTTCAATGCTAAACTTTACTATTCCACAGTAACATATAATATATATATATATATAAAGATTTTCGAATTTACATTATCGTAAACTAAAATAAACTTTAATCACCCAATCCAACTACTCGACAGGGGACAACAAATATCGCTGAACTATCCGAAAATTGCTTTAAGGAAAATTAATTGGATTTGACATTTTCCTTGAGCTTTTCAATTTATATGTAAATGCCAGGAGAAAATGGGCAATGAGCAAATGACAATCATTAAGTTTGATTACAGGGCAAAGTTAATTTCGGGTCTAGACAGGATATATACACAGATAGGAAAATATAATACCATTGTCTATCCATCATTATGTTGAACTTGAGTAATTTTCAGAGTCATATGCAGGCCCAAGTAAGTTTATCGATTACGTATACAAGAATATCATCTATTTATGTCAGGGTGTGTGTGTGTGTGTGTGTGTGTGTGTGTGTGAAGACATAAGAATGTAATTGCAAAACATACTCGTATTGCCGCTCTTGATATTGGTTACACACGCGCCACGGGGGCACCCACCTTGGCCCCGGAGACAGCTCGGAAAACAGACCTACAGACAGAGAAAGAGATAGCTTCACTGACTGGCGTCATCGTCCAGCTAGTCGTCTGGGCCCAAAAAAAAAAAAACAAAACCGAACGCCTTGAGCCAAAACGAATTCGGCCAACAGCGAGCAGCGTGTGTTCATTGCCAAACTTATTTCCTTGTACTTGAACACAATTAATATTTCTCGTCTGCTTGGTAACAACAAAACAGGCTACAAATTTGATGAGTAGAAATCAAAAAGACGAAGATTCAATGCTCTGAAATATTGAAGATTCTTTTAAGAACCCTTGAAGAACCGATCATATAATATTTTCCCACATTTGATCATTAATATTATAAATATTCTATGCATTCGCAAAGCTCTCAATTAAGGTGTAGAGAAAAGATTTAATAACATTGTCGTCATTGATTGATTATTGATAGATGTTTTGTTGCCTACTGTACCATACATTAGCCGCATTGTTTGTGTCTACATGATATTCATTGAAACGTTTAATTTCGTTATTTGTGGTATGTGTTGGACTGTTGTCAGTTTCGATTTTTTGGTCGACTTTGCGTTATTTATGCCATTGGCCCGTTTGCAGGGGCTAGGCTGTCGGCTATCTGTCCATTCAGTGGGAAAGTAACAACGCATTGAAACTGGATTCTAGCTGACGCGTTCTCAATACGCTATTGACATTGAAATTATTGTAAACAGAATAGATGTATATATATACACTAACATATATAGTTACCCCCTTATATACTGTTCAATTCAGTTAAGTTGTCTCTATTTGTTTGTGTTCCTTTCTGTTTGTTGTTTCTCTATTGCAATTGCCGCATTTACTGCGGTTTTTTGTTTTCTCGGTTTTCAATTCATCCAATACAAACCTAAATAACAACAAAACTGTGACAAAACAAAATTCTAAACACATTACTTAACCTCTTTTGGTTTGGTTTTACTTTATTTTTATCGTATTCAGAATATACATAGAAATATTAAATAATAAAAATGATTTATTTTGTTTTATTTTTCTTGCCAGGACAACTGCTCACATTTTATGTGATCTTTTATATTGTTCTGGGCATTCTGTTTGCAATTTGCATGCAGGTAATGCTCTCCACGGTGGACAATCATCAGCCCAAATGGAAACTGGACGAGTCACTGATAGGCACCAATCCCGGCCTGGGATTCCGACCGCTGAGCGAACAAACCGAACGTGGTTCAGTGATTGAATACGATAGAAAGAAGCCAGCAGAGGCGGATTACTGGATTGGATTGCTCAATGAGTACTTGAAAGGTGAGTTAATTCATAGTTCAATCCTCATATTAATGGCTAATGGTGTATGTATTGCAGATTATAATCACACTGAGGGTCGCCCGATGAAGCACTGTGATAGTAAACAAACCCACAATCCCAGCGATGTGTGTGTCGTCAATATGGATAACTTTGGACCATGCTCGCCATCCAAGGGCTATGGTTATAAGACTGGCGAGCCCTGCATCTTTCTCAAGCTGAATAAAATCTATGATTGGGTGCCCGACGTATACGATACGCCTGCTAATGGTATGCCCGATGATTTGCAGACGCTTATCAATAGCACAGCTGCTGAAGAGGTTGGTGCTCCTGCTGAATTGCCACAAGTCGCCTTTTTTTAACAATCCGTTTGTGCTTTTTTTTTTGCAGCGTCAACAAATTTGGGTGACATGCAATGGTCACTTAAACAAGGATAAGGAGAACTTCCAGAACATTAGCTACTATCCCAGTCAGGGCTTCCCGGCCTACTACTATCCGTTTCAGAATCAGCCGGGCTATCTGAGTCCGCTTGTCGCCGTGCAAATCAAAAGCCCGCCCGAGGGTATAATGTTGGATGTAGAATGCCGTGCCTGGGCCAAGAATATCCTTTATAGTGGCAGCTTACGTGATCGCATGGGTTCGGTAACCTTCCAGATTTTGTTGAACTAAAAGGAGGCGCTTTCTTTCATGGCTACATGCAACAACTTGTGATGGCAACAACCTAAGCTAGCCTAATGGGAAATTAAATGGCATCGGTTGCTAAACTAAAACTAATAATCCGAGACCAACAACAATAAAATAACAAACAGAAATTAACTTAGAGCTTAGGCGCTTTCATGTTTTTAAATGTATTGTACATATATTTATATAAAAGAGAAAAATTATAATGAAAATGACATCAACGTCAATAACAAAAATCTGCCCAAACAAAAAAAAAAAAAAAAAGAAATAATAAAAAGAAAGAAAATCGAAGCAAACATATTTCACAAAAGTTCAAATTGTTCACCCGCAAATTGTTGTTATAGCTTTCGGCTTGTGTATTGCTATAAGTTAATTGTATACATACATAAAATAATATTTAATTTATCATTTTATAAATTCTTGTAATAATATGCTTAATTTGTCAGCTGTATTTAGTTTTTATTTATATATGCGTTAACAATGCCTTCTATTATTATTATTATTTGTTTCGCTATAGAGTTTTTAATATGCGAATGCTATTATGTTCAACCCAATTCACCCACTAAGCATATATATAATTTTTTTTCTTATGTTGAAGAGAAATCCTAGAAAATGAACGTAAATAATTAATATGTGTTTTATAACAATTGCCGCGCATCTGAAGAGATGTGTACAACAAGTATTGAAAAAATATATATGTATGGTTATCCTTTAGTGCAATTTTAGAAATAGCAGCAACATTATTAAAGTAAATTCCAAGCAAAGTTTTTGATTTAATTCGTAAGCTATTTTTTGAGATTTATATGAATTGAAAATTGTAAGTTATTTCATCTTTGTTGCATTATTTAATAAATTAAACAAAACAAAAACCAAACTAAATACAATAAAAATGGAATTTTTTAAAAATTGGATTATATATACTTAATGGAGATTCTTGTCGTTGAGTGGTTTGAAAATTGCGCTAAGAAATCGATAGTATCGAAATATTAACAATTTAGTGGCAACGCTGCTTGAATACTCGATTGCCAAACGGTGCTGCCAACTTGTATATCGCACAGCTGATGCCCATATCAATTAAGCTGACAGCTAGTCGATATATTGAGCATAAAATTCATCGGAGTTTTTTTTACAATTGTCAACTTTTAGCTGTTTACGCTAAAAAATATTGCCACAAAATCAGCAAACTGCAATTAAAAACAAATCTCTTTCAGCCGCCAGAGTTTGTTTGGAAAATCTTTTGAAGCAAGCAGCGGCCAGAAGTGGTGCGCAGAAAGTAAAAAGCAAAAAATGGAACAAACAATAGATGTGGGCTGTGTAAAGGAGGAGCATTGTGAGGCAATATGCAATATGTTTAAAACACAGGATTGGCAACTAACAATGCGACACAGAGACTTGGGACTCGTTAAAATTGAGCACGACATGAACTTTGTTTGGCAAAGCACTAGCAGTGCCAACACAATCGACAACAAGGAACGACATTCAGAGAAGCATTCACAAAAAAAGTGAGTACAAATAAAAAGGAACTGAAGTTCAATTGTTGCTATTTATGCTATGTTTGAATTAAAAACAACATTACTTTACAGATTACCAAACAGCGTCAAATCGTTTAATGTGATAGTGAGTGAAAAACCATTTAAGTGCGCCCACTGTCCCAAGGATTTTGCAACAAGCAGCAATTTAAAAGTTCATCTGTCGCGCACGCACTCTGGAGATCGTGAACGTCCATTCCTATGCCCCACCTGCCCCAAATCGTTTGCAACCAACGACAACCTACAGAAGCACATTCGCAGGCATTCGAATGAGCGCACTTTACCTTGTCCACATTGCCCAAAGGCGTTTGCCACCAAGGATAATTTGCAAAAGCACATACGTCGTCACTCCAGTGAACGCACCTTGAACTGCCCGCATTGTCCCAAGGCATTTGCGACAAACGATAATCTGCAGAAGCACATACGACGCCACTCGAGTGAACGCACATTAAATTGTCCTCACTGTCCAAAGGCGTTTGCCACAAATGATAATCTACAACGACACATTCGCGGGCACACAGGTGAACGTCCGTTTAAGTGTCCCTACTGCCCAAAGCCCTTTGCCCAAAATCGAGATCTCAAAGCGCACATCCTAGAGCATACGGGAGAGAAGCCCTTTAAGTGCCCACACTGTCCCAAGGCGTGTGTGCGTAGCGAGGGTTTGAAAAAGCACATACTGCGTCTGCACAAGGACATTGAACCAGAGCGACGCCTGATTGCAAATAATGCAACAACCAAGCAGTAAGTAAATAACTTAATGCACATTGTCAGGTTAATCAGTTTCTTTTTCAGATGGCAGCCTGGCGAGAAGTCCTTTATTAACGATGCAAACGGCAGAGTCTTCATGTACAAATACGATTTAACAAAACACACACGAATGCCAACTGGAGAGGCGTAAAACAAAACCAAGGCGCACTAAACTTTGAAAATGGCATATAGCAAATGCATTTGATTATCGAACACAATTGTTGTGCGCTGCAACTTGGCTAAAAACAATTAATATAGGTTTTTATGGCCAGCGAGATCTTAAGGCTTTCCATAATCGATGGACAAAGATCATATCAAAATAGTTTGATATGCTAAGTAAGAAAAAATAATTATTCAGTAAATAAAAATATATGTTGTAAATATAATGGGCTAACGCAATAGTTTATTTTGCAAAAAAAATTAAACGCATTTTACTGCTCTTAAATAAACCATTAACAGTTTGAAAACTAAACACTCTTATTTATCAATTGTTTAGACGGATTGTAGAGAGCCTTGGAATAACAGAAAACGTAAATAATTAACAAAATTGTTCATTGAAATGAATTTTGTTTACTTTTGTTCAACTTTATTCGTAAGTATTTATGAAATGTGTTTTTTATTGTACCTAAATTACAGATTATTTGTATAGTTAATTGTTTGTAATTTGTTTTTATATGGAGAACTTTTTCTCACTGCACTGAAATTTGGGATAATTATAGTATTTTATTTATTTTTCAAGTACATACTTCATTTGCTAAACTAAATTTCTGATTTTTTGATATAGTATAAAGTAATCACAAAATATTATTATCACAATTTGCGGATATAAATATTGTATTCATTTTTCATATTTGCTAATTGTATTTAAATAGACATACACACATATCTATACATATATATATTGTATGATATATATCTATGTTTCGATTTAGTCAACAATGCGAGTAAAAATTCATTAACTACAATTCAGTAGATTGTTACATCAAGATTAGTGATTAAAGTTTAGTTTCATATTTTTCTTCTTCTTTATTTTCAAGTCAGAAAGTTTAGTTTAAAGTTAAGACGAAATTTGAAACGTTTCAGTTATTAAAACTATTAGTGTTTGGGGGGCATTTCCACAGGTTGGGATATTGTTATCGTAGACAGGTCATTGCTCAAGGCACACACTAACACACACAACAATCTATGCTTAAGACTGTTTAGCACCCCATAGTTCTGTTTCATGATACATTCGATATATATTGTCCCTTATCAGCTTGGCTTTATCTGTAATAGATACGTGGAAATTTAAGTTATTTTTTTTGTTTAACTTTAACAAAAATAATACATAAATAAATCACAATCTTAATAAAAATTCTTTTAAATTTGACACAATTTGACTCACCTTTGGAAAGATTAAGTGCCACAACATGTTTCTTAAGAAATTCAAGACAAATTGCCTGACTAGTTCCCAGCGAGTGCATGTTGCACGTAAATGCACTGCAAATAAATAATAATAGTTTAACTTAAATTCATAGCATAATTAATCGTTGCTAGTTACCTCAATTGTCGAAATGCAATATCCTCCTGCTCTTTCGCCGATTGCGGCTGTCCCTGTCCCAAACTGGATTTACTGGACTTTCGCCTAGCCGTTGTTGTTGCCGCTGTCTTTGGCGTTGTCGTTGCTGCCGCGCCATGATGCGAGGAGCTTGATGAGGAATCAACGGCATGTTTGCGAGTGCCTGGTGCAACAGCCTCCGCTCCTCCTACTGCTGCATCGATGCGCTGCTGCTTTTTGGCTTGACGCCGCTGCTGACGTCGCAGCTGTGAGCTTATTCTATGCTCCCGCTCAGCCTGCATGGAGTCGTGAAAGACGGCGTTCCAGAAGCGAGCTTGCTGCCACAATGGCTGTTGGCGCAACGAAATGAACAGATATTCACGATAAGCATCGCAGCCAGGAACTTCAACTGTAATAATAATGCAAGAATTGTATTAGTTTGAAGTCTAAATACTGCCCGTTTACGCACCTTCATGGTAGAACAGGAAGCACAGATTCATAAGAATTGACGCTGGTGCATAATCTTCGTACTCGCCACACTCGAACAAGGCTAAAGCAAAGTATTGGGCAAGTGCATTGAAGGTCAAAGTTTCCAATCGTTTTGACTTGTTGCGCTGTTCGCTTAGGAACCGGGTGAACCACAGACGGCCGATCTCTAAGCGAAGCAGTACACCAAACTCCGACTTGAGTTCCAGATTGACAGCTGCCAAGTTGTTGAAGAGCAGTTGTGTGAAATGCTTCATGAACTCCTTAACGGGTTCTTCGCCTGCACGACAATCCAGACTAATCGAAGACGCCCAAGAAGGTACAGAGTTTTGCGATTCGGAGCGTATAAAGTTGCGCCAATCACTGGATTCCATGCTGGGGCTGGCTTGCAGCTGGTCGGGCAATTCATCTCTCAGGCTTGTCAATGTGCTGCTGTTCGAGGTGCGACTGCGCGCAGTAATCCTATTAGTGGAGCCATTGGCCTGACCCCATGCCTGGCTTCTGGGCACAGAGCCCATCTCTGTCGGTGGCTGCACATCGATTTGTGGCGGCAGAGAAGTTGCCTCAAGCAATTCACTTATACGCTGCATGTCCTTTTGCATGTCCAATTCGCTGCGTCGAGCGCCTGCAATTGCCCTAGGTCTTTCATAGCCACCCGAGTGCCTGGATTCAAACTCCAGCGAGTTGGAATGCGTGGTGCTGCTGACATCGTGGGAACGCGCTGGCGGCGGCTCCGGCAGTGATAAAGAGCTGCTGTCGTCGCTGCTGCTGCCGCCACCGCCACTGCTCGATGATGAGGGTGAACTGGAACGCAATGGACCACCTAATTTGTTGGCGTGTCGACTGCGCGAACGCTCCAAGCGCAGACCTGTAGAACTATCAATGTCAGCCAAAAATATGCATACAATAGGTAACATCGACTTACGTGGCGCCAAATTAGGCTGCCTGTAACGACCCGATATTATTTCCTCGTGCGCTCGACGCGCCTTCACGCGCCTTGCCTCGAAATCGATCTTTGTATAGTCAATTGTTTCATCATCTGCGTAGGAGTAAAAGAGAAGGGTAGTAGATTACAGTTTGTTTTGGCTTTGCATTCACTTACACTTGGGCAGGTTCTCATCATCGTCATCGCAATAATCTGAATCACTGCTGCTGCTGCTGAGCGTCAACTAAAGTTGCGAAAAAAAAACAGAGAAAACAAACACAATAATCAAAAAGTGTTGCCAGCTTTCAGGGAACAAAGCAAAGAATAGTGCTGCCACATAACAATACTCTAATATATAATGTCTGGCAGCCCCATATGTTAAGATCGATAAATGGAGACAGACGGAGAGAGAGAAAGGATCGTTTTTAACCCTACTTAAGAAAATGTTAAATATATTTAACTTGCAGCACCAGAAAACTGTTTACAAAATAAATATTTTTTACAAAAGATATCATTGCATTGCTTGCAGTTCGTTAAGGATCTATTTATTATTTATCAAGAATATGTGATATTTAAAAAGTCTACTCAAAGCGTCGCGCACTTAACGACAAAATATAAATATCCTTTGCTAGGGTATCAAAAAGGGGACACTTTCAAAGGCTCAGCTCAGCCCATTCATTTCATAAATAGAGAGAGAGAGAGCCAGTTTTCAATAGAAAATATTAAACAAAAGCGTTGTAGTGTAAATCAAATGCATGCAGCAAAGTCTTTAAGTTTGTGACCTTGGATTAGCGATGCAGTTGGCAAGTTTCAAAAGAACATATCAACTAAATTGATTGCTTTTGCAGTATTGCAACAAACGTTCAAGGCAAAACTAGTGAAAGAGAAAGAGAGAGAGAGGTGCGAAAGCGAATACAAATACATACATATATAATCCATAGTTAACGGTTCAGCAAACATGGGATGTAGGTAACTAACTGTAAGTTTTAAGTGCAGAAGTCTCGCACTCATATAATTAATTTTAATCAAGGACAAATGCAGACTTAAAGTGAGTGAAGGGAAGGCGGGAGGAAAAAATCCGCATTGCAAAAACTGTCGGCCAGAGTCAAGTACGATTTAAAATAGCAACTGCCACAATAATATCCGGGCCAAAGTGAAGGTCAAATGAGTACAACGGCAAATACAAATACAAAAGAAAAAATATACTATCAAAGTGTCAGTGTCAGTTTAGTTGCAACATGGGGGCAAACGCACAACCAACCCATTCAACCACCCCCGCTAACAGTTTCATGATCAAGGACTCTTACCTTATTTGATATGCCATTGAGCAGCTCATTGCTGTTGCCCAAAACTGTCAAAAATTTGGACTTTAATGCGCCAATGCTGGGCGTTCGTTCCATAAACAATTTGATTTTTGACCTCTCGCCGGCAAACGCAGCCGGTGGGGTGCCGGGCGTGGGAGTGCGCGGAGTGTGCGGTGGCTTAGCATCCACCATTGTTTCGTTAAGTTTGGCTTGTGTGTGTTTTTTGCTTATCTAATTATTGTTTTCTCGCTTCCGCTATCCTATTTTAAGCACTCATTTAATAAGCGCTTGCTCTTTTCCGTCTTCTGACGCCTGACCGTTGACGTCGACGTTGTTGTTGCGACTGCGACTGCGACTGCTGCTGCTGCTGCTAGTGCTTCTTCTTCTTATGCTGTTACACTTATCGATTTTTCGTCTGTCGCCTTAAGCAGCTGCTTTTGCTATGTATTTCTTATTATGGGACTTGAGAAGCATTTGTTATCTTGCTGATGCAGGAAATTCACTTTGTGGTTGGCTTTTCTGGTGTCTATTATGCTTTGTTGCATTCAAAAGGATTTTTTGTTTATAGCTTGTGAATTTTATTATAAATTGAACAATTTAATATACTTATATTTTAATAGAGATTTAACATTTGCTTTGAATTCATTTATCTTAAAGAGGAATTATTTATTTATATAATGCTTTTGCCATTAAGAATTCTATAATCTATTCAAAACATTTAGTTTAGTTATTTAACCGTTGTAGGTTTACATATTCACACTAATAAATATGTTAGTATTACATTTGTTTATTTAAAGCTCACATTAAAGCAGTTATGTACAATCAAATGCGTTCATATACAAATGTATTTTATACATAAAATTGTGCTCTATATTTTTTTGTTATTGTCAATGCGCATTACGCAAATGGAACTTGTCAAAATGGCACACAATTAAAGGCACGATTTTCTCTTTAATATGCACATTTAACTTATATTTTTCACTGCACACTTTAGCACGCGAGGTGCCGTGAAAATCGTTGATTTTTCATTTACAAACACATACGCACATAAATATACACACGCACACAAACACACTAGCACGCACGTACACTTGCGTTTCCTGCAACGCGCGCTGCGCAAATGCAGCCGAAAATGTTCAGTTTTCAGCTTTAAGAAACCGCGTGTGCCGTCGGAACTGCTCGCATGCAATAAAACAACGCTAAGAGCTTTTTCGGGTGAGCTTTAACGGTAGCAGCAGCAGCTACAAGAACAACAATAACAACAGCCGGCATTTGGCTTGTTTACGAACAGCTGACGCTAGAGCCGAACGAAACGAACGAGTCAGCTGTCCCTATTCTGCCTACCATCGATTTTCGGCGCCTTGCCTGCCTGCAGTCACAGTTGGCGTCGGCGTCGACGTCGACGTTAAGCGGACAAGGTCGCGTACGCGTACGCGTCCGAGTCAAGCACGGCAGGCGTTAGAGCAATAGGGATGGCGAACGCAGCGGGCTTATCAACACTGCGTGTCTGCAATTATTGCGCTTCGTTTTCGTCTTTGACTTCGAGATTCGTTTTGCATGGCGCTTCTTTTTAGCTTAATGTACACTTGTTACCGCACACATACACACACATATGCATTTATGTATACGTTATTGTGATTGGCATTACTCATACCACATGTTGCGCACACCATTGGCAATTTCGTTGCCACAAATGAACAGCATGCGGCGAAGTGCTAATAATGGCCAATAATTTGCATATTTGTATTTATAAATAAATAATTTTATTTTGTACTTATTCATAAATATAACATCTGTTAATTGTTGCCTGAATTGTGTGCCAGCTGACGGCAGGTGGCGCTTTGGAAGCGTGCTACACAGAAACCTATTTAATGATAAAATGTTTAATTCTTTATTAATTTGCACTCCTATGGATTTAACTTTAAATCAAAAAGTTTAACAGGCGTGTTAATTGTGTGTTATTAAATTATTGCTTTATACCAATAGGGAGTCGGTGCGGTTTTTCTTCTTCTAAGCTCGATAAGCTATAAATCATGTTTCAAAGGGGGAAAATATTCTATTAAGACAATTTTTATGCACACATAATAAAGCAAAAGTTTTTGATTTTGATTGTATGTATATTTTTTGTTAATGGAATTGTTTTTGAAATAGTTTATATGTATAATAGGGATCCGATAACAACACTCTACAATAGAATGATATATTCTTCGCTTAGCATATGCTTTTCATTTTAAATGAACTGAATTGAACACGAAAATTTGACGAAACAAAAAAACCATAAACCATTTAAACTCTTCTCTCAACGTCACAAATGGAATCAACAGCAGAAGGAAATGCATGCAAAATGTTTAACAACAACAAATTTTAACGCACGCGTCAAGTCAGAAATAAAAATGTTTTCTATATGGTACGTATACGTATGTATTGCGTTTATAGTGCTCATAAAAGCAACGCGAATTCCCCAAAATAGACGCACAAAATAAAATAAAATAAAATAAGAGAAAAACCACAAACACACACATCGACGTAATGGAAGAGATGGAGACACATTGAGAAGAAATAGAGAAATACGTTGACTTCTTCCTACTGAGAACGGGCGACATCGTCGCAAGCTGCGGGTTTGTAGTAAAAATGTTGTTTAGATGGCCGGATAGACAATTTAGTTTGTTAGGAGACGATCGCCGAACGAGACCGTAGCTAAAATATTTATTTAATGTCGAGCGGCTAGCTACCAAAAGCAATCCACATATATATAGTGTTCATCTATATATATAAAAGTACAAATTTATATATATATTAAGCAGCTGGCAGCAGCAGAAAATTTGTAGTGCGGCGGGGTTTGGAATATAAAATCAAATTATGTAAGTGATCTTATAGAAGATGTGCAACCCCAACATATTACAGAAAAGTTCAATAACAATATAGCGCTAATATGCTAAAGAAAAACACAAATAAAAATCGAACTAATTGAACCAGAAGCAGAAAAGCCCCTTAAAGTGTGTGCCAAAAATAACCGCAACTAAATTTAAACTCAAATCTAAAAAGCAAAAAAATAAATGAACAAGAAAGATTTCGAAAAGTTCAAGGCATTTTACAGTTTCGATAAATATTCAAAATTTATGAATAAATACAATTTTTTTTTCTCTTTTTCATTTATACCACAAAATAAAGTTCCAATCAAATGGTGCAAAAAATAAACGCAAAACTTGGGCAAATTAACAAAAAGGCAACGAAATTAAGTGTTTAAAAATAGTTCATGCGCTTGCCTATGTCAGTGTGTGTGTGTGTTTCTCTGTGTGCGTGTGTGTGTGATTGTGTGTGCATCTTAATCGGTGTGTGTTTGTGTCCGTTCCCAGGGCAGCTGCCACTTGAAGCTGCCAACGACAACGCAGCAGGCAAAACAGAATGCGGTGGTCAAGTTAAATAAAAATTTATTTGCTGCAAGAATTTTCGTCATGTTGTTCTCTAAACACCTTTAAAAACACTATAGCATACAACTATTTTAAATATTTTAATTAATAAATAAAAACTTGTAAAGGTAATGTTACAAATGTAATAAAAACAAATTAGTTAGCAAAGGTTTCCAAAAACTTAATATTCTTATAGCAATTAGGTACATTGAAAAAATTTATCTCATCAACAATTTATTAGTAAATTCTTATTCTGTTTTCTAGTAATTGTCAGCTGTATATTAACTTCCTATTGGTTTCCAACAACCATAGAGCTTTAATGTCTTTTCTCTTTTTTTCAAAAGGTTTTTTTTACTCTTACAACATTAGTTTTTTGTTAAATGTTCACACTCTCTCTGTCTCTCTTTTTTAGTTTGTCTCTTTCTTTCTCTCGCTCTCGCTCTTTTTATGTTGTTTTCTCTCTTTACATTTACTCTCTCACTTTCTTACTCTCGCTGTCTACCTCTCTCTCTACTTTAACATGCTGACAGCCCGCGCTAATTGAGTCACAAAAATGATTTCCTTTTGCCCCATTCGCATCGTTTTGAAAATAAGCAACAACCATTTTATGCACAATTTGCATTTGTAGCCAAAAGCGCATTAATACCCTATTAAATAATGCAGCTATGATTGGTTTAGAATTAAGTCAAAATGAAAATCATTCTGTTTTACAAAAATAAAAATAAATCATTGCCTAATTCTAGGCAAAAAGGGATTATTTTTTTTCTAATATGTACAATTTTATTCAATTTTTTTTAACTTTTTGTGTTTTTTAGTACAGAGTATCTTTTAGTCGTTTGCGGTTTCTATTTTAAAAATATTTTGAAATTTAAATTTTTGGCCTATATTAATATATACATATATACACGGTCTATTCGTGGAGAAACTCTGGCGGCGTTTGGGCGTTTTTGCATCTCGCATTTTGCATTGCATACAGATTTTAGCTAGGGACTTGCCACAAGAATTTAGGTGAGCATGCTAAAAATATTCAAGAAAAATATATTTAAACCTACTTTGACAGTTGTGCTTTGTTGAATGTAAAGACTTTTGAACTACAAGAGGGAAATAATTCGGGAGTGTTATTTAAATAAAAACAATTGATCTGTATACGATCACATATATAGTATCTCTATCTCTTTATGGTATGCCCCAGATATGTTAAATAACTTTTTACAATATACAGCTGCTAATACAGAACATAAGTTGAACGACAAAGCGGCTGCCACACACGAACAATACTAAGAAAATGACCACAAAGATGAAGTCACAACAATTGCTCAACAGAAACATACGCACAATGCCCACATGGGTGGTAAGTAGATACCCTGCAAAGTTTGTGGAAAACATGATACTTTGAGAGCATTGTTTTTAGACCGAGGCAAACGATCGCATTGGACCGAAGCCACCGCCAACGCCAATGAATGGCAATGCCGCAAGTAACGGTACTCAGTTAAAGGTGCCATCACTGCCGCCAAAAACGAAGAACACACCCGAACCCGACTACGAAGTAATCGAGTTTACCAACCAACAGCAGTACTCAAACGAACCAATGAAAACAACACAGAATCGTACGAAAACGCCAGGCAAGTAGTAATGGAAAAAAAAAACCAATTGGTTATAGTATTATCATGGTTTATGCAAAAGAAGAACGATAAAATAAATACTTTATTTTATATGATTACTTTTTTCTCATTTGTAACTGTAGACAACAAACTGAAGTGCACATTATGTGGCTCACAGAACCCTTGGGTAACCTGTTCCGAATGCGCTGGTCAAATCTTTTGCGCCTCGTGCGACGACATGTTCCACAAGCATCCCAAACGCAAGCAGCACATACGCAAGGTGAGCTATACTTAGCATATGTATATAAATATTTAAATTTATCATACCTTATGTGTTTGTATATTTATGTATTCCGGTAGGCTGTGCAGCAGGGCATACCGCCAATACCACCAAAGGCACAGGGTGGTGCAACACCGCCAGTGGCACCACCGAGACGCAGCAAACGCGGATTGCTGACACCGTTTCTGGGCCGCAAGGAACAGGTACGCCACTGCACGATTTCATAAACCAATAGATAAACAAACTCCGTACTAGTGCAAGTTCATAGTCCAAGTACTACACCATGTACTAGTTCCTAGTTCTACCTACCAATTAGTATCAGTTTGTAATTGATTTTTCTATTAATGCTTGAATAAAACTACATCGTCAACAACCAAATAAAAAAAAAACCTTTATGCTGCCAGCCTTAATCAGAAGACTAGATATTTAAACTCGGCACGCCGATTATTAAATACCCTTGCAGACCATATTCCAACTGTTTACATCTGAATGTAACTATTTAACATTTTGGTTGACTTTAATAAATAACAAGAACATACTTTTTTGAGGAACTGTTTTATTGGGTGCAAGGTAAAGGGTTACAAATCTAGGAAATTTTGTTAGGTTCTGCAAAAAATGGTCTATGCTACTTTTCCTTGTAATCTAATAGAAAGTTTATCGAAGAGAAATTTTTTTTATCATTTTTTTGCTTAAAGCCATAACAAAAACAACGACCCAAAAAGTTATCCATAAATACTTCATCCTTTAAGTCTGCAAGCGTACTAAGCCAGAGAGATTTCAAAAAATAACACCCAAAAATGGAATACATACCACAATTCTTTTACAGATGTTACCCCCGCCATCGCCAACACCGTCGCTCAAGTCCAACAGCGGCTGGCGGGGCACAATTGGTCCCCAAATGACAAATCGTCCGCTGCCAGAACCGCCACGTCCGGCACCGAGTGAGGGCGGCGGTTCATCGCGATCTGGCACGCCCAAGTCAGTATTCGATACAATCAGTCGGCCACCATCCGTGCAGCTGGAGAAGATCAAGAGTAAGGCGAACGCAACGTTGGATCGCATGGCGCAACTGCAGCAACGTTATCGCCAACAGAAGTCAGGAAACTCCAGCGGCACATCCGTTATGGGCAGCGAACAGGTATGCTAGAAAAGTCATGTTCCATCAATTCCCCTCACCATTCAAGTGTTCTCCCACATCAATATCGTATTGTATTTCGTTTATCATATTGTATTGTATATGCGTGTGTGTGGGTGTGTCATATATATCGTCCTTGTCTCTCCCCTCACACTCTCGTTCTCTCTCTCTTTCTTTCTTTTTTTGTTCTTCGTACATTTCCTTACGCAGCATTTGCCGAACCTCGAGCATTGGTCAAACATTTCACCATCGCCCTCACATTTTCGTTCCGGCAGCATGTCATCCGGTTTGAATTCATCGCATTTTGATCTATCGGATGATTCACACAATTTTCACAATTCCCTGTTGCTTCAACAACAACAACAACGACAGGCAGTTGGCGCCCAGCGCCGTCAAATGAGCACCTCCGTTTTTAATCTTAATTCGATGAACGCAAGGCGCCCTCTAGCGGAAACACAACACAGCGGCGCCTGGCTGGCCAATCAGCGTATGCAGCAGGTAAGTTCAGTTTACGGGGCTGCCAACCTTTTCGACATAAAACAATAGATATTTTATAAAAAAGCAAATTAAGGTTTTACAATTATAAAGCATTTGCGTACAACGAGGGTTGCGTTATGCGAGTTTTAAATTCCTTGACCCTAAAAACAAGCTCAATTAAATTGCAGTCAAATGAGCTGTTGGCTTCAATGTTATTCCTATGTTAAATAAATAAAGATATACAAAATTAACATCGTTTGTGTATAGGTTTCCAATGTTAATAAGGTTTTGTTAATTTTATAAATCTACAATATGGATTTATGATTGACTAAATATATCATCACATAAAAAATCATTAACCCCAATCCATAAACTTTGTTTCCAGGCACAATCATTGGCCCAGCTTAACTGTGCCGGCTGTCAGAGCCATCAACAAACAAACTGGTCACCGCAACCACATTCTCATGCACCTAGCGATGAATGGTCGCAGTTTGGTTCACAGCAGCAATTTAATCACTCAAACCTGTCGCTCAACATGGGAGCAGGCTATTTGCCACAACATCCACACTTACAGCAACACCAGCAGCCGCATCCGCATTATCCTCCTCCAGTGTTTATGACACAACGGGGCATGATGCCCAATATGTATCCCGGAGGTGTTGGTTACCCTATGATGCATCCAGGTAATCCTTAAACCCAAATACCTACCAGAAAAATCGAAGGTCCTAATTTTTTATTTATAACATTCCAGGTGTCATGGGTATGCCACCAACGGTTGCTTCGCGTCCCACATCCCGAGCCCGCTATGCTGCCTCACCGACACACAGTCGCAAGTCATTGTCCATGCGACGCGCCAAGCGTAGCAGCTACGTTGACGATGAACTTACTGATGATGAGGACTCGGATCAAGATGATCGTCGTTCCCTGGTTTCCAATCGTTCGGGCATGACGAGCGCCTCACGTTCCCATCCGCATCACCATCAGCAGCGACAGCGACGTCTGTCCAGCGCCTCGCAGCTAATCAACAATGGCGGCAATGATGAGCTCGATGGTGATCAGCGTATGGCTTCCAGGCAGCACAAGATGCGCGATCGTCGCAGCTCCATTGCCAAGTCAGTACAGAGCGAATGGCTGCCCGAGCATAGGGATTCATCCGGAGGAGGTGGCGGTACCTTGAAGAGACCACAACAGGAGCCGCCAAAAACCAGTCGCATCTACTCGGATCTGGAGTCGGAGGGTTCGGACGCACGTGCTTTGGTACAAGCCAAGATACAGCAGAAGTTGCAAGAAAACTCGGTCGAAACTCAAAAGAAAAGCAAACGTAAGCCAGAGATGAAGGATGAGAATACACAAGCAGCGGCAGTTGTGCACAAGACGATCGTTACTCCTAGCAAAACGGAACAAAGTGAATCCGAATATGAAGAGGTAGTTGAGGAAGTAACCGCTTCTGAGAGTGAGGTGGAAGAGACGCCAGTAAGTGCCACAGTTGAAGCTGGTGAAGATGATTTGGGACCACCACCGTCAACACCCGATCACGAATGGGAATGTGAGTTTTGCACCTTTGTCAATGAAGCCAATATTAAGATATGTGCGATCTGCTGCAAGACACCATGCAAGGCACCCCCGAAGCCCTCCGAAAAGACAACCAAAAAAGTGGAAACAAAAGCGGAGACCAAGACTGCAGCAACAAAGGCTGAATCTAATAAATTGATGCGAAAGAGCTCTATTAAGTCAACTTCAACGTCAACCCCAACTAAACAAGCACCAAGCCCTAGCATGATTCAACCATCAATTAAGCCAAAACAGACAACAACAACAACAACAACCAGCACTATCAAGAAACCCATTGCAACAACAAAGTCGCCGCCGAAAACCACAGCAGAGAAACAAACAGAAAGTTCCGTATCCAAGGGTTTCATACACAAAGGTAGGATTCTAAAGAAAATCTCATTTTTCGAGGGTACCAAGCACTGAAACCGAAATACCCCCCAATTATAGAAAACACTCTAGCATAGTACATCCAACAGAATAACAAAACTGTAACTGTTTAAACTACAATTAACGCATTTATTGAAACATTATACGAAATACAAATCAAGTCCCAAACTAAACACCTATGAGTTTTGTTTTGTTTTTTGAATTGTGTTAAAGCTCTCATCCCATCATCATTTTCCAGAATCCGTTGAGAATATTTGGAATACACTGGATGAGAGCATACAGGCACAGGCAGAGCAGGTCTTGAAGCAGGCTCAAAAGGTCTCCACTGCCTGCGGAGGCACTCCACCCAGAGAGCTTCCAACCAATACCAATGATACTTTTAGTGATTGTCAGGCTAGGGAGATGGGCACATCACCACCACCTCAGAGCATATCTACACAAGTAAACCAACTATATGCATGCAATACTCTGAAATCTTGAGATGAATAAGCTCTTTTTACAGACCTACGATGCGCTACCCTTTCATGTCCAGCCAGAAGAGCAAACGGTTGCTCCTGAGCGTTTCAGGACGCCTGAGCCACCGAAAATGGAAAGGAAACCCTATTATCGCAGTAACTCGCAGTTGCCGCAGGACAGCGAACGCTATCGTAGTTCAAATGATCTAAGATATAATGCGGAAAGTGCATCAAGTCAATATAATACTGGACAGCTTACCAGACGTCCTAATTTTATAAATGATCTAAGATCTTTTCAGCACGTAAGTTATGGAATATTTATAACAATCATTCTAAAGATAAGTATATAGCGCGCATGAGAAGAATAATATTAAAGAGGTTGAAGCTGATATAATATTTAATATTCAAAGTAGCCAAACAGGCTAAATAAACAATTTTTATTATTTAACCTAAGAATTTGCTTTCGGTAGGTTAAACTGTTTGAGCACGTCATCTGGCGGAGTTTTAATCATAAAAAATTATCAAAAGCTAAACCTCAGTTAAAAAGAAATATTCTGTGATTAAATATCTTAATAATTTGCACAGTGTAAAGCAATTAGCTGCTAAGCACCTTATATTATATAATTAGTGCAGTTATTATTATTGCCATGGTAATTTCCTTAATTTGCATCTCTAACGTTCTTTTTCGTAACAGCAAAGTTCCTCACCTTTTGATTTACCCCACGAGTCAGTGGGCTACAAACACGAACCAGCTCGCGATCCCGAAATCGAAATGCACATCATACTTAAAGAACTTGAGCTCTACAAATTTACAGTAGAGGAATTGGAGGCTGCTCTGAAATATTGCGGTCCCGAAATCCACCCAATACAATGGTTACGAGAGAATTGGCACAAGCTGGTTCAAACTGTCCAGAGTCTCTCTACGAAATATGGCCAGGAAAGAGCTGAGAATACAATAGGAACGGTCTCACAAAATGAGGCACGAGAGGCGCTCAGAAGCTCAGGTGGAAATGTTTGGCAAGCCGTTGCCGATTGCATTCAACAAAGGCAGCAAAAGTATCGCAAACTGGCAGCCAAAGGCAACTTTCTGAGTGAGGATATTGTAAATGCGTTAACAGCGCATCAAGGTAATGTGGAACAGGCCTTGGTCGAACTGAACCGCACACAACTCAAACCATTTCTAATGCGCATCTGGGGCTCGCCAAATGGCGTGGAGAATGAAAGTGTGGCCATTGATAACAAGTCGGGTCAGTTTCCTGCTCAAGTTTCAATCATATCAATTACATTTTGCCAAACAGTAGTTGCTCGCTATTTGAATATATGTACTATGTTTTCAAAAAGTTTATTAAGAGAACATATTTCTGAAAGTAAATTTATCTTAAACTTTTTAAGATTCGAGCGACTACTGTAATTCTATATTACACTCTTCATGTTTTCTCTTCATTTATTGTGTAGATATCCATGATTTCCTCAATACACACGCTTTGGACTGTCTCCAAATACCGAACAGTGAGGGCTCTGCATTTGCCAATCCGTTCGATGCCATGTACACTGATGATAATCATAGTCCTTCCAAGTCTTCATATGCCACGCCCAGTCCTTACCAACTCGAAGATGGTACACTTAAAAATCTTGAAATACTCATTGGGAACATGGAACAGAATCAGGCCAAACAGAACCAGGAAGTACTTCGTTCAATAGAAACCATGTTGGAGGGTTTCAAGAGCAAGCCCGAACAGGAATACGAAACGGATCCGGAAGTCATGCGCATCCTAACCAAGAGTCCTATAAGCACATTGAAATCTCCGTCTGCCGTTCAGGACAAGTCCAGTGACGATGTCAAAACCTTTGTCTGGCAACACATACAGGATATTGTACCCAATCTAGTGCAGCAAGTGGAACAGGAGCTATTGGAGCCAACCGAGCTTGCACAGATATCACAAACAGCAGCATCTGTAGCAATCACAACTGCGGTTGAAACAGTCTTACCGAAAGAGCCGATTCCACCACCGCCGGATCCAGGAGTATATATCATGGAAGAATTCATCAAGCCAAATTTGCGGGAGAGTTCAATACGAGAGGAAATTCCAACGAATTTTATTTATGCCACTGAAATAGCCAATTTTAAGCTAGAGTTTGATCGAGGCAGCGAAAGAACACATGAAGTGGAATATGAATTGGAAGACTTTGAAGATGCTGAGCGTATTATCTTTAAAAGTTACATAGCACCGAAGGTAGAAGGGGCTATTGTGGAACATGAACAGCCTCCTTTAGTCCAGAGTGAAGATGAACCTACTGTTAACGTTGCGTCCAACGCTTTAGTTGAGCAAGCCGCAGTAGACTCTACCAACATACTTACGTCAGCAAATGCAGAAACGCTTGTTTTGAAAGAAACAAAGGTAGAAACTGCACAAGAAATAAGCAACAAATCGACGACAGAACTTAACGAAAAGACAATTGAAGCTGAACCCAAAAATAACATGCAGTCATCGGCTGCACCTGAGCCCAAGGTAGATATACAAAAAAAAGAGCTACAGCATATTCAAACAGCAGTCGGTTCTCAGGCCGAGCTAGATGATAAACCTAGCACTAGTCGTGAAGCTAATAAGAGAAATAAAAGATCTCAGCTACCCAAAAAGGGTAGAGCACGCGACCAAAGTCAAAGACCTGCCAATCGAAATAGATTACCAAATAAAATAACAGGAAAAACACAACAGCAAAATGAAGTTAAGACTGAAAATGAGCAACCTCAGACAACAGCAACATCACATACAATTGAGTTGGTATTGGAAACTCAGAATGCGGAAGAATCTAAAAACCAAACTAAAATAGGACAACAAGCCAAGTTAGAAATGGATATGGTAGAACAACCCAAAGAAGCTAAACATGCCACTCAAAATGGAGTAGCTAATATCAGAGTTGAAGCAATTCAAGACAATATTGATAAAGATACCAAAATCACAGAAGCTGCAGTTATTGTAAAAGACATTGGGGAGGCCAAAACAATGGAAGTTAGTGCAACTGTACTCGACATTGAAAGAAAAGAAGATGCTAAAACAGAAGTAGTATACGAGCCGGACATAAGAGAGCTAGATTCCTTTTTACCAGTTGCCACTGAATCACATAAAATTGAACAAGAAAATGAACATCCCACGATATCAGAGAATCTTGCTGAACTTCCTTATCCAGAGCAGCTTACAGAAACCTCTCAGAGCGCTAAAGAGTTACAACCAGCCGTTGTTGACATCTCAACCGTTCAAAACAAGGAAAATACTTTAGAAGAGGTACAACAATCTCAAAACCAAGTCAACCAGGAAGTCTTAGAAGCACAAGAACAAGAAACAACAGAGTCTTCGGACGCCCAACAGCAGTCAGTTGAGCTGATTCCAACAATTGCTGTGACTACAAACCAAAAGCAAAGCCCAAAGCGTTTTTCCAAGATTCCTGTAAGAACTTTAAGCACAAACAGTCTGCGCAGTGAGAGCAGAAATAGTACTCAAACACCAATACCAGCTGAAGTTGAAGATATTCCCACAAACACAGAACAGGAACTTGTCAAAGACTCGACAGAAGAAGTTAAAAGACCTCCTTTAACAATTTCAATAGAGAAGTCGAATACAGCTTCCTCAAAGGCTGATGTTCCTACTCTCAACGAGGAAGAGGTCTTTGAAGATGCAGCCGAGTTTAGCAATGATGAACCACACATACACGATGAATCGCCTTCCGATACAGAGCTGTATAGTTTGGAAAGTGAGGAGCACTCACCGAAATCACCAGAAAGTGAAGTGTTACCCGTTCTCAATACTGAAGCAACTGTCGAAAACTATACAATCGATAAATCAAAAAGCAATACCACAATCAGTTCACACTCAAGCCAATCAGAATCGGAAAAGGTGGTGTTCAAAGAGTTTATACCATCTGGAGATCCAGCAAAACAAAATTTAAGTGAACTTGTCGAGGACACGCAACGTTTAATAAAACAAATGCGTGATGAGATTAGCATGGACGAGTTTGAGTCCACCGATGACGAGGATTACTCTGAAGAAGACTACTCGGATGAGTACGATGAGGGTGAAGAGGAGGGCTGGTATGATGACAGCGAGGGTGAAGAGGAAGGCACATACAATGAGCAAGCATCATTTATTGAGGAAGACTCCAGTGGTGCAGTAGATGATTTGGTTGACGGCGACGATGCAGGCACCGAAATCGAAGACATTATGGAAGAAGACGAATTTGATGAGGAAGAAGAAATGACAAGCGATACTAAGCTCGCTCAGACACCAATTGACACACATGAAACAGTCACCAGCACCACATCAGTCACACCCACAAATCATCAAGAAATGGAACCGAGTGCAGAAATTGAAACGGTTTCTTCCACAGCAATAGCCAGGGCAGTTGAGGAAAGGATTAAGTCAGCCAAAGAAGCTGAAAATGCCTTGAATCGAAATGAAACCACGTCAAAAGAGCCAATGGTGGCAAAAATTGTTTCTGCAGCAGTGGAAAACGTTGAAGTTTCACCTGCAACTGCAGAGTCCATCTTCCCCATCACTGAAACTCAACCAGCTGAACTGCCTGTGGAAATTGTATTGGAACTGGAGTCCCCAGCGGTTACTCAGCAAACAGAAGTAGCAACTGCCCTTTCCCTAACACCCGCTTCACCCATTGTTGATTCCGAAACCCGTCCACTTGAACCACCCAGCGAAACAGTATTGGAAGAGCCCAAAAAGGTAAATCCCAAGATAAACAAAACTGAGGCTAGCAAAACTCCCAGCACACTTAAAACCAACAAATCCACAGTAAGCAAAATACCCAAACCAACAAATGAAACAAACACGAAAACAACGACCACAACCACAATAGTCAACAAAAAGTTACCAATGCGGTCCAAATCCTTTTCCGCACCCATGGGCATCTCTTCAGTTAAGCGCATACAGCAGGAATTCCTGCAAAAACAACAAACTCTATCCACTACATCAAACAATATACGTGTGCCCCTTAAGAGTAGTTCAGCCAATAAGAAATCCCTAAGTGATGCCATTAACAAGTTCAATACGAAAACATCCTTGGACGGTCCCAGCACCAGTGGCGCAGCAGCTGCGGTTAATGCACTGCTTAAGCCAAGATCGCAACCACGTATACCAAAAAAGAAATACCATGAGACGTGTTTCTCTGACGATGATTACGAGACAACAGCTAGCGAGGAGGAGCCCGAGGAGGCAGAGCTAGCCGCACCGCTCAAGGCAGAGCTTCTGAAGCGCAAACATAGCATACCCGTCTTTAGAGCCTATGCCAGTGTCCAGGAACCAGTTATTGAGGAGCCAGCGGTGTGTAACATCTAAGCAGTGGCTCAGTTTAAATCTGATGCAATTGTTGATTTCCCTCTTGATTACAGGTGCTGGCACGTAAATATGTCGAGCTGCAGCTGGTCACAAATATTGCCGAAGCACAAATTGCGGCGACTCTAGTCAATATGAAGTTCCAAGAGGATGTCGCTCTGTGGGCTGCAAAGGAATGCTCCGATCTGGATCAGGCCATATCCATGCTGCAGCAGGAGTGCGAATTGTGCATGAATAGTTATCCCATGAATCAAATTGTCTCCATGCTTAAATGCACCCACAAGTGCTGCAAGCAGTGTGCCAAAAGCTACTTTACTGTTCAGGTAAGCAAAAAAAGAATTATCATATTCAGTCGTCCATCTGCTAATATGAGTTTCCTGCTCTTTGATCGCTTAAACTCTCAATAAATGTTTTCTTCCACCCAACAGATAACCGATCGCAGTATCAACGATTGCAGTTGTCCGTATTGTAAGCTACCGGAACTAAGCAACGAACCGGAACATGAGGATGAACACTTGGAGTACTTTTCCAATTTAGACATATTTCTCAAGAGCATTTTGGACAACGATGTGCATGAGCTGTTCCAGCGCAAGTTGCGAGATCGCACATTACTCCAGGATCCCAACTTTAAGTGGTGCATACAATGCTCCTCGGGCTTCTTTGCCCGACCCAAGCAAAAGCGTTTAATATGCCCCGATTGTGGTTCGGTCACCTGTGCCCTGTGTCGCAAGCCCTGGGAGAGGCAGCATGAGGGCACCAGCTGTGAAGCGTATTTGGAGTGGAAGCGGGAAAATGATCCGGAGCTGCAGGCACAGGGCGTACAGGAGCATTTGGCGCAGCATGGTATCGATTGTCCCAAGTGCAAGTTCCGATATTCATTGGCAAGGTAAATAAGAAATATAGCGGATTGACCGAATTTATCAAAAGTACTTTTTCAATATTTATTAATAAAAATTCCTTTATGTTTTTCATTTCAGGGGCGGCTGCATGCATTTCACCTGCACCCAGTGTAAATTCGAGTTCTGCTATGGCTGTGCTCGACCCTTTATGATGGGCGCTAAGTGCAATATCTCTCCCTACTGTTCCAAGCTGGGTTTGCATGCCCATCATCCGCGCAATTGTTTGTTCTATCTGCGTGATAAGATACCCCTGCAGTTACAGTTTTTGCTTAAGGAGCACAAAGTCAAGTTCGATACGGAGCCCATCGAAACAGCCGATGAGCTGAGTAGCTCTAGCAAGGCACGTGCCGCTGCCCGCTGCCCTATTCCCTTGCAAAAGGAGACCCCGCAGGGTCTAGTCGACACTGTTTGCAATAGCGATGTGCCCGATAAGCATGCGGGCATGTGTCGGTAAGTTTTTGAAAGTCCCCTGCGTTTGTTATTGGATATTAAGCCTACAGCTAATTAATTTTGTTTTTATAGCACACACTACGTTGAGTATTTGGCTGGTAAGGTTGCAAAGGCCAGCATTGATCCGTTGCCTATTTTTGATTTAACGGATTGTGTCCAGGAGCTGCGTAGGCGAGGCATCGCTCTACCCGAACGTGGACCCTGGGACACCGATGAGATATACAAAAACATGTGCTCTGAGGTTAGTTTGATAGATTAATTTGTGTTTTATTGCTTTTATTGATTTTCATACTCTTAAGTGGTATATTTAAACTATAAATAATTTTCTTCCAATTTTTCACTTAATTAGTTGAAAAAAAAAATCAGTTTACAAATATTTCTTTCAATGAATGCTCGCAAGATTAAGATAAAACTAATAATTTCAAGCGTACAGACAATTCGTCAGACCGATAAAATTAAGTTGTTTTTTGTTGATTTCCCTTTTGCGTTTTGTTTGAATTCGCATATTGCTGTTTTTATTGAGTTTTCTTTACTCGGAAAACGCATTTCCTGCGGCTGTTTTGACCCGATGATTCAGTTAACGCCCCCGCTATAAATAAACGTCGATCGATGAAAACAAAAACAGACGTCTAATACGCTCGACTAAATTTAGCCAATACTCTGACGTGTTTCACACGCGTCTTAATTGATTTTTTCGCCTTTATTAGTATTTAATTGTAAACAAGAAACGCAAGCGCAAATTACTAATGTTTATCACAATTTTTTTCGCTCTCTTCCTCTTTCTTTTTCTTTCAATATTTTTTTTGCAGGTAATCAAAAAACATATACCACTAAAATCAGCTTGAGTTCGATCGTCGACGCCAACGGGATATGGATTCACCAGATTTTCAAGGGCATCCAAATAAAGTTTTCTTTCGACTGTTGCAATTTTTCATGCAATTATCGCTAACAATTTTATATATAAATTTTTTTGATACACATATATATCGCATACACACACACACATTAACATATATGTACATTTTAGACAGCTTATTAGACATTCGACATATGTAATGGCAATTTGTAATACCCACACCTCCATATAAACGCTACCAACTATTTGTTTAGCCACTAAGCAATTGATTATTTTGCACACATACAGCCAAGACACAAACCATAGACATTGTATGGACAGACACGTGGCATTAATAGCAAAACAATAAACAGCTTGTGTGAGAACCAATTTATTAATGAGTGCAATTCTTATACAGAGTGTGTTTCAAATAATCAACAAATTGCAAATACCCATATGCCAGATGGCGTTCATTTTGCCAAAAAAAATCTTTAAATTTTTATTTTGTGATTAAATTATGGGAGAAGTTTCTTTGCATTTGAATGCATAAGTGGTAAGTAAAGAAATATATAGTCTAAGTACAGTTTTAAATGGTGTTTCCTTTAATCATGCCACAAATTGGCACAGACGAGTAGCTGATTCGATAGAAAGAAATGTTCAAAAAGGCGTCAACAAATTGCAATACGCTCAACACCTGTTGTCACATTCCCACAAACTGAGAAATTCAAATAACTGTTGCATACTTTTGCGGTTGCCTGCTTTCACAGTGTGTCGACTCGAACGACACTGTCACACAGTTCGTAAGTCTAAAATTTGAAATTGCCAAAGCAGCTCGTAAATAACGACAGCAACAACAACAACAGCATTGTGCCGTTTGTGGCTATGTGTATGTAGAATATCGCTTTGGCGACGGGACTTGTTGGGTGAGTTGACGCCTTGGCAGCATCGTAAAAACCTATTTTCGTGCGATTTGATTCTAATTTATGCGCGCAGCACAACATGTTTTTGCATTTCGGACAGTTTTTACACCAATAAAAGCTAATTAAAACGTACCATTTGTGTATTTATTGAGCCGCATTTACTGCCGATCCAAACAATCAAATGACATTCAGTTTGACTGCAAAGGGCGCCACCTTAATCGACTAATTAATTGGTCCCCAAAGAGTGAGGGCGCGTGTCATGAAAATATGCCGATCTTGAGATTTGCTATATATATAATTTGGTGGACTTTCCGCCTAGACATAAAATCCATTAAATTGCTTTAAGTATTAACATGCGTGTTTAGGTTTTAAGCAAAGCAGTAAAACCAACAAAAAAAATAAAAACAAATTTACGATCAAGTGTATTTATGCTTAACTTTGCAACGTTAAAGGTACAGGGTATCTTTTAGTCAAGTTTGTCAAGTCGCTTATATGTGTACGTTACAAAATAAACAACACAAAATAAAGGCACGCGTCCTACGCTGAACTCAAAATTAAATTACAGGTAAACGAACGTACCAACAAGTCAATCAACCAATCGATCACTCAATCACTCACTCAATCAATCAGCAAGCAAATTTTTATTGATTTACTCTGAATCGTATTACTTGCAATTTGAAGGCGAATGGAAGCAGCCACAATAAAGGCGTGCAACAGCAACGCTGTGAAAAATAATCAGGTACAAATAAAGCAACAGGCAGCATAAAACAGACTAAGCAAGTTCACCTATTGTGTTTAATCAACCGTTCGTTGTTGTGTTTATTAGAGACAGATTTACGACAGCGTCACATCCTGTTTGTGTCCAAACAGTAACAACAATAACAAAGTTCATTCATTGTTTTGGCCATGTTTATTAGCCACGCTACCATATAGCCCTGACCGCTGCTGACATTCGCTGGTCAACCTTCAAAAAACTATTGGCAAAAATCTATATTGTAGATGTATACAAAGTAGTACTATGCCAGACTCGCCGAACGCACACAAGTCTAAACAATAATAAATAATTAAACATTTTAGCGCAATTTTTAATGCGTCAAATAATAAATATTTATTGTTAGTTGTTGTTTTTCACTATCGCGCGTAACTTTTTTTCCAATTTTTTTTTTTTTAAACAATGTGCCACACATTGAACAACAAAGCGATTTGTTTTCGCACTGTTTTTATGATGGTTGCCAAAATGTTTGGAAAATTGCGCCTTTACGGCTAATATATAGTGGGTAGCCACAAATACTTACAAATTTAATGCAATTTATACCATATAAGAATTGTTATTAATGGTCTAAAGACGCTTTAGTATCCCCAAAGGTTCATCCCCCAATTTGAATTTAAAAAGGAATACAAAGAGCTTTGTTTAGTTATATATTTTTGTATATCAACTCAGTTAAAGTTTCTATATTTGTTTGCATTCAGTAGTGTACATAATTCAGTTTTGAAAAGATAGTATACATAGAATAGTACTCATTAAATAATGATGCATTGTTTAAGATTATATACAATAATATATTTATGTGTTTATTATAAAGTAGGCTACCAAAGTACACATTGATATAATTAGAAACTAGTAACATAAACATACTCTTGGTTTTTCAGATATA
This sequence comes from Scaptomyza caliginosa, assembly GCA_035044725.1. NCBI lineage: Eukaryota > Metazoa > Arthropoda > Insecta > Diptera > Drosophilidae > Scaptomyza > Scaptomyza caliginosa. The sequence continues at coordinate 277,577 of JAWNNR010000013.1, read as the reverse complement.
TATAGATTAAACAACACTTAGCTAATAATTGGTCATATATTGTAAATATCTCTATGTGTATATACTTGATCTGCACTTAAAACACTAAACATTTAATTCTACATAATTGCATTAGTTGGTATCGTATATGATGTATATATATATATAAATTAAATAACGCGTACATCACACAATAAACTCGCAATACATTGATATAAAACTACATTTACATAAAGATATACACATTTATATGTTCAAGGTAAAAAAGTAAAATAAAACCATCGTTGCGGAAGACTAGAAAGTTAACACTAGTGGAAAGTTATCCGTTAAAGTGTTTTTTTTTTTTGAGTACAATAATTTTCTTTTGGTTACAAATTCGTGCTGCTAATGTACTTTTAATATATGCATAGCAAAAACTTGTTATACATGGGTTTTGCATGGTATTTAAGTATATTGAGAAGTAACTTCTCGCTTATGATCTCATAGATCTGACAAATTCTTAAAGTTCAATAAACCCACTAAAAAAAAAAACGGGGGTTTTCTGCTTGTTAGCCTACAGCGCCATGTCCAAGGCATGCAGGCTTTCAATTTCTGGATCAAAATTGGCATCACAATTGGATAGCCAATCCCAGACACGCCGTCGCACCATAGTCTGATCAATGGGTATATCCAGGCCATAGCTGGACATCATGCGCTTGAAACGCAATTTGTTCTCATCACCAGAGAGGCGACCCTCTCGCTGATTAAGATAGATGCACGAGTCCTGATCGTGTTGGGTGGGTGATATTAAGGTGGCCGATTTGGATGCAGAGATGCGGCATTCCACCCAGCGATCCTTCATGTATTTGCTCACCTCAGTGATCTTACAACGATCCTCGGGATCATGACTCAAATACTTGCGAAAGCAGCGCATTAAACGTGGCGAGAAACGTCGAAAATTTTCCGGCACTTTTGTCGTTTTGCGCTGTTCGTATTTCATAAAGTTAGCATATGCCTGATCCTTGACCCAATCCGCTGACTGCCATGGCGGATTGCCGGCCAGTATGTTGTACAGCAGTATGCCGAATTGCCAGCTATCACTGATGGGCAAACACTGAAAACGTTCGTTCTTGATCAGCTCCAGCTGCTCGGGTGGCACACAACTGGTCCACGTATGCTTCACCTTGTGCACGAGCAGACCTTTCTTTGTGGTCGCTCCGAAATCGCAGAGCTTGACGCGCGTAAAGTCTGGTGTGAAGACCAAAATATTCTCAATCTTGAGATCACGATGCACCAAATTCTTTGAGTGCATAAATCCGAGTGCTGAGCTCAACTGTTCCGCAATCAGCTTGCAGGCTGTCTCATGCAAACCATTTGGGCCAATGTTCGAGGCGAGATCTCCATACGGTGCATGCTCCATGGCAAAGACAAAGTAGTCCTTGGTCTGAAAGGCAACCGCATAGGCGCTGAGTATGTGATGATGATGGGAAAGCTCATAGTTGTAGTGGAACTCCTTTTGGAACTCCTTAATGGTGGTTAGCTCCGCATGCACTGCCTTCAGCACTACGGTGGTATTGGTGGGTCTGTGCCGGCACAGCAATATCTTGGCAAAACAGCCCTCGGCCAGCGTCTTCTCAATGTTGTACTGATCAGCGAATGTCATCAGTGGCAGTTCCACATCCGGTATCAAATGAATCAAGCCTCCATCATTCTTCTCCGGTTTCTTGTAAATGCTGCTCCGTCGGCTAACCGATGCACCTGGTACCTCCAACTTGCCAGTGCTTGTACTGGTCGGTGTCAATGGTGTACTGCATCGTTTCTGGTTGTTGTGGTTGGTGCAGGTGCTGCTGTTGTTGTTGCTATTGCGACTGTTGGTGCTGCCGCCATCACCAAACGAGCGACGCAGCCGAAAGGAGAATGAGCGTTTCTCTATAATAAGATAGGGAAAAAATAAAGGGAGAAAGTGTTAATATTTAAATATCTTTTCAAGTTATTTTTAATCTACTTAATATTATATTATTCTTTTTCTTTGTCCTACTACAACTTTTTAATCCATTTCTTTTTTAAATCAACATTACTTTGGCTTAACTTTGTGGATCTGTTAATATTCCACTTTTTCATTTATTGATCTTTAAAAACAAAGAAAAAAAATAATTGAATTCTTATAAACCGTGAAAGGGATATTATGTAGAGTAAATGCATTAAAACTTATCTTATCCCAGGGTTAACTTTTCCAGTTAAGATTTAATTTTATAGATGGTAAGTAGGCCGAGAGCAAATATATTATTCCTGATAAAAACTAAATAAATGTTGCCTGTTCTTGAGAGGGAAGCCACAAAGTGTTTACATATTATCCCATAAACTAAAAATCTTTTCAAATTATTTTAAGAATGCCAATTTGAGTTTATTGAAAAATGTATCCTTGATATGTTACTTAAGCATTTGAGCACAGGTGCCTGATTTCAATGCTCTGATTAAGAAACAAAAAAAGAAATCTCAATCACACTTTGTCTGGGATTCGAACAACCGCAAGAAGTTAAACAGCTTGAAAGTGGCCAAATTATTTGCATTTATATACACATTTGTTTATGATTTATTGTCGACATTTGATGTGAACATGTTGCTTTTTGCTTTTAATATGCCATTTGTTGTTGTTCTTCGTGTTTTTTATTATGGCGAGAATTATTAATTTCGCAGCGAAATAAAAACATAGGAAATCGCTTTGTTTTTGTTTTTGTTTTTTTTTTTTAACGGCCCTCCAAAGAGAAAGACGCCCACGATAAAACTAAGGAGACGACAAAGTCGCCAAATTGTCTGTGACAAAGTTGGTGCAGAATTTGCGTAAATTGTCGCTGTTGATGATCATAATAATCAGATCGCTGTGTGGTATAAGTTATATGGCCAAAAGACGTCAGAGACTCTGACTCTTAGTCACTGTTCGAGTTTTGGCTACCGCAATTTGCGTAGCGCTAGTTAAAACATTTCTGATCATTGCCCGCCTACCTAAGAGTACGTTTGATTTAATATTATAGCGAATTTATGGGCAGTGCGAAAAGAAATCATTTGATTTTTGCCTACAAACGAGAGACAGCAACTATACATGGCTAGATATATATAAACAATTATATATAAGATGGACTGGCTGGCTGGAGGCAAACCTCGTTTGCACTCGTTTGGATTTTCATTTTATGTCGCCGCCAATATCGTATCGTTTGGTTGGTTACGGTGTAGAGTGGATTCGAAATGAATTGCCGAATACATAGCTAGAGAAATATTTTGATTTCTATACAAAATGATGGGTGAACAAGAAATGGGAAAAATGCATTTAATTTATGATTGTGTCTCAATGGATACAAAAATAATAAAATAATATTATCCATAGTGCTGGCCCAAGATATATGAGGTGAAAACTGAATACGATTAACTGCATATTATAAACATAAAATTACTATCGTTAAATGTTTTCTATATCCTAAGAGTTTGATATATGCATAGCAACTATAATATGAAGCATTTTCTCAGTATCCTATACATAATTATTATTATTAGACAAAATAAATTCAAATGAATAATGAAATGGTATAACAAAAGTCTCCATTAGCCATTAGATCAATCACTTAATGACGTGCTATACATGCCACTTGCGTCACTCTCAATGTGATGGTCAATCTGCATGAAAAACTTGAGCCCATTAACCTCTCTGCCTCTCAGCATGGGTATAACACTCACACTGTTTGAGAGATTGTTGTCTATACGAATATCTATTTCCGTTCCAGAGTTGATTGGCTCGAGGCCAGGGGCCAGAACAGCAGCAGCAGCAGCAAAGAAGCGCACGAGCCTCTTTCAAACAAAACAAAAGCTCGAGAGCTCAAAGCTAATTATAAACCATTAGAGTCTATCAACAGTCAGCCAGACTGCTTTTGGCTCATGCATCAAACTTTCACAACATTTCCTTCCCTTCCAGACACAAAAACATAATTTGCAAAACCATAAATAGATGTCTTCAAAGGGTGCATCAGGCGGGATGCATTTTGAGCAGCTAAATTTAACAAAAATGGCCTGAAAAAACAATCCAAACAGTGGGTCAAATGAACGGACGAACAAACAAACAACGGACAGACAGTTAGCTTGAATTCTATGTATATAGAGGATTAACAACAAGTGCAACAATAGCGTACAATGGCGTCAGGAGATCAATCTGCCCAAACGCATGAGAAATTCTTGTGACAGCAAATGCACAAGCAAAATAGAACTTAGAAAGTAAACCGATTATTGTATACTCTTTATATAATATAACAATATAATTATCATATTTCTATGGTTTTTCTAACATCTTAAAGGCATTAAACAGTATATATATATATATTATTTTTAGTCTAGCTTAGACATCGATTATCTTTTGAATTCAAAATACAATTCATTTTAAGCTCTTCAATTGTTACAAACTTCGACACTAAGTTGAGTTAATCCATTTCGCAAGTAAAAACAAACAAATAGTAGGGATGCTGGCGCAGCATTGTATGACTGACTGCCAAAATGACTGCGCTCCGGACCCGCCTTGTCCTATTACCCACCACCCATCCCTCGGCCATTGATGCTGACATGGTACAGTTCGTTTTGTCGGTCCTCGCCTTGCCTGCTTGGCAACCCGTCCGCCACAGTTGGCGACTTTGGGGGCATTGCTGACGTCAATCGGCAAGTCGTTGTCGGTCGGCGTGCTACATACACAAATACGCACACGCACACACAGATAAAAACAGAGAGAGATAGACAGACACATATATATATATATATATATGGCTGCTGCGTAAAGATGAGGCAGCCGTGCGGGCGTCTTCTCAACGAGTTGTAGTTTTGATTATCGTAAAAAAAAAAATTAATTAATACTTATAGCCACGCGAAATATATAAAGATATATGTATGTATGATCCGTTCTAAGGGGCTAGAGTTGCAGGCTGTGCGTGAAGATAAATTGGCCAAGTCCCAGAGCACGTAGTACTCTAGAATTGGCCGTGCTGTCTACGATATTCAGTTCTCCACCCTGTACGATATAGTATAGATATCTATATGCTCATAAACATTTAAAATGGCTTGGTCCGTGTGCTCAACAAGAAATTGCTACAATTGATTTGACTTTATGGCGCAATCAGATCTGCTTTTGAAATATAGCCAAACCAATGTTATGTTACGCTATCTTTGATGTGGCCCATAAAATATTGATTAAGCATAATTTCCCTAGATCTTTGCACAAACCATACGACCTACATTAGTTTATTGTAGTATTTTTCGAGTTGTGTTTTTGTAATAATTGAAACTGTTTTCAATGTTTGTATACGTTAGAATTACACCTTGCTTGTTTATATATTTATAAGAATTGGGTCAAAAGTTCTTGTTACCTTTACAAATGTTGCTTACAATTTGTAAATATATTATTTTCTTGTACTGTATATTTTAAGTGTTATGGAAGTGATAACGATTTTGTGTGTTTTTTCCACTCAATCAAAGATACAATTCGATAAATATCGATTATGTTATGTTATTAAATGTTTCTTTTAATTGGTTGGAAATTAAGTTGACCCAAATTATGTATCAGTGCATACTAAATAATATAGCTTAGTTTCTCAACAAAGTCTTCCTTCTGCGCATTTGCGTTAACTAAAAACAACAATATAATAAAATAAAATATTTATATATATATATATAAAGCGAGTGTAAAACGAAATTTCCGTTGCGCCCACAACAAAAACAAGTGGAAAGAAATATAAATAATAAAAATAATAAAAAATAACATAAACACTCACAAACGAACCAACCAAAATATTAAATAAAACAATAATAATATAATATACAATAAAATGAACAACAAAGTGTATATATATATAGTATTTATGTTTGTTGAATGCGTCTTGATATTTTGCGTGTGTTGCCGTTCTTTTAAGCAGACAAAAACAAAAAGAAAAACAATATATAGAATTAATATATGTATATATCTAATTGATTTTCTTTTTGTTTTGAGTGTAGATATTTATAAATTGCGATAAATTTGTCGATTGCTTGGCTGTGGGTCCATGCCGGTTCTTTGAGTTTATTTATAGAATCAAAAAAAAAAAGAAGGCGTGTACGCTGGCCATGCCCACAAAAACAAAATATTGATATATGGTAGCACTCTAAATGTGTTGAACAACACAGCCGAACAGACAGAAAGACAGCCAAAGCGAAGGAAACTGCGCACATGACTTGCACAAGAGAGAAGCAAAGAAGTTAAAGTAACGGTAAGGTGGCTGACTAAATCCTCAAGCCACTCTCCTTCTCTGTCTCGCGCACACTTGAAAAAAAAAACCTGACAGCGGCCCTGGTGCGAAGTGCATGTCACGGCTAATGAGCCTCACGGAACGTGTGAGAAAAAAAAAACACACACACAAAGCTTGCACACACTGAGCGCTGTCAGTACATGTACACGTTGATAGTGGGGACGCCCACGCGGCGCTTTATTTTCCATAATTTATTTAAATAGTTTCCGCTTTTATGATATATTTAATGTTCGTAAATAAATTCATGAATATAGTCCCCTGTAAACATTTTAAGCTATAGGTAAATTTTAATTACGCGCAGCGAGAAAATAATATATATATATATATTTATATGTGTACATACAACTAAAAAAATGTTGTAAAAGTAAAAATGTTTCTGTCGATTTTCAAGGTAAGGTCAAGGCAAGCGCCGACGTAAGAACCAAGCGGCAATATCAATTAATCAAAAAATAAATAAAAATAAATGATACTTACAAATGTGTTACACGCCAAGCGATTATAATAAATAATAATTTAAATGCTTAAGGGTCTGACGGATTGGTCACAAGTCATTGTACGCATATTTTTAGCGACTATCTGTAGGGGGGGAAATAACACATATAGCAACCACTTTGATGGTCAGCTCGAAGTGAGAGAGAGAGAGAGAGAGTGAAATACAATAATAAGAAAAGTGCCTGAGGATAAAATAAATAAATACATAAAGCACGAAACTGTTGAAACAATTGTTTCTCCCTGTTGTGCTCGGTTCTATTCAGCCATGTTTAATATCTTTGGTTATTTTATCTTCTCATTTTCTTGGAACACTCAGAATGCAGCACAGCGAAACTGTTTCTCATAAATAATTGTAAGTAATGCTAATAATAATATTATGATTGCAATTCCCAATTACTGATGCGGTGGTGGGTGGTGATGATGGGCTTTAATATTTTGACGTCAACTGTTGAATTGTTGTTTCTGTTTCTTTTTTTTTGTTGCTAAGTGAACTTGATCATTTCCTCAATGTTAACGTTAGCAAGGAAGAGGAAGTAATTAGATGAGTTTAAACATGATTATTGCTATGCATAGTTGATTGAAACAGAACAGGATGCTTACTCTTTTTTTTTTGCACACTCAATAAAAAAGTTCTAGCCGGATATCTGCAAATGTATTTGGCCTAATTCTTATGTGCTTGAATCACATTGATGTGAAAAATATATTTAATATTATTGGTTATACAGAAGTAATTGTTCGGGGATATCTTATGATTATAAGATATGTGAAATATGTGATTGAACGGTATTTTAGAGCTAACAATAGGAATATTAACCAGTTTGTCTTAACTTCTGCTGAGTTTTGTTTTTTAAAGCAAATTATTTAAGATAGATATTAAATGTTATGATCGAAAGTTTTACTAGAGTCTAAGTTTTACTAAGAAGAAACAGTTTTTGAACCAAGATTAAAATGATTTTATTAGTCGATAATTTGAGTTGAGTACGAAAGATATAATAGTTGGTTTATAATTACTTTCCCAAAACATATTTAAATTATTTGAAGAAAAGCGAAAAAGATATTCTTAGTGTTTATTCGTGCTGAAATATTTAAATATTAAAGTCTGGGAATTTTATATTGTTTTGTAAATAACCAATGCAAACTGCTTTTACTCAGCGAGCGGCTCAATGGAATACAAATAATGGAAGAAGCGACTATAAAAAGCAGACGTAGAGAAAATAATAACACATATGCAAATTGTCAATTCAGTTAACAGATACACAAATGTGTGTGCTTTTTTTTTAAGCAATAAGAAAAATAAAATTGGGAAAAACAATACACAAAACTTTGGCGAACAACGAGACAAAAACAATAACAATTCAAGAGAAAACCACAATACTCAATTGGTTTAAAACATCACGTGCATAAAAAAAAGAAGAAAAACACAAATATTTGGCTGAAGAAAAACAAAGAAATCATAATAGAAACCGACAAAGTTCTTGGTCGTTACCGGTTAAAGCCAGTTTCTTCTTATTTTTATGGCATTTGAACGAAGCGCGGCGCAATCAATGAGTAATTATTTTGGGCCATTTCAATTAAGATGGCAATGCATATTGCCATTAACTATTGATTGTTAATCTTCACTGTTTGCTATTTTTTTTTCTTGTTTTTTAGTCGGTTGTTTGAGTCGCTTTTATGGCTTTGGCCATTTTCCTATGTCATCCAATTTGGCTGCACAGTAATAAACCAGAAAAACGACAGCAACAACCATGATATCAAAATATATTTTTGGATTTCTAGCGAATTTTGTACATTTCGATGCCGCCTCAGGTACATAAATTAGTCCAATAATGTTCAATCCAAAATCACACAGCTCAAACTAAGCTACGTAAAACATTCAGTTTTTATTTTTTATTTAATATTTTTTGCGATTTTTTTCCCCCACAGAGACTTTTCTTGTATTTGCATTTGCGTAGCATGTCTGGCTGATGAGCGAAAATTAATAATTTATTAAATGCTACATATAAAAAGAAAAGCACAAAATGCAAATAAAATGAAAGACCTGGAATAGGTTTGAACGGAGTGAGGGAGTACCAGAAGAAAGCAAAGCATCACAACAAAACAACGCTAAAAACAAAACGAGAAAGCTTAAAACAAAACACCCACGCATTTTGACTTTTTCATATGACACCGAAAATAACGTTGAAATCACACAAATACTCAGAACTCAATATGACTTAGAAACAAAACTCAGTTATCAGCTGAAAGAAGTGACAAACAGCTGCCGTAGATGGTATACCATCTGATATGATATTGTAATCGGATCTTAAATTGAGTTCAACAGGGCAACAGAATGTTAATGTTATAGGTTCATTGCCTTTTGTTATTGTTATTATTATTACTATAGCAGGACTTACTAAGACTAAATCTACTATACACATCTTAAAGGTTCATTGTTAAGATCAGAAGTATTTTCATTATCACACTTTTTAAAATAAGCGCTCATTTCTAACAACAAATCATATTTAATAATCGGTTAAATGTAATAGATGAGCCAAACGAGACAGATAGTTGTGTCCCTGATTTTTGTAATCGTCAGCAAATGCCTTGGCTTCACACAACCAATTAATAAATAGGCTCAACAAGAAACTAAAACTAAAATAATATGTAAATTAATACAGAAATGATGTGCTTAATTTTTACAATTTTAAAGTACATATTTTCATTGCGTGTCAATGGCAAAATGCGCGTCATAACGCACAACAGCGACAAATGACAGACGACAAACGGCTAGCCGACCGGCTGACTGCCAGACAAACAGTTGGCCATAAAGCGATGCGAAAGAACCTGCACAATGTGTGAATCGTCTAGTTGTTGTTGTTGTTCTTATTCTGTTCCCCTGCTTTTATATTTTATCTTTTGGTTAGCCATAATATTTTTCTCAGCGACAGGCGACGGCGACCTTGTGCCACGGCTCAACGCGTAGAAAGCGAAAAAAAATTTACAAAAAAAAAATAAAATAAGAAAAATCGAAAGCAAAAATGAAATGTATATACAATATATCTAAGAGCAACTATTGGTTTAATTCGTCAAAAAAAAATAATGCACACACAGTGTAAAAATAAATAAGAAAAATATTTGCACAAATGCAATATTATTATTTACTAAATGCCTTACGCGGCGTATACGCAATATATTTATTGTGCATGCAGCCAGCTATGGGAATTGCACACTGGAAAATCGTATTTTAAATAGCAGCGCATTAAAATCTCAAATCAAATAAATATTCATGCTGCGACTTGTGCTCGTGTCCATGTATTTGAAAGTGGCGAGCATCAAATAACAAATTAGCGTAAATCAAGTTTTTACGGCTGAGCCGAAAGATGTTTGTTTGACATTTGCAAACATCGCAAAAAAAAAACACAAACAAAAAAAGAGCTATTAAATTTATGCAAAGTGTGTATAATATAAGTCATATTAATTTCTTTTATTATAAAAAAAGAATAAAGAGAGTAGCGCTTTTAATCGCCACTAAAAGAGAAATAGTAATTTTTTGAGTATTTTGAACAAAAACAATAGACAGATATGTTTAAAGTATAGTTTATAGTTGAATATTATTTAATATATATATAAAAATAAAATGAAAATAATATCGTTTTGGACATGAACAAATAGTTTTAGCTATAAAAATAAAAATGCAAGTAATAAATTTTAGAAACATTTTTAAGTAGCAATTTGACTATTTCATTCACATGTTTGTCAAAACATAACAGTACTTTTCAATAAAAACTTTTCAGAACGAATTTACTTTTATTGACTTCAACAATTAGGGGCTTTTAGCATTTACAAAGCAACTATTGACACAGGCAAGCACTTCAAATTGCAATCCATTGCAGATAAAAATGACTGAATAGGTTCGTTGCACTCAATGGAACTGAAAGAGCGCACCCAGAACTCAACAGGCACTATGAATACACAATTTGCCATAACTCTGTAAATTAATTGCATAAAATACGCGCTGAAAGACGCGCAATCAAAAGGCAACTTAAAGCAAAATGGACTTATGGACGGTTGGACAGACTGGCGGGCAGGCAGGCAAGCAGACAGACATTGGCCCATTAGCTATGGCGCTGATGATAAAAAGCATCTTGGCAACAAGATACCATACCAATTTTCGTCACAGCAAAGAAGACATTGCGTATACGCCGCTTCTGCCAATTAAAATGTATATAAAAAATAATTAAATTGGAAAATGTGTGCAAAATTGCGTTGCTTTGGCATTTCATTTCCATTATTCGTAAGTTTCCATTTGTGCACTTGCTGTTAAGATTATCCTTAAGATTAATCCACGAATTGAATTACCCCCTGCTTAAACGTTTCTGAGTTTTCTTTCGAATCTCTAGCTAATGAAACTATTATTTCCAGGGTATAACAATTTCGATATTCTTGCACTCGTTTTCTTCGTTTTTTCTGTTTTTGCAAATTAAAAATTTATTCATTAATGCTCGCATGTAGAAAAAAAAAACAATTTATTTGTTTATTTGAGTATAATATTGGGAAATGTTTGGAATTATATATATATATTTAAACTGAAGCGGGGGCAAGTTCAGATTTGCCATAGCTTAACGCTGCCATATGTTTATGTATATTTATATACACTGTCTATTGTTGAAATTTTCGAAGGCGGTAATTGGCTTCGCACTTCATAAATGCTCAGCTCCCTTACTCTCTAGCTCTCGCTCTCATTCGCATTGAACATTGCCCAACAATTTTTAACGCATTTTGAAAATATTTTGAATATCATGCCGGGCATGCTGGGTGGCAAGTAGCAAAGTGGCAAGCGGCAAGCGGCAAGCGGCAAGCGGCAAGTGGCAAGTGGCCATTGCCGGGCAATACAACACGAAATTGGCTAATTTTCAAATACGTTTTTGGTTTTGCAATGCACAGAAAAAATGTTGTATTTAATCGAAATCAATCAGAAGATCGATTCACTGCTCGGCTGACTTTTGGTACCTTAACAAATTCATATTGTATTGATTTGTTTATGTGCGCCATGCGAAATTCAGCCATCACATGTTAGCCGGACGCTACAACATGACGTATGAGTGATATATTAAATGTATACGACATATCTATTTAAAATCGTTTAATATATGCTATTGTGTTAAGGAAAATCAAGAAGTATACATAATATTCTACAAATATACAATTGAGATTTCGAAGCAGGGTATCAGAGATTTATGCTTATTATTCGGAGTCCTTAAATAAAAGGATATATCACACAGTTGTGCTGTTGAGCGTGGTTTTACGTTTATATTATTTCTGTTTCTGTTTCGCTTTGTTCTTTTGACTAAATTTATTGCGGACACAAATTAAATTACCATCAATGTCGAATACAAATTGATTGGTCTTGATATTAATTGATTTCGAGTAAATTTATGGTTTGATGGCATTTCTTTGATTACAGTTCAACCAAAACAAAGTTTACCAAGATAATATTGAATTTAAAAGGCTTTGCTATTTTTGTACTTGTCATTTAAAGCCAAAAACTTGACAACAAAATTTTTAAACGTTTACAATATTCACACAAAAACCATGTCGAAAGATGATGAAGCCCATTTGACGCCACAGCTAAAGGAGCATTATGAAAAGGAGGAGAAAGTCTTGGGTCTATTGGTGGAACTGGAGAAACGCTTTTGCAAATACTATGAGTTCTATCAGTGCGAATTGGAGACACACAAAATAATCATTGAACGCTTATGGTTGCTTACCCAAAGATATTTGATACTGATTAGCTCGACGCCAGGTTGTCGATATCCCGAGGTCTATACACTATCTGCCGAGGAGGCGATTATCAATGAGTACGAAGAGAAACTGGAAGTGATACGTGGTTCCAAGTATGTTTGATAACGCTTCAACTTTAACTTTTTTAATATTATTTGATTTATAGCAATTGCATGAAGCATGCAGTCTTAGAGCTAAATGTAGAATGTAAACAATTCTATGAGGCTTACAATCAGCTGGATAAAAGAATAGAAACGCCTTTCATAATGGGTGATAAATATCATCGCAGCATTGGTTGCCACAAAGAAATGGTCAGAGATATATTCAACTATTTCTATTCGGCCATACTTAAGATGAAATGCTATATGCATCAGCTGGATCCCATTAGTCTGGAGAGTGTTGAGGACTATCGTGAGCTGCTTAAGGCTGATAGCAAAAATGAGGAATTTCATGAATTCATATTCAAAACTTTTGTGTATTGCAAGTGCCTAAAACCTCGACCTACCTGTCCCATAGTCAAGCTCAAATGTCCACACGACAAGATAGCCAACTTAAAGTATGCGGCCAGAGTTTAGTTTATTAAATTGTTAATTACAGCTAAGCAAATATTGCACAAAGAGTTTATAAATAATCGTTAATATATTTGCTTACAGCTTAACAAAGTCATTAGCTTTTCCATTAGCTGGATAATGTCCAGAAAGCGTTGCCATTGTCTACAGCCACATTTATTGTTGCATTAAAAGCTCTTAATGTTTCCCCCCTCCCCCCTCACCTTTATTGTCGCATTGTTCTGAGTGCGTATACAAGTCGACAGGGACCTGACCTCTCATACATATCTCTCATCGCTTTGTCAATATTCTGTTTAATACTGCGATTTATTTTACGCACAATGTGTACAATTTTGTGCTTCACCCTTAACGTTGGCTCTGTGAACTTGAGAGTAGATGTCAAGAGCATATACCAACAAAACAACACTGTACAAAAAAGGGTCAATTGTTTAATGATTTAGTTGGTTTAAAACCAGGCTCAGCTGGGTTTCAAACCCATTTCGAAACGAATATAAGAGCTAAAAATCTTCTTATTAACAAATAAAACCCCGATTATTTATTTTACACTTTAAACATAAGTAAATTTAATTTCGCTGTGCTGATTTCAAAATCAATGGTCACGACGTTCAACTCTGAACTTTTAGCTGACATCGAAATAACGGGTCGGTGGATTGCACCCACAACATGGCAAACAGGCAACGAAGCAAACAGCCAACAGCCAACAGCATTGGGCAGCATATCAAGCATTGCTAATAGAACCAAGACAGACACGCACAACAAATGGCATACAAAGTAGCAACATTCAGATGAAAAATCCTTCTGCCTCTCCGACAACTGGGACACTTGTATGCAACAACGAACCAATTGTGCCAAGTGGACACTCTGGCCACTCTTTCTGCCTGGCTGGCAATCAAAGCGCATTTGTTGTAGGAGGGAACGGAAAAGAAGGCATGGTGCTGCGCTGAGGTGAGGTGTGTCCCTTTCGAAGGGACACTGCCGTTCAAGGATAAAACAGACACACGTTGAACAAACACAATCACACACATAAGCCACAATGCATATGTATGTTATCTATATGGTATTTATAACTACATGGCATGGAAAATCAGTGGCAACAACGTGCGTCATTCGATTATGACTTAGGGCTCGGCGTGGCAGCTTGTCACTTTTCACTTTTTACCGTTTTATTATTTATCTTACATACATTGGGGTAAACAGAATTGGGTGCGAATTAAGCGGGGTGGCAACCCTGGAGAACGTGTTTATCATAATGACGTCGTTTGTCTCTCTTTTCATTTTTGTGTCCTGCTCGGGTGCTGAAAAGCACAAATTGTTGTTGTTGTCGCTGCTTTGGTTTATTTTTAGCCAGGATAATTGAAAAGCAAGCACACAGGATATGGTCACGCCCCCAACGCCCACACTCATGTCATATAAATTCAAAAAAAAAAACATATATGTAAAGTAAATAAATCCCAAAGCTTTTGCTGATTGGGGTTAATTTATATACAAATTTAATATTGGGGTACACACAACCCTTAATAGGATCAGATTGAATGTCAGCTTGTGCAACGGACGGCAAAAATAGAAATCAACATGAGTTCAAAGTGAATACCCAAAGTTCCCAGAACATAAAAAGTGTGGGTGTCATTATAAGCGCCAATTTATATAAGATGCAATGAGAGAAGTTCAACGTTATTCTCCAATTCCCAGAACGAAAATTATGGAGCCGTACACAAAGTGCATAACAAGGAATTTAATATAGCATTAAGTTCAAAGGCTCCTGTTATTTTAGAATACCATGAACTGGAAATTACTGTCATAACATAGTTGTTATGATTTTCTTTGCTTTCCATTGCAATTGAATGTTATAAAACATATACAAACGATAAAAAAATCAGATTTTTCTTATACACTATATGCTTTTGCTTAACCCAAGCCAATAAATAACTAAGTCTAATTTTATATTCATTGTTAAATAGTTGAAGATTCCTATTGTTGCTGTTGTATCTTAAGATAATTAGGTCTTAAAAGAATCCTAAAAATAGCTGTGGTTAAGATTTTGTGCTGAATTTGATCGTAATTTTCAACACTACCTTTCGGCTTACGAAAACTTAAACTGTTAACTGTTAAAGATACGCCTATTAAAAGTTTTCGTAAGACTAGAACTAACAATGAATTGTTGTGATCTCTGTCGAAATCTTTGTTTTTCCAATTGTTTATATAATAAACAACTTTTTTGATCCCATCATTACAAAAAAAAAGGTGAATTTTAATTGAGTACTTACCAATAGTGCCCATTTCGTTGTAGTTGCAACCGCTGCTCGTCCTTTGCGGTAATTCAAAATTGACTTGTAGACCCACTTTGAAGGCTTTTATCTTAAATTCTTTGTTGTAAGTAGCGTTGATCAAAGTTTTCAACTATGATATGACAACTGATTTGAGCCTTTATTTTTTTATTTTTGGTATATTAGAGGCAACACAATAAAGTACAACTGGCGTTACGAGTCACACTTTAAAAGTCACATTGCAAATTCTTGAATTTTATTTCACAAATTGTAAATTTGACATGTTGTTTGTTTCCAGCGCGATAACTCAAGGTTGCACACAATGCAAAGACCAAAACGCGGCAAAATAAATCGCAATAAAATGTATGAAATTTTGGTGTTTGATATTTTGTATTCCTTTTATGTGTAATTGGTAGAGAGATAGAGAAGTAAGTATATATATAGTAAGAAGCTAGTGAGCAGCGACAAGAACGAGACGCACTCACTGAAATAATACACAACACAAGTAGCGAAAGACGTGACAAAAAAGACAGAGAGCACGACGAACACGTCCACACGTCAGGAGTTTTCCGTTATGAATGTTTTTACATTTTCCAAGCGCTTCGGATTTTATATTTGTTGCATCGTTGCGAATGAGCAGCTGTTCGTTGTTCGGCAAACACTTCGTGCATATTTGGATAAACGATGTTCGGTTGATTTCGTTTGGCCTGGCCGTGCTTTCGCTCTCTCTCTCTCACACACGTTGTTCTCCACCAAAGTGTCCATGTTGGAGAAAAGCTTCAGTGCTTTAGTGCTCAGGCGAAAGCTCTTCATTAACGCTTGCGTTTGTCAAAGTTCTTTGAGTTCAATGCATTGTGCGTAACTTTTGCAAGCGTACAGGAGCGGATTTCAAAACTCTTAAAGGGCCCGGTTATTCCAGCTACAATTGTATTAAATAAAATAAATAAAACAAATTGAATTTTAAAGGTGATAAAACTAGATAATATATCTTCGATTTTGACTTACTATAAATGAGATGATTTAATAATTTTAAAGACTTACGGAGCATTTCGGTCCAAAAGAATTGTAGCAAATCATGATTACAACTTAAAAGTTGTTAGCTTGTTAGCTGGGTCATACCATTTTAGTGTGCAGTCGTTATCCATATTCATATCACTTTCATCTCAATAGCTTTCGCTGCTGTTAACACCCCTGACCCCAATACAATGAAACTTTTAAACCAACTTCGCCCGTAACGGTGCCTCCTATCATATAAGCCAAGTTATAAGCTGATTTTATTACCTCAGCAATGAAGCGAAATTAATTATCGTCCCACTTACAATAGCACAACAAGAAGCAAGTATCTTTCTTTATATAAATATCAAGCAGTTTATTTAAGACAATATACAAACGAAATGGAATGAGTCAAAGATTTGCAAAAGAAAAGTAGTCAAAGAAACTTCACCAAACCAGCACGCAAGGTTGAGCCGACCTGACGTATGTAGGTGTTGCCGTGTGGATTTGATGGCACCACCCACACAACCAACCACCAACAACCAACCACCAACGACCCACCTGTCATTGCAAAAGTCGCAACTCGTGTAGAAACTGCCGCAGAATTAAGTTTGCGGCAGAGACGTCCTTGAACCAAATACTACGAACAACATTTAAAAGACAAAGCCAAGGGAAGGGTATCTGAGTGCGCAACATCAGCCAACCCACTGCAACAGCCCCATTGCCTGATAACCCCATCGACTTCTTTGCGGTAACAGTTAACTTGATTATTTTACAAATAATTGAAAAGGCTGCCAAGCGCCATTGTACAAATTGCACAAGCAGACAAGTAAAACCCTGGGCCCAAATACAACAAGCAACCAACCTACACGATTCCGTGGCTGGATTGATGTTGCCGTTTCCGGTACGTGATTCTCACGCTCCAGCAGGCATTCATATGAGCCAATGTCTGACGGCAGCAACGGCGTTGACGTCGTCACCAACGCCACGAAAGCGTTGACTCTGACGACACCAACAGTAAACAACCCGTAACAACAACAATATGCTCCACACAAGTATTGCGCATAAAATGCCAGGACACGAAACAGAGATTCGCATTTGCAATGCAACAAAAAACCCAAAAACAATACTTGATTGTGCTCACTGTCTTGGGCTTTAGTTAAACCCCAACTAGAGACATACGCTTTGAATCTGAGTTATTGGCCATACTCGATTACATGATATCTTTTTGTATTCAGTAACAGGTTTTTCTCTTTTAATTTGCGTCTTATCCTATTTGATTCTTTTCGTGTCATAAATTTACCTTAATGCTACAAATTGGTTTTAAAGAAGATAAAATTATTTGATTTTCGAAACACAAGTGTTAATTTTTCTTGGTTGTCCTTTTAATAGAAATAACAAGTTTTCTATCTGCTTAGTTATTCATTTCAGTTAAGTTTTATCCTTAAAAAATTAAGGTAATTTTCTTTAAAAATCTCCTATCTAAAATACTTTACAATATTTATTAAAGCTTAATTTGCATATCCAAGCAATAATTGCCTAATATGTAAACATCCTACAAATATTATTTGGATGGACAAATATAACCCTACCAAAAGAAAATCGACCTAACCCAATAAAAATTTCCTATGCTCTGTAGCGACTTCGAGTCCCGTTGAATGGGAGAGACGCCAGTTAAGCTTGTAGCTATTAATAGAGTCGTTTTGAGCCGAAACTGAAGTTATGAACTTAACTGGCTCAATGGTTGCCAAGCAGCCCCCCATATGAGGGTTGGGGCATGCCCGTAGTCAAAATTAACAGTCACACACACACACACACACACACACACAAGCCAATACAACTTACAACCTAGTGGCCCAGTCAAGCAGTTTAGTTAGTTAGTCAGTCACTGAGCTTCGGAGTGGCGAAACCGTTGCGAATTTTGCTATCGGGTAGTATAATGCACGAGCTGCTCCAGAAACCGACGCGTCCAAGTAGTGAGCCGCAAGCTAACACCAAGCAGGAGCACCAATTGCCACAACTCAAAGAACAGCAGCAGCAGCAGCAGCACCATCAAAAATGCTCAAGTGCCACACTATGCAAAATACGAACTCCAATCATAATTGAACAAGCTCCAACTCCAACGCCACCGCCGATAGCAGTACCACTGAACCATGTGCCCAGCATACAATTGACACCAGCGGCGATAGCAAAACCAGCTGACAACAAGGAGAATTGTCCGGTACGGGTGCCACAGGGTGCTCCCAACAACTATGTGGCACGTCGCGCCTGGATTACAACGGAACGCATGAACGAGTTGAGACGTAAGGCACAGGATGCGGCCAAACAAAATAAAATCTTTACCATACGCGGTTGTTTTCACTCCGTGCGTAATGCACTGCTTGCGCGAGGCTGGGTGGAGAAACTGGATATGCATCGGAAGGTGCTGCCCATGGGTCAAATGACCTATGAGGATTTGACGCAACGTTTGCCCAAACGCAAAGCAGGCGAAACTCGCAGACAGTATGTTTTAAAGTGTGAAAGAAATATAATGTCTAGATTTTTGGAGCACATGCCCGTGGACTTTTTGTGGACGAATCGTAAGGAGAAATGTGATTATATTGATCAGGCCAAGAATCCGGGCATGACCATCAATAAGTTTCACAGGGCACCCTTTACCTCCAAAGAGGGTCTGTGCAGTCAATTGCGCGATTTCCATTGGTTCTTTGAGGAGGGCATGGCCGAAATGTACTTTCCCCGTTGCTACAACGTCTGGAGTCCCGAGGAACTGGGCGAATTTATGGACAACTTTAAGCTGACAGCCTGTGTAGCCTATTTGCGGGCCATGTTGTGCAAGTATCATAAACAGGGTTGCGATGCTGTCTTCTCGCCCAGCGGCAAGATACCCTACTCCTCGATAGACTTTGCCTACAAGCGACTCGTCGACTACATCGATAGTTGCCAGCACAATGATATTGACTACGAGGATCCGCCCAGGATTTGGGAACACGACTGGGATGCCTTCCTGTATCAGCACCAACAGCTGGTCAACGAGGATGCACGCATTCAACATGATGGACAACGCACCTTGGATCACATGGTTAAGAGCTGCATTACGCTGGTCGAGAAGATGAAGACGCATTGGCCACAGTACAGCCTGGATGGTTATCAGAACTTATGGATTGTCAAGCCGGCCAATAAATGTCGTGGTCGTGGCATTTTGCTTATGGATAATCTTAAGAAAATCCTGGGCGTTGTTAATCCATCGATAGCATCGAAGAGTCGCTATGTTGTGCAAAAGTATATAGGTAAGTGTTTTATGAGTTGACCTTGGGAGACACAGAAGATCCTCTACAATTTCCCTAAAAATACTTTTTAAATAGGAAATTATAGGTTCAAGGTTTTTAAAGTAAATCCTTCAACAAACCACTATTAACATTAAATTAGTAAACAGCTTAAATCCTCATTAAATTATTCGCATAGTAACAGGTTCTTTATCTGTATTATTTTTAATTTACCAATTTGTAGGCTTAACACAGTTCTAAATATATTTCCGCTCTGGAATAAAAGCGATATAAACAACACACATACAAAAAAGTAGGTCGAAATCAGGCCGCTGACATTGTTGTTATTATTGTTGTTGCCTGATGTCTTGGCAGTAGGGCGTTACCCTACAAAAGTTTACCACCCCCAACTGCAGGCACGCACATTACCTACCCGTACAACTTTTTATCTATACATATACATATATGTATATTATTATTTCTTTACTACATATGTACAATGTTGTCATATGTGTGTATGTAACATATTTGGCCTAAAAGCGCAGGTAAAGGATTTGGGCTATCAATAATATAGCTTGATCCATGCAACAGGTTAAGTATACAATTTAGTAACAAAAAAGTGTAGATTCAAAGGGAAGGATAGATAGATAAGAACCAACACTAATCTAGGACCTTATTTAACTTTATCGCTTTCAGAACGACCTCTTATAGTCTTCCAAACGAAATTTGATATACGTCAATGGTTTTTAATAACAAACACACAACCGCTCGTCGTTTGGTTCTATCGGGAGAGCTATCTACGCTTCAGCTCACAGGAATACAGTTTGAGCAATCATCACGAGTCAGTGCATCTAACAAACCATGCCATACAGAAAAAGTACACGAACGGAAAGCGTGACAAAAGATTGCCCAGTGAGAATATGTGGGATTGTTACTCCTTTCAAGCCTATCTGCGTCAAATTGGTAAATCCAATATGTGGCTGGAGCGCATTTATCCGGGTATGCGTAAGGCCATTGTGGGCACCATGTTGGCATCTCAGGAGAACATGGATAGGCGACCCAATACATTCGAGCTATTCGGTGCAGACTTTATGATATGCGAGAACTTCTATCCTTGGCTCATTGAAATCAACTCGAGTCCGGATCTTGGCGCCACGACCAGCGTTACAGCTCGCATGTGTCCCAAGTGTCTGGAGGATGTAGTCAAGGGTAATTGATAAAAGCTTCTAGATGCAACGATATGATCAATGTTTCTTTCCTTTCAGTGGTTATTGATCGACGCTTGGATCCCAAATCGGATATGGGCAACTTTGAGTTGGCCTATCGTCAGGTAGTGCCACCAACGCCTGCCTATATGGGTCTGAATCTGTTTGTCAAGGGCAAACAGCTGCTGCACAAGGCGAATGGTCATCATGGTCATGGCCACTACTACTATCAGCAGCAGCGCAAGGAGCGTAGCCTGGCTACAAGCAGTGTCTATCGGCAGAGATCGGCCATTGTGCCCACAACAACTATATCGCGCATACATCGTGCCATGCCCACCTTCAATGCCACCGAGTACATGGAGAAGTATATGGTCGATCCATTGAGCAGCAGTCGCAGCAGCATCAGCAGTACACAACAACAACAGCCAACAACAACCACAACAGTCACTACACTAAAATCCCCAGCACCTGCATCACCCTGTTCCTATTTGCTGAAGCAAGCAGGTCGTTCCTTAACCCAACTTCTTACTGCCAACCACAAAAGGAACACAACAATGGGCGGTGCAGAATCAAATGTCAGCACCGCTCTGCCACCGACTGCCAAGCGACAGCGTAGTTGTGGTCCACGCTTTGCTGCCAACCAAGTAGAGACCACAGATAAAAAATTTAAAATACTCATCAAGAATTATGCCAACAATGGAGCTGAGAATTTAATGGAGAAACAGGAATCGCCCATCAGTGCACCAGCAACAGCGCCAGTTGTTAGCGAACGCAAGTGGCGCAGTTTGCGTAATATAACCAACAGCACCAGCAACACTACAACTGCCACAGCTAGCTGCTCCCGATCCCGGCCAGCGCTTACTGCTTCACTGCTCGATGGGGCACGCAACAGTTGCTCCCGCCGCTTTGCACGCACCAAGTCCGAAATCGAGAGCTCGGCCAGCATGCATGCGATTGGACGCACCTTTGGTCGCAAATCAAATGGTCCACGGCTTCCAATAAGCATCTCTGTTCAGGCACTGCATCGTGGCGAACCCATTGTCACAGCCATGAAGCAGGCATCAAGTGAACTGCAGATCAGTCAGACGCCGCATATAAGTCCACGCAGCAAGCTGGCAACAAACACCACATTGACAGTGCCATTGCCCACTTGTTAAACTCACCCACAGTCAACCACTAAACCACCCACTACTGCCATTGTTAATGGTGCACAAGCAACACCATTTAAAAAAAAAAAAACCGTTAGAAGAAACTTTATATCAAATTCTGATTTAGATAAACTAATTTAAAAAGTGTGTATTACATAATTTTTATACACAATTCGATAGTCATTTCTTTTAATATTTTTACAAATTAATATATTGTGTAATATATTGTGCACTTTTAATTTTGGCGTGTTTTAAACTTTATTTAAAAAATATATACATATTCTGATTAAAATAAGTCTTGGGATTTGTAATTTTTTTTGCAATATTTCTTTAATATAATTGACGTTACGTGAAAATCTGAATTATATATAATTTGTATAATATTTATTGTTACAGTCCAGTCAAAAACTTGCTAATTAAAGGCA
The DNA here is from genome assembly GCA_035044725.1 of Scaptomyza caliginosa. Lineage (NCBI taxonomy): Eukaryota > Metazoa > Arthropoda > Insecta > Diptera > Drosophilidae > Scaptomyza > Scaptomyza caliginosa. The sequence goes on along the minus strand of JAWNNR010000013.1, from coordinate 255,189 downwards.
TTTTCATCGAACATGATGTTATTATTCGCATATGATAAAAATAAATAACTTAAATAGTTAAAGCGAATTTTAAGCCATTAAAATTTCTCGAGCATCTCTCCGCTGTGGCAAATGCCCGATGCTATAAATAGGTCGATTCGATTATGATTAGTGTTATTTAAAATTTGAAATATTTGTTGTTTGCTTACCTTCTGATTATTTTGGTGCTGTATATTGTAATGCCAAGTTCTCTCGCGTTTTGGAGTTCAAAGCCAATTTAACGCCAAGATTTGAGCTAGCTCTGGATAGCTTCTAAAAAATTAAAGAAACCAAAATGTTATCCAAACAATTAGAAAGTAATTGTAGTATTAGATATTTACTGTGCTGCCCACTCTGCCAACGATTAATTTGGTAGGCTGTGGTGTACCCGCTTTGCTCTTATCCTTGCCAAATTTGCGACTTGTTGTCGTCTTTACATTGTCCAGTATTCGGCGAAGAAAACGGGTACGAGGATTACTGCTGCTTTGATTATTGTTACTACGAATTTTGGGTATTGCTTCAAAGAGCTTCATCTGTGTGCCATTGAGTTCCAAGGGTCGTGTACCATCGGCATCCTTGTTCACATTGTAGTTCACTTGGAAAGCACGCTCAAATTGCCCAGTTGCGGCATTGGCATTTCTCGGCACATCCAATACCACGCGAATGCAATCCTTTAATGCTAACGGACATATTCTTGCCGTCACCTCGGTCGATGCTGACATATCTGGTGTGGAATTGATCTCAATGAGTATGGGATTGTAATGTTCGTCAAGCATAAAGTCACAGCCATATAATTCAAATGCATTTGGCACCAATTCAGTCTCATCCAAGCTAGCGAGCACCACAGCCACCAGATTTTGCTGGAAGCCCTTGTATATCTTGTCCCAAGTGCCATCGGGAGCACCCACATGACGCAAATGGCATTTGAACTGCTCCAACGACCACATGTTATGCTTGGGTAAGCGTGCATCTCTATTCAATTTATTCTTATAGCGCTTCTGCACCGAGTTGTTGGTCAAATGTATTGACTCCCGTAGATCATCCAAGGTAAACTCCTGCGAGCTGAAGCGTAGATAGCAATCGCGATATGTCCAAATGGTTACCTGAGTATCGTTTATTGTGAGCAGCATATACTGACGTATATCAAACTTGGTGCGATAGATTAGATATGGACGTTCTGGAAACCATAGAAAAATTAAAGCATAAGTTTAGGCGTTCACCTGAAGCTTAAGAAAAGTTTGAGAAATATATATATGGAATAAAGATGGGAATAGGGACTTAACTTAAGCATAGTTAAATGTTTTTGTTTAGATTTAAATATATCTAATAATAATTGTTTCTTATTAACGTTTTATCAGCTGGAAAAGCTATGCAATACTCCGCTTTAAGCTAAGAGTAACATATTCTTCTATCACTTACCAATGTACTTTTGAACAATGTACTTTCTGTTCGGATTGTTCGATGTCCACTGCAGTATGTCGTCAAGGGCGTAACGCATTACGATTCCAATACCGCGGCATTGATAGCCCGGCTTGAGTATCCATATGTTCCGTGAACCATCCCAGCGATAATCAAGACGAAGTTCCTCGATTTGTTTAAGATATTGAGCTGAGAGGCGGGCATATTCCGCCATTACCTTCTCGCTAACCTTGAATTTGGCATGCGAGTGGAGCACCTTAGACGATTGACCCATAAACGCTTGATTCTCCATCACTTCCGTGGTCGTTGGCAATTTAATGCGTGCATCGTCCAACGAATAATGCTCCCGATGTCTTATCATGCTTTTGACTTTGTTCAGGGCAAACTCAATGGTGCAGCTCATTACATCGCCATAATTCGGGTCTATTATATCTGCAGCACGATGCTCCATAACGAATCGTAACAAGGCGCGCGCCTGTGTCTGATGATAGTCCTCAATAAAAGCTGCACGCTCTTCCATGCTGTTGGCGCCTAGACGATAGAAGCGGGGATAGCTCATACCGCACACACCATCCTCGCGGAACCAGCGCTCCTGTTCCGCACAGCCGACCAAGCCGACTTTGGTCGAGAAATCAAGGAATTGACTGCGTCGGACACGGTTACGAAACGGCTTCACCTCAGAGAACATATCGCGTTGGCTCTTGCCCTGCCAGATGAAGAACGATGGAAAGTTGTTGATCAATTTAGAGATGATAACTGCTTCGTAATCATTGCCGCGACGCGCATTCTCCAACAATGCATCCTCGGACATGCTCTGCAATTTTACATGACGTCCCGCAGGCAATTTCTCCAGCCAACCGCGACGTAGTAAAGCGCGCCTAATCGTCTGGTAGTTGCCATACACTGTGAATATTTTTCGATTGCGATAGGCGTCGATAACACGCGTTCGATAGGTATTTCGCAACTGTCGCTTTTGAGCTTCAGGCGCCAAAGCGCCTGAAAGTGCTTGTGTTGACAATCGATTCTGCGTTAGGATATTATTAATGCTGCTCGTCGGATGCTGTTGCGATAAAAGGCTGCTGTACGGGTTGTTGTTGGGCACATTCTTTGACGAGCATTGCTTACACAGCGTAATCAGTTCCGCGTCCAGATTCTGTATAAGCGATTGTATACGCGAGACGGGATTGTAATAGCGATTTCGCTGTGAAATCGCACTTGACGCCTGGCTCATTTTGAAAAAAACTTTGACTGACACTGCCTTTGCCTTTAAATTATTCCTTAAATCAGTTAACTTCTTGTGTTGTTGTTTTTTTGGTGGTAGTTATTGTTGCACTTAACGTGAAATTTAGAAGCAGTAGCCAAACGTCTTTTTCTAACAATATCGCTTTTAAATTGGCAATAGTATATTTATTGATTTCTGAAACATTGCTTAGCTTAAACAGTAAAATTTTAGACCAAAAAAAAACTTATAACAACGGAGAGCAAAACTTAATTTGATTTAAATATGCAAACACACGTCTATCAATGTTAATGCTAATATCATAGGTTGCTTAACTCTGCTCTGCATGTTAATCAATTTTAATCTCCTTGTTTGATGTAGTTTTCAATTTTGGTGCGTAGCTCAGCATCTACAGCGAATATTGGACCATGTCCTGGAATAATGTGTGCGCATAATTCGGCCATGCGCTGCCGCTCGGCGGCCTGTCGCTGCTCATCCTCACTGCCCGCCAATTTCCAAATTTTAGCATCTTCAATGTCTTCGCGACGCTCGAACAGATCGCCACATATGCCCACTGTACCACCCAGCTGACTGTTGTGAACGATGACAGACACACAGTCGAGTGTGTGTCCTGGCGTTTCCTCTATTAGCACTTCACCATGCGTGTCCAGCTCACTGGGATGTTCAAAATACAAATCTCGATGAGACGCGCATGAGCCAACAATGTGCAGTCGAGCCTTCTGAAACAGATAGTTGCAGCCAGTGTGATCTGTGTGTCCATGTGTGCAGACAACCACATTGATATCATTTACATCAAGTCCCTGGTCAGCCAGCAAAGATTTTAAATGCTCTCCATCCCAAGCGGTAAGTGTGTCCACAATGATGTTGGTGCCATCGCGGCAGCGGATTAGCGTGCAGCTGCAATTGGCACGCATGGCGGTGGAATCTTTTGCATCTTTGTGTGAATAGCCCACCTGCAGAGCAATCACTTGATTTTGCGACAGCGACATTATTGATTTATTATCGATAATTATTTGCTGGATTCACTGGTCTTGTTGCTTTTTGTTGTTGTATAAAAACAAACACCAGCTGTTCTAGGGCTGCACTATTAATGTATACCAGTTGCGCTCAGTGGTAAGCTGAATGAAAATTAAGAAAAGAAAGCTACAAGATTCCAGGTAATAAACATACAAATGAGATCGTTTTGCGTTATAGCAACCAATAAGACTAAAACCTTTAAATATATACGCTGGATTACTGCTCATGAACGGCCCCAAAACAGGTTGGCAGCACTCGGACGCTGTTGCTGTGCGCTCAGCTGTTTTTGAGTGGCCGCGCATACATTTCACAAGTCGCAATTTGTTTATTATTTTACAATTATTCGGTGTATTAAAGCTGTCGATTGTAACATGTATTTAAACTATTTGCCGCGCGCCCCATGTAAATGTATGCAATATTTGCTGCACACACGTCAACTGCAAATGTTGCGTCGGCATGGCAATATTGGCGCCAAGCCGCCTATAAAAAGCGTTTCTAGCCGACTATGGAGACAGATGTCTAAGTCAACACAGCAACGATCAGTGCCTCAACTTTTACAGCTCAATGACATGAAGCTGCGTTCTAACAGCACCGACCAGAGCACAACGGAACAGCAACAGGTGCTGAACAGCATGGACGAGCTCGACGCAGTGGAGCCAATAAATTTGTCGGATTCGCTCAGTTTACAAATTAGCGCAGCAAAAAGTCCTCATGATGTCCTAGATATAATGGAGCAAAGCCAGTTAGATATATTACATCAAGTTCTTAGCATAACAACCCTCTGGACACATTTTCAAAGTCTGACAGCCGAGGATAAAGAAGCGTTGACAAAGCGACTGCAGCAACAGTTGCTACCTGCCCTGGAACCGCACATAGCAGAGATGGATATAAATGACTTAAGTTGCTGTTATTTGTATCTGAGAAAAATGCATGTGCCCAACAGTAATGCCAAGCTTGAACAAATACTCACGCGAGCACTAAAAATCATTGAGTTGTCCGTGGATAAAGAACTAGAGTTGGTGCCGCTGCCCGCACTTTCGCGTTTGCTAGTGGCCATAAATATACAGCGTGACTTCTTTACGCCGCTGGTGTGCCGCAATTTTATGCCACATCTGGAGCGACATGTAGCCAATTGTTGCAGCGAACAGGATGTGCGGCTGCTGTCCACATGCATGTTCCAGCTGCATCCACTGATCGATGGGCAATTACTCAGCGCTTACAAGCAGCGCGTAGAAGAGTTGATCCAGTGTGGAACTCTAAGCAGCGAAACGCCCAGAGCTTTACTAAAACTACTTCACATGCTTAATATGCCCAATTGGTCGCATCTTAATACGCCGCTGATAAGGCAACTAATGTTGGCGCTATGCAGCTGTTTGCCGCAACTCGAGCCCAGTGACTTGAAGAGTGTGTGTCGCACGTTTCTGCATCATCAGGAGCCGGCATCGCTGGTGCAGCCACTAAAGATCGCAACTGAAGCACTGCTGATAAGGGAAGATACACCAGATGCACTCTCCTGTGCGGTACCGTTTGCAGCGCTTCAGCAACGCGATGCCTACATGCGACAATTTCGCAAACTACTTAACTCTAAAACAGCCTGGCAGCTGCCCAATGCCAGTGGACATTTTTTTAGCGTGCTGAGATCCTTGAAGATTGCCGATGTGCAGTATTGCGATACTTACTGGTCAGGCATCATCAAGGAACTGGATTTCTCTAACAAGGAACAGCTATATCTGCGCTTCTTGCGCCATTGCCAGCGCTACATGAACTTTAACAACAATCTGGGTGGTACCTATCGCCATCAGGAGCTGGAGCGACGCCTCAGTCGCATGTGCATCGAAGCCATTGAGCACGATGTGGCTGGTCGATTGCCGTCCAAATTTGCACAATTGGCTGCCTTTGTCATGGCCTATGGTCAGACGCCTTTTGACTGGAAAAAGTTTCCCAATATGCTGTTGAGTAAAATGCTTGCCATGGCTCCCCAATTTGATATACAAGACTGCTTCCTCCTAAGTCGCGGCATGCAGATCGCCTGCGAGTTGCGCTTCCGCCAGCATGTGCCACATCTCTTGGCCATGCAGCTATCGACCATGGATAGCATACTTATCTCTTGTGCCGAGCGACACCTCGCCAACAACGAAGAGGAGCCACTCAACGCCAGTGATTTAAGTATAATTGTACGAACGCTTAGCCATCGAAAAAGTAAGTCGAAATTTAAATTATTATGTTATTTATTAAAAATGTTTTATCTTTGTAGCACTGAAAAACACACAGGCCTATAGCAAGGCTCTGTCTCTTTATAAGACACTTCAATGCAACGATCTTAATTCTCGTGTGGTGCGGGATATGGCATACAATTTTAATGCATCGCATTTCTTTGTGCCAGAACTTTTAGAGTCCATGTTTAATTATGTGGCACAGCAACATGAACACGTCACCGGTGATACCGTGGAAAAGGTTCTTACATGTGCCTACAATCTAGGCTATACGCCAGAATCGCTAGAGTCCCTAGACTATGCAGCTCTGGTGCTACTTCGGTGAATATTGCCTTGTTTATTTAAACCACTTTTTAAATTGACTTTTATTTCTGTTTTTATGTATGCAGTGATTTTGATCATATGAGCGGTTTGTCCTTGGTGCAATCGTGCCTGGCATTGTGCTTCTACAAGACCATTCCAGAACAGTTGATCAACCAGGTATTCTGCGTCAAGTTCATTCAACGCATCGAGGATGAAATTCAAATATGCTACTCAAAGGCCACCTATCCAGGGCGCGTGCTTAATCGCGTAATGCAACTAAATCGCACAGTTTGCCTCGATTTGCCAGAGACGAATGTACCCTGGTTTCAGCAAAACTATATAGAAGCGCAGCTTAGTAAAAGTATGCTCATTGTTATCCATTATTAACTATTTTTTTGTATTAAATTATGCATTTTTGTAGAATCCTTTGTTCCCAGCGCATTTAGCACAGATGTGCAAATTTTGCTCAAAGATTTGCTTAAGGATGAAAACTATTTTCGCTGCAATCACACAACGCCATATGGGTATAAAATTGATTTTGTGATACACTTTGATAAGGATAGAAAGCCAATGCCAACGCCACCAGTAGAGGCCACCATGTTGGATCGCATAACCAAGTACTGATTTCATTTAATTGAAGTGGTTTTTTTTGTATTATTCACTGGTTTTTACTTTTTAGGGTTGCAATTCTTTTACTTAAACTGGACTCGTTTTGTGAAAACGATTTGACTGCGCTGCGAGGACCGGAATCACTGAAGATCAAGCATCTAGAAATGATGGGCTACAAGGTGTTGCACATTAATGAGCATGACTGGAACTCTAAGTATATGATGGCGCCGGGCGCAAAAGCTAATTACTTAAAATGTCTGCTGCAAATTACACATTAGCAAGATTCAGCTCTTAAGTTGAACTTACTTAAATTGTGATGATGTTATTGGTCTAAGTTAAAAGGTTTACGTATTAAGAAATCTAGTCTTATTTAGCTAATTACCAAATTACACTTTGGACAATAAGTTTTGCTGTTTATCAAGTCTGAGTTTTGTTAAATATAAAATATTATTTAAGGTTTAACAAGTGACATAATCGAAGAGTACAAAGCTAATAAAAATGTATGTTATATTTTGAAATTATGTATATTTGTTGGTAATATTTAATAATTGAAGTATATTTTAAATATTGAATAAAGTTCAATTATTGCAAATGTTCACTATTTGTGTAAAAAATTAATTGCGATAGTATAAATGCAAAGTAGAAAAGTAATTCAAATAAATGTCATTATAAGGAATGTAGATTTACTACTCCAATTGTGCACACCAGTTGTAAGCGTTATTGAACATAAGCTGCCATGGACTCTCCATCTGTGTGGCATTCACTGGGAAGCCTGGCGGCACATACGGCCATTGATACATGGCACTGCAACGTTCGGGATGTGGCATTAGGGCCAAATGACGACCATCAGGCGAACAAAGACCAGCAATGCCCTGAGGACTGCCATTGGGATTCATGGGATACGATGTGGTGGGCATGCCTTTGTCATCGACATACTGTAGCGTTACCAGCTGCTCCTTGTCCAATTCATTAATAAGCTCTTCGCGTTGAAAAGCGAAACGACCCTCACCATGGGCCACCCAACAGCCCAATACCAGATCGTGCATGTTGTTCAGCATAATAGACTTATTGGGCGGTATCCTTACCGTTGACCAACGGCACTCAAAACGCTGCGAGAGATTGTGTAGCAGTGCTACTTCGGGATTGGCAGGTGTCCTGTCGCTCGTGCTGCCCACGAAGCCAATCAATGTCATCAACTGGCAGCCATTGCATATGCCCAATGAGAACACATCCGAGCGTCTCTTAAATGCTTCAAATTGTGGCTGCAGCACGGAGCTGTGCAGAATATTAGCCGCCCAACCCTTGGCGGAACCCAAGGTATCTGCATAGCTGAAGCCTCCTGGAAAGATCAAGCCACGATACTCCGACAAACTGGTGCTGCCTGTAAAAGTGAATAAAATTTAGACTTGTAATTGATTTAAAAACAAATTCAACCTGCTTACCGGCCAACAGATCCGACATGGTCACATCGTGCACCTCAAAGTTGGCTCTCAAGAGACTGGCCATCATTTCGCGTTCACTGTTGACACCCTCCTCGCGGAGAACAGCCACCCGTATGGGTTTAACGGAGCGTTTCAAAATGAGCGCCGATTGTAGATTCAATGGTGCCTTGTACTGTGGCGCATGGCGATATTTGAGGCTATCATATTCGGACTGGGCGCAACTAACATTTGCTTGGAGTTTCTCCAGTTCGTAGCTAGTACGCTCCCATTTCTGGTACAATGCAAGGAGCGGTTCGTTCAGCAGCGTTTTTGTACCATTTTTAATGACAACTTGAGTGCTGCCTAGGCCATAACCAGTTGGTTTGCCAAGATAATAATTGGGAACACCCGACTGTGTAAAGCGTTTGCGCACCAGTTCCACATTGGACTGCTCCACCTCCAAGACCCAGCCGCATTCCTCGCTAAACAAGAGGCAGGTATCGATGCCAATCTCTTTACTAACTTTATCATAGCTGCCAATGCCCGTTGTTGCTTCTTGAATGTCCAGCTGGAGTCCACCTAATCCTCCGATTGCCATCTCCACTAGGCAAACAATTAAGCCGCCATCGCTGACATCATGTCCGGCAAGCAGCAGCTGCTCACCCAACAGTTTTTGGGTCAACTCAAAAGCCTTGGTCAACACTTGGGTGCGCATCATGTTGGGCGTAGAATCACCCTGCTGCGCATAGGCCTGAGCCAATGCAGATCCACCAAGTCGCGCACAACCCTCAATATTAATCCATATCAGAGCGGTGTCCTTGCCACTAGCTGGACCCTTTAGGTCAGGCGTAACGCGCACTCGGACATCCGGACACGGTGCATAGGTGGAGAGGACAAGTGTGCCCGGAGATTTAATAACTTCACCATCGACCTTGGCAGCCATAGACAATGAATCCTTGCCACCATCAATGCCAATGCGTAACTCCTGCAACACCTTGCTAACCGCTAGGCAGGCTTCATACATTTTATAGCCCTCGCCGGGCAACTTGGCGGCCCACATCCAATTGCCCGAGCACTTGATGTCCGCCATCTCGCTAATCTTCACGAAGACCAGATTACTTAGTGCCTCAGCTACACACATATGAGCCATATTTACTGGACTGATCAGACCTGTTTAGATAAGTATAAGTAAAAAACTTGATGGCTATGAACAATGGACTCACCCATTATTGGCTGAGTGCCAATGGAGGTGGCAATGCCTGCGGTGCTAAAATGTGAAACCGTTGTCAAGGCATAGTCGGCTAGTGGTGCCTGGAGTGGACCCACACATTGCTGCTGAGCTATGAGGCCGCCCACACAACGATCCACTTTGTTGGTGAGGAAACGCTTGCTACCCACAGCGACAATGCTAAGGACGCGCTGCAGTGCATCCGCCAGCTGCATATTCTTGGGTAGTTGAAGCTGCTGGCTGGGTATGGGTAATTCGGCCAGTTCGTAGGTACGCTTGGGCATATCACCCAAAACATGCGATAGCTCCAGATCAAACGGAGCTGCGCCATACTTTTGACGCACCTCGGGCAACAGAGCCTGCTGCATATCGGCTGGTGCCGCCTGTTCCACAAGTGTTACCCTGCCGTCACCAGTGACCACACCCACAAAGCTGATTGGACAACGTTCGCGGGCACAGATCCGCTCGAGCAATTCGCGATCCTCTGGCTTGCAGAGTATTGCATTGTTTTCCTGATACTCGGCTCCCCAGAGCTCCAAGGCCGTAATGGTGGGATCACCCAACTTGAACTCGTCCGTAAAGATGATGGCACCTGCAAAACCCGGCTCCACCAGCTCCTTGAGCACATTGCCATTGCCGCCGGCGCCTTGATCGTGTATGGCCAGAATGGGATTACGTGCTCCCAGCTCAATGCAGGCACGAACAACCCGGTTGAGCTTATTCTCCATTTCCGGATCACCACGTTGCACTGCATTGAAATCAAGATCAGCATCACCGGAACCCTGAACCTCAACGGAGCTAGCAGCTCCGCCGCCAACGCCAATCCGATAGACGGGTCCACCAATCTTGGCCAGCAGCTGTCCACGCTCCGGCGTCAGCTTGTCACGCATGGACGAGGGCATGGTGCCCAATCCACCACTAAACATAATGGGTTTGACATACTCCTCCCGGATCTGAGGTGCTGCAGCATTCTTCAAGCCATACGATATGGCAAAGCCAGAGATAAGAGGCTCACCAAATTTATTACCATAATCCGAGGCACCATCACTGGCCTCAATCAGCACCTGCAAAGGTGGAGCAAATGAGCCCGGATATCTAAGACCCTTCGGTTCATAGGGTTGGACATAGCCGGGAATGTGGAGAGCACCCACACAGTAGCCCGCGGTGCCAGCAATGGGTAGGCCACCTCGTCCAACACCTTGGACATCACGCAGACGACCACCCGTGCCGGTGGTGGCGCCACTAAAAGGTGCCACAGCCGTGGGCATATTATGTGTCTCTGCCGTAAATATTAAATCCGATTGAACGCGTTGCACTTCAACGGCGCCTGGAGCACCAACGTTCGTTGGCTGCAGTGCATCATGAGTGAAACCGACAATGGCACTGCTATTATCACTGAATTTAATGGTATTATTGGGATTCGTATTGCGTTGCGTATCCATAATAAGTTTAATAAGCGTGCTCGGCAACTCCTTGCCCTGGTGCATCATGCGTCCGCGAAAGAACCAGTGGCGGGAATGCTCACTATTGCTCTGTGCACAATCAAAGAGCTCGACGGTGGTGGGATTACGTTTCAATGTCTTGCCAAACAGTTCCAAATAGTAATCCAAATCGTAGTCTGTAAAGGCCAAGCCCAATTCGAGATTAATCTGCTCAAGCGCTGGACGACCCTGCTCCATGACGGGCACATAATGCCAGGCAGCTTGCTGTGCCGGCAACTGTTCATCGAAACTTTCCCGTGGCATATTTGCCATCGTATAGAGGCACTGCGTCATACGATCTCCCAGCAATGTCACATAATTGGACACTTCCCGTTCACCGGCTTGGGCAAAGGTCAGCAAGTAAATTGTGGAACATTCCATGCGTCGCACCTCCGTATAGCCCAGATTCTGAAAGATATTCACACAGTTTGTCGAGTATGGAGTGGAGAAATTGAATCTTGGTCCAATCTCCACAAGCATTTGCGTGCTCTCATCCTTCAGCTGTAGTGTTGCCCGCTCGCTCAGCGATTCCTTCGTTTGAAGAGGCTGCTTCACCAGCCAACACATCAACTTTTCCAGTGCCAAAGGATGCTTGGTGCCACCTCCTTGATGGTCATACTCCAAGTGATAGCAACGCTCCATGCGAACGGACATCAGATCCGCATCCAGAGTTTGCAATCGCTGCAACACACGTTGCTCCATCTCAGCATCGAATGCTGCCACATCGTAGTATCTTAGAATTCCCATTATCAAATTAGCTGTTGGGAAAAAAGTATTCAAAATCAAAGGTTTTTGTAAAATAGGCCAATAAGATCGGTTTGTAAATTAGCTTTAAGCTAATCATATGATAACATTATGCAGTATAATCAATTTTAGTTAACTTTTTTTATATATATTTTCAAACACATTCTTAACAAACATTTTCTTAGCTTCATTTTTGTTAAGCTTCGACTTGATGCAAGTAAAATGTTTTAAAAAAAAGTAGAAAAATACATATTGCATATATTTTCTAAAATTAATAAATTGCTTTAATTTAAATTCAGTTGTTATTTGTTTTTAAGTCCACTTTAATCAAATCGTAAGATCATTGACATATTGGCATACAATCTTGAACCCATCTTTTTAGAATAATTCTTTACAAGAAATCGTTTAAAATAGTTTCGATTCAATCAAGTAAAAAACAAACTGCACAGTTTAACAGCCACTAGTTGAGTCACAGTTTTAGGTTCACTGCATTTAATTCATTAGGTTCACAAATCACTTCTTAGCTGGGGGCATTTTTATACACGCCCACTGACACTTTTGCCCACCTTTATTAATGTTGCACTGTCAAAGAGAAGGGAATCTTTTAAAAGATCTCGTTCGATTTGTGTGTTTTTTTAGATTTGTTTGCTATTTAAATATTTTTGCGTGCGTTTACTTTGCGCTCTGCTACCAGACTGAAATGCTGGAAAATTGTAAAGCTGGCAACGACGTTGACAACTGGAGCAGCGACTTCATAGGTACGACGACCACGCTGGAAAGGTTATCAACCACAGATCAGCGCCTCAAGTTACAACAGACGGCAGCAAATTGCATTCATTGGTTGTTGCACTGGCGTCATTGCTGTATTTTTGTTTGTTTTTTTTTATGTTACTGAAACGCGCTGATAAACCGATGGAAGCGTAAACATATTTTTTGCTCACAACCCAGACACTTGTTGCTAAAAAGATGATGTATTTTGTATTCTGTAAGTGCTATTAAGTATTAACTAACCCAAATTAGAACACAATAAGCAACGCGCACGTGCACGTGCGTTGAGGGTAAAAAAACAAGAGAGAAAGAGAGAGAGACTAAGATCGAGGCGCAAGCTTTGTCAGCACAAAATATAAAGCTGTAACTACCAAGCTTTAAACAGCTGTTGCATCCAGTATTTAATGTTTAAGGGTATACACGTTAAAATAGTTTTTGCTGTTTCGTTTTTCATAATTTTATTAAATGAAATAAACAAACAATTTTAGTTAACATTTAATAGTTATAAAAAAATAATAAAATGTAAACAAATGTAAGCAAATATATAATATAATAACATACAAGACCAGCGTTGTAGAACAAATTAAAAATACATTTCTATCTAAAATTAACTTAATTTGTTTGTACAACGTACATTGTACAATGCATAATCAAATACGCTGCCAGCAATGTCACGAGCTCATCGCTGTGCAGGGTATAATTGAATGACAAAAAGCTTTTAGTTACTTCATTACTTGTTGTTGTTGTTGCTGTTCGAAATGTGACGTTGCCAACAGTTTCTTATGGCAACAGCAACAAACCGCAAGCCACTTGACAACGTCATGGAAAGCTTTACAAAAACAATGTTATGGAATCAAATGTGTGAACAATCACATACATATGTATGCTATATATTATGTACATATGTATTAAAATTGTATTGAAACGTACAAATAAATAATTTACTCAAATAAAAAACAAAGAACGTTTGCACTTGAAAAATTTTCTTGAGCGTTTTGTGATTTATTTCATGCTCGATTTGTGTTTCTTTTCTTTTCGTGTTTTACAGTTGTTGTGTATTAAAAACTATACTTTTGTTTATGAATAAATAAATTGTTGCTACGATGCTGCTGCTGCTGCTGCTGCTGCTGCTGCTGGTGCCGTCCTTATTGTTGTAGCTGTTGTTAACTTGCCGCCTTATCAACATTGCACGTTGAAGTGTGACCCTATCTTAAAAACACACGCGCATTTTTAACTGATAACCATGGGAAAGTTTTCTTTGTTGGTATACTTTACAAAATATATATATATGGGTGAAACAATTGAACAAAATAATTTGTTCCGCTTTTTGCCTTCTTTCTTTTTTTTTTGATAACATTCTAGTAGGTTATTTTAGTTTGGTTCGTTCTTCGTGCGTATCCTTGTATAGCAGCTTACCAGACGATGCGCATTTCATGGTAAAAAATATAAATTCACTACATTCCAGCAGCCCCACAAACACTCATACACACACAGTCACATACAAAATTATCCTGGTGCTTATGTTATGTGCATTGCTTTAGCCGCCTTCGATGCCTGCACACTAATCTCATCCATACTCTTTCGCGCTGTTTCTGTGACCTCGTCGATAGAGCGCCGCGTACTGTGTAATAGCTCATCTGTACCGCGGGCTGCCGAATCGGCAATGCTCTTTACCTCCGTGTTTATTAGTCCAATAACCCATTCAAGTCCTTGACGTCCCTTTCCCGCATTCGAACTGATTGTGGAGGTAAGCAAATCTTCCATATAGTGTGACAGTGGTACACCATAAACTGTTACTGTCGCCTCCTGTTTGAGCAGCGTTTTACTGGAGTCAACCGGATGTGATTCATAGTAGAGGACCTCGTCGACGCTTATGTTACGACAAAATGTGAGATTGTTTGTCTTTAAAACCATTTGTTTGCGCTGTGGATCAACTGTTGAACGTTCACTGGCAAAACATGTCTTAGCTGTGCCAATTAACGCATGTGTCCATTTGGGGAAATACCATTTGGACTGCACAAGACGATGCGTGTGCAGGACACCATCGACAACGCGACGCTCAACAACGTCTGTGCCAATAATTGAGGGCGTCATTGGATTTGGATATTTGCGCCATGCCGCCTGTGTGACTGTCTCCCATGGGTGATTGAACGTATGCTCTGATGTCCAGATTTTCATTATGCAAGCGTTGCGACTTTTTTCCGTATCGCCGTTATTTCACAATCGGGGATCGACACTGGGGGCAGCCTGTTGTTTTTGTTGTTGTTTCAAGCAACGAGGCGGAATAAAATGTAAAAAAATATATATAAGCGTTTAGGCAAGTTTGACAAACGAAATTTTGAGACAATTTTTTATATTTTTGACAATTTGTCGTACCGACCTTTACTCAGGTGTTCTGCGAGTAGTGTGACTGGTATCGATGCCTTGCTATGTAGTCGCTGCCAATCTATCGATAGTTGAATAGATAACTATAATATGGTCGCACTGCATACATACGGCACTTAATCGATATTTAAAATTCACCTATCACTTTAAAAGACACACAAAGACAACAAATTAAAAAGAACACATATTACCGTCGTTTTAGAGCAGTTACTGTTTCAATGTCGAAATTCCAAAAACAAAATGGATTATCTTTAGAGCCCGTCTAAATTGTTTGTACTGTTGTGTGGTGTGGCAACATTGACCGTTAATACAATCAGCTGTTTTTCCAGTGCTTATGCATTAATGTACGCTCCAATGTAAATAGATATGTACATTTGTTTGTACATATTACTAATTTAATGCAAACAAAAAGTACATTATTTGTAAGTCAACAGAAATAACAACAATAATTAGTTAATAAATTGAACGCCGCATTGCAATGAAAATCAACGAAAAGAACCTGTGTGTTTTTGCCCGAACGCCACCGTTTGATATGGAAGGTAAGATACAAAACTACTTGCTTCAACCTATAATTATTAATCACACTTTCAATCAGGATTCCTTAACAAAAGGGGCGAAGTAAACAAGGCATTTCAAAGACGATATTTTGTGCTAAAAGGCAATTTATTGTTTTACTTTGAATCGCGATTAGATAAAGAGCCGCTGGGCCTTATCATTGTCGAAGGCTGCACAATCGAACTGTCTCAAGAATCCGATACGGATAATTATTGCTTTGAAATCGCATTTAATGGCAATCGTACCTACATACTGGCTGCCGACACGCAAGACAGTATGGAGACATGGATGAAGGCACTAACCTGTGCTGGCTATGAATACAAACGCATTATTGTAACAGAGCTGCAGCGCCAATTGCAGGAGATTGAAGATTCTAGAAACAGTAAGATCTAAAAACAAGATAGAAAACATTATTTGATATTTTTTATTGTAATCATTTTGCCTATGGCAGAAATGCGCAGTGATCGCAACGATGCATTAACGGTGGGTGCGGATTCCCTGGGTAAACCCAGACCCCCTCCACGACGCCAAAATCCTTTTCATCGTCCAGCACCGCCACCGCCTGACGGTGTGCTTGGTCTGCGCACCGGTATCGTCATATCACCTATGCCTTTTATACCTGGCTACTTAGGCTCAAGCAATGCAAAAGCGCAACAGGAGCTGCACTCTCTAGGTAAGCATAATCGATATCTGACGTCAGCAGCGATCGCGATCATTAGTCAGCTAGTTGACAGCTGGTTAAGGCAGAGTTGCCTTCAAGTTTACCGTTACAAGTTGTGAGCGAAATCAATGTGAACAAGAAAGAATTAAAACTTTTTTGACCTAACGAACATTACATACTCTAAAGTGCAGTGCGAAATTTGTTATTAGCTAAACAAGTTGTACAAGCTAAACTTGATGTTGTATGTATTTCTTTGAATTTTCTGCCAGAAACTATATATTATAATTAACTTTCGGAATATATTGTAAAATTTCAAGGCTGTTACTCACCTTGTGAAAAATCAAAATTCTCTTATGTTAGAGTATTTAAAGTAGATAAGCAACATAATGTATTTACTGTTGCAGACTGTAAAGAGCTCGCGCCTGCTTTAAACAGAGCTTATCTCGCAGTTGCATTTTGTTCGTTTGTTTCGAAAATGCCGTTTTGCGAGTTTATTGCAAGAATCTGCTGTATTGTTCCAGCACAAGGTTACAAACTCCTCACACCTCTTTCAGATAATGGCAACAGTAGTCCGCAAACAACGCCTAAGGCGCCGCAACGCCATACGACAGGAGCAGCAACTACAATATTTTACAGTGATCCACCAATAGCGGCTACCGGATCCCCAGTATTAGCAACCAGAAGCAACAACAGCAACAACAATAATCAACATACTGATCGCATCGAGCATCAGCGACGCCTCGCCAAAGCCAATGAGGAGTTTAAACGTAGTCACGAACATTTTCGGGATGTGGTCATGCCCGATATTGTTGCGTATCGCCAGCGTCGAAAACAGCCTTTAATACAGTTCTAAATGAACCTTTTGTATCCCTGGTGGAACCGATTATAGGTGAAAAGTGCAAAAAAGAACAGAAAAATAAACATTGTTCGCCTTAAGGTGCCAATGGCATATTAAGAATTTCACCTTTTTTATAAATCCACCATGCTACACCTATCAATTTTTGTGCTAAATGAAATTTACATTTAATCTTGTATTAATATTTATGTTTGATTTCCACTTAATGTTATAAATATACACGAAAGACCTTTAAACTATAGTTAAAAAACCTTAATATTAATAAAAACAGAAATTTGCTGATAAACTTGTTTTACTTAGCAAATAATATATAATTACAAAAATAGTTAAACAAAAATCTAAACATGGCGTAAATAATAACGTCATAGTTTATATTTGTATAAGTTCTTGGTTTTATTGCATATAAATCTATAATTTAACTAAAATTGTGTAAGATACTCTCGCAACAAATCGTTTCGTTCGCGTTGGATTTCATTGGACTCCTCGATTCGTTTGCTCAGCTCACGTATTGCCGAGATTCTATTGCGCTCGAGGATTATCAGTTGTCGCTGATGCTCCTGACTGGCACATTGATCTGTGGTTTTATTTGAGTCTGTGGCCAATACACTGGCATCTCCGCAAACACTTTCTGCCAGTGCTATGTGCTGCTGTTGCTGTTCCACTGCATCTCTTTCTCCTTTGATTCCGACCTGTGCACTATCACTATGAAACATATCATCAAAAGTATCATAATATTCCCAGGCAACACGCTTGCGTCCGTTCTTTTTAAGCGTTTCACGACACGTGCGATATGTTTTCTTCATGTTGCGCCATTTTCGATCGCAAATATCCTCAGTGATACCTTTATAGCCGGCACGTTCCATGTCATCAACAATTTCGGTCCACAGAGCGCGTTTGCGTGTTTTTGGATCACGAAATCTGTGACGCCTTTCCGAATATAGTTCGACCAGTAGTTTAGTGCTTTGGGCATTCCAGTGCCACTCTTCAACGCCGCCCTCGCATTCCAGGTAATAGTGTGTGGTTTCTGCGTCTTCGTTGTCCATTTTGTCCATGATATGCCCAAAAAGACTCTCAAATTTCTATTGTTAAAATATAACAATTTTGGTCTGTGTTGTTGTTGTTGTTACTGCCGCCTATACCAGGGCTTGGAATCTATTTTTGATTATAGGCATCGCAGTTAATCGCAAAGAGTAACAAGCCGCTATCGATAAAAAAAAGCATACGGTATTTTTTAGCCTATTTCGGTTTTCAAATGTGCACACACTTCCACTTCTGGCTGGACGTAGTTTTGTTGTTTTTGCTGCTCAAAGAACGGGAACGATATACGTAAAGTTATCAAGTGTGAAACCTGAAAAGTAAGTTATTTCTGCTTAATAATAACTTAAAATTAGAAAGTCATTAATTGTTAATGTCGCCAAATTATAAATAGTTTAAAATTATGCGTTGCGGCTGCAAGTAGCCGCTGTCTTTGTTAGCTGTTTTTTTTTTTTTTTTGAAGTGACGCCAACATTTCAAATTTGATTTTAAGCCGCCGTTTACCATAAACAGTTTTAGTAAATAGACATCATTGCGCGCTGCACAATTGAGCGTCAATTAGAGTTTTATTTATAGATGCTTTCTGCCAATTTTCGTGGGTTTATATCAATTGCAAAAGTACTGCAGTCGGCGTTGGGCAGCGTAGCGGGTTGACTTTGTTGGCGTTCATTTTGTTTTTCCATGCTTGCAAAACCACCACACGCACACACAAGCAAAATACGCTCGCACTAACACATACACACACAAACATGAAGAATAAAGCGTGTGAGAGCTGTGTTTAGAGATGCGCTCCTACAAATATTTCCAAAACACCGAAAGCCAAAACAAGAGTTAAACGCTCAAAATTAAATAAATCTGTTTATTATTAAGTGTTAACTTAAGCTAAGTGTTAACAATTCTTTTATCTTTTAAGTCCGCTATCTTAAAAATTGAAATACTATTAACTCAACGTGTAAATGCCCAATTGTTATAATGTAAATAATGCGTACGTGCTCGTGTCACGCACACAGCTCTAACAAAGACCGCTACGCTCTGCTGCTTACAAATTCTGGTTGTGGTTCTCAATGTTTGTTGTTGGTCTCTTTTACAGCTGCAAACCAGGCAAAATATAAAAACGATCAAGAAACAGAGAGACGCACTGCTGCTAATTGAAAGATGTCGGCTAAACGAAAGGCAGGTGGTAACGGGGCCGGTCCCAACAAGCGTCGTCCCAAGAAGAAAGAATCCGATTACGAGGACGAGTTTAGCGACGATTCGGACGATGATGTCGCACAGCAACAACAGCAGGCAGCTGGCCAAATGGAGGTACTGATACCACATGATACGCTGGATCCACCCAGCAAGTTGCCAGAAGATTTGCTGGCTACACTTGAAAAGACACCGGGTCAACTATTGGTTGCCGGTATGGTCACCTGGGACCTGACTGGAAAACGGGATCGCAAAAATGTCACAAAAGTGCGTCCCAATCTGTTTAGCTTTCATCGCTTTACAGATGAAAAGGTGAGAAAAAAAAATTTTTAATTTTAAAACATTAGAACCATTTAAAATAACTCGAATGTTTATGTTTCAGTATCGCTCTGTGGCCAGTGGTCCCGCTGCAGCTCATACCATACTCATCAATATGGATCGCAAAGCTTTAGGCTTTGGTCGCAATCCCAGTGGACAGTTGGGCTTAAGTCAGGATACCAAATTAGTGGAGAAGCCCACTTTAATTCCAGCCTTGGAGCATCTGAACATTGTACAAGCGGCTTGTGGACGCCATCATACGCTATTTCTCACCGATACAGGGACAGTTTATGCTTGCGGCGAGAACAAATCTGGACAATGCGGTGTGGGCAACGCACATCCAAATATATATGCACCCACTCCGATTAACTATCGTGGTCCACCAATAATTCGCATTGGCTGTGGCGCTGAGTTTTCCGTTATTCTCGATATTAAAGGCAATTTGCATACATTCGGTTTGCCTGAATATGGACAATTGGGTCACAATACGGATGCCAAGTACTTTGTGAATGCAAACAAGCTGTCATTCCATTTCGAGACCTCACCCAAACGGGTTGTGCTCTACATTGAAAAGAGCAAGGAGGGTCACGTGACACCAGTTGATGGCGTACAGATTGTGGACTTTGCATGCGGCAACAATCACACAGTAAGATAACGCTATATACTAGTTATTCTCCAGTGTAAGCTAAACAAAAATCTCTTTCATTAACAGGTCGCAATTGATTCGAAGAAACGTGTCTACAGCTGGGGCTTTGGCGGCTTTGGGCGTTTGGGTCATGCTGAGCCCAAGGATGAGATGGTGCCGCGTCTTATGAAGTTCTATGATACCCAGGGTCGTGGCGGACGCAGTGTGTACTGCGGTTCTACATTCAGTTTGATTATCAACGAACTGGGACTTCTCTACCTCTTTGGACAGAACAAGAAAACGGGCGAGGCCAATATGTATCCGAAACCAGTGCAGGATTTATCAGGCATGTTCATCTACTATAATGTCAAAATAATCTCCGAGTTAATTGTACGTGTTTTATTTGTTTGCAGGCTGGAATATAACATCGATTGGCTGTGCCAATACCTCAATTATGATATCGGCTGATGATACACTGATTGCTTGGGGCGCATCGCCCACTTTTGGTGAGCTGGGCATTGGTGAGTTCCAGAAATCATCGACGGTGCCCAAGGAGGTGCCCAAAATGGATGGCATTAAAATACCTCAGGTTAGCATGGGTTATTCCCATACGGTTCTGCTTGTGGACACCACTCACGAGGCCACCAAGCAAAAATATGAAAAAATGCCCGAATACACTATCGAGGATTAGATTAAAGGAAAAGCATGAAAGATATACATATATATATATATTTAAAAGAAACAAACAAACATTAAGTATACCGCTGCCAACAATAATACTGCTCTATATATAAAAACATAGAAACTACAAAAAACTTGAACTGATCAACGAAACTTTGCTGCTACTTAAACTAAAGCGAAAAACAAAACTGATAACTCATCAACATTTGTATGCTATAAGTTTAAAGTACTTGAATATTCTCAAATCACCCGCACCATCTAATTTCACTTTATCTCGAATATCGTTTGTGTATTTATCAGCATTGCGATTATAAAACAAACATCTATATTTTGCGTAATTAAGTGTTCGTAATTTATATATCTATCTATCTATTTATGATTTTATTTGTAAAATTTGAATGTCTTTAATTTATTGCCGCCCATTATTAGGCTTAAACAAATTTTTGTCCAACATCTTTATTCCAATAATAAATACATTTTAATATACATATATTTATAATTTCTTAAGAACCAATAAATTACAGTATTGCATTTTCAAAACAACAAATTAAAAATAAAGAACAAAAAAAAAACAACAATGTAGAAACTAAGCGCATAAGTTACATATATAATTATATATACAACAAAAACGAAGTATACAACGGATCGAAAATCCAATACAAGTTGCAACTATTAAAGTACATCATGCATTTTAATCATATACACAAAAAAAATATTAAAATAATAAAAAAAACATGTTAGCATTTAAATTGAAAGTCCCTTTTTCTGAAGTGTCGGGTATAGTCCTGATTTTATATCATTTTTTATGATAATAATTTTTTAATCAAGCAAACATTTTAGCATTGAGAATTATTTCTTTTTGTATTGAAAACCTCAAAGATTCAATGATTTTTAATTGCTTTCTATAATCATTTTGTTACTATACATATGTATATAGTTGCAGTTCCTTTCCCTTTTCAACAGGCTCCTGGCTCAGATGAATGAAAGCGAAAGTCAAATGCTTGAGAGCTGCGTTGAGCTTTTGTTATTTGGCACTCGAAAGCTCTGTTATTTCGGCGCCTGTCGGCATCAGTCTCTCTTTCGCGACTTTTAACTCCGAACTCTGCTCTTCGGCGGTTGGCTGACTGCTTGACTGGCTGGGATGCCTTAGCATAATTTTCACTGTCACAGAGGACAGTCTTCCGCCGTAGTCCTTTCGTGTAATGTGCGCCATTGAGGAACAATTTTTGCACACCGCACATTGAGTTTTATTTTAGTTTTTTTCCCAACACACACACACACACATACACTTACACGCACACACACACCACACGTACACGCGCACGCACTCACATATATGTAACTATTTTACCAAACAACAAACTTTTTAAAACATTTTTACAAACCAAAACTACAAAACAATAACCAAAAAAAACAACAAACCTACAAATAAAATAAATGAAAATCAAATAAAAATGTAAAAATATTTGCTAAAAGTGTATTTGATATATGTTAAAAAAAAAACGAAAAACCTCGACGACTACGATAACAGCAACAACAACGATTAAGACGCGCCCGCTGCAATAAACGTATTTAAAAACGAAAAATAGTTCTAACTGTAAATTACAGTGCCTTCGATAAAGTAAACAACAAAAGAAACAGTCGCTACACAACAACCAAAACAGCAACAACAAAATACAGGAATAACAGCAACAACAACAAAAACCAGCAACCGAATTCGTTTGCTTTTAATTTCACATGAAGCGCGCAACAACAAAACTGTAAGTTATTACGTATGATATGTGCATATGTATGTATGTGTATAATGTGACTCCCTCCGTGTGTGTGTGTGTTTCATTGTAAAAGTTGCCGCATTTTAATACAACACTAATTGTTGTTCAGCTTATTTTACCAAGCCACGCATTTTTTACGGCTAGTAATTATGGCGTCGTTTTTTTTCTTTTAACATGGCCAATATGATTTTCTGTCTCTATATACGCGTGTGTGGATGATGTCTTTTGCCTTTTTGCCCAACCCACGCACTTTTCATTGTTCGGCGCAAGTTGCCATTCCCAAAAAAGGTTCGCTTTTGGCTGGTGCTGCTGCTGCTGCTACTTCTTTCCTTCTTACTTGAGCTTAAGAGAAAGAGAGGCGTAGACAACGGTAAACGCACACATACATACACACACACTTGTTTATTGGCCATTGTATTGTGGCAGTCACGAAGAAGCTAAAAAGACGCCTGGACATTCACCAGCACACACATTCATACACAACAAAAATTGTTAGCTGTCAAATCAATAAGGACGCAGACAAAAGCAGCGGGCGAGCTAAACGCCATCAAGTTGCTTCTCTTTGTGAGCCGTGTGTGTGTGTGTGTATGTGTGAGTTTCGCTGTGTATCCTGTGCGTGTGTATCCAGTCGGCTTTTGTGTGTGTATGCGTAGGCACCTTGTTATTAAATCACCTGTGGCTGACAGTTTTTCATATTACAAGGAGCAATCACAACAATCGAATTTAACTCGCTTTCTCGCTCTCTCTTTTTCTCTGTCTCTCTCTGTGTCTTTTGCTCCGGTTTCATATACCATTTTATCTCATTGGCTTCACTTTTGTCCATTCTTTGTTGCGGCATCAGGTGGTGGTTGGTCCAGGGGGCAGCTGATTTTACCTTTTGTCACCTTTTGTAACTGTGCTGCCTGCTGCCGACGTGTGAGTGACGTAAATTAATATAGATTTCATTTGATTCGCCATGAGCAAATCAAATGCTTGTGTTACAGAGTTGCCAGTGTTATTTATAGGCAATGATTATTTGGTTACGTTACGCTGTGAATATCAATCTGATTGAATAGTATAACAGATTTTCTGTGATACATGACTTACAATATTACTAATTTAAAAAACAATGTTAGTTAATGAATAATTTAATTTAAAATTATTTAAGAACATAAATAAGGCTTAGAGCGTATTAGAATATATTTACTTTAATTACAAATAAATAAAACCCAACAGGTTATTTATATGATAAGTACAAATATAACACACACACACATAAACGTATTACTTTAGACATGACTTTTGGTGAAAGGACACAGACAACAATGTGGCCCACACTTGTAAGAGTGAAAGTGTGTGTTTGTATGCGCCAGGCCACGATTAAATTAACGCAAATTAAGCAGATTAAGCAAACGTCAGTCACATTATCCAGCCGCCGCACAATGAGCCAAGAAAGCAGAAAGCAAAAGCGTTGACGTTCACACCCACACCCACACCTACATAACGCACACATGCACGCACTGTGTGCAGAACAATGGCGGCGGCTGGAACGTCAACAACACCACCAACAAAAATTGATACACACTAGCAGCAGTCATCCCAATATCACAGATACTGACGCAAGCGAATGGCACACAAACACACATACATGTACATATATACATGTGTGTATGCATGTATATGAGCATTCAACAAAGCGCGCTGTCTGCCAAAGCTTTTGTGCACAAGAACACAATACACACAAGCACTTCGAGGTATGAGGGTGACTCATGCCATCAGAGCAGACATTTTGTTTATTTGCCGTGGTCCAATTTGAAACACCCTAGCGTTAATATTTGACAATTTGATGGCGCGCTTAATGAGTTGGGTTTATTTGGTTGGTCGTTCGTACATTCGTACGCTTTTGATAAGTATTTCAATTAAAGTTCTTAATAGCCCCAGGTCGCCTGCATTTATTGCTCCTGCACATGCAGCATCATTTAAATTTCGTTCTCACACTCCTTCTTGTTCTTCTTCTTTTTTCTTTCCCCTTTCTTTAACGCGCAATTAAACCTCCAGCCTGTCGCTGGCTCGCCCACTCGCGCAAATATCGCTAGATGGCGCTTAAACGCCAGAACACAGCAGCCCGACATGAGTTAGAGGAGTGCGAGGGATGGTGGGGATAGAGGGCGCCAAACCTTGCGGTTTGTTTGTTGAGGGCGCAAAGTGCAAGGTTGCCATTCATTTGGCTTGGCCTGGCAAAATGGGGCATGGCGGAAGGAAGCGCAGCACTAATCTCTGAGTGCGCCCTCTTCGCATTGCATAAGTGTCTGTGTCAGAGGCAGAGGCTCTTTTATATACAAATATATATATATATATATGTATGTGTATGGGTGCTTATGTGTGGGTGTGTTCATGTGGCTGTCACTTTGTGTGTCCTTGTTGAAACAAAACAAGATGGAATGCCACACCAATAGTTTGACTAGAAGGTACCCTGTAAACCGCTGTTCAAACAAATTTGACTATATAAAAAAAGAATAAAAAACTATTTAAGTTGATTTCTGTTTCGGATAATTAATTAATAAATAAAGCCTACTTTTAAGCGCTTTATATTAATGATTTTTGTTACTTGATGGACCAAAGTGCAGATATTTAAGTTCTTAATGCTGAAACACTTCTCAAAGTGTGAAGCAATTTATAGCTTGACCAACCAGTTACTAGTGCAGGGTATGAAAGACTGATGATGATGGCATTTTGTTACTTGCTACCTTCTTTTATTGTATATTTTTTGCTTGTTTTTCTTGTTTTTTGTTCTCGTACAGCACCTAGCACCGAGCACCTTTAGTATGCGATGAGGCAGCCAGACAAACGCATCGACAACGATCGGCAGCGCCCAGTATTCGAAATACTACACGAGTGTGATTAAAGGATGAATAGCAACAACCTGCAGCAATGGTGGGAAAACACATATCGGCGACAGCAACAACAGCAGCCCACCGTCGATGGCAATATCGATATCGATAACGATAGCGATACCACACAGCTGCATTATGCACTACTCGAGCACAATTATTATGACGGTGGCGGTGCTGGCGGCGGAGGCATTAGCGGCAGCATTAATGGCGGCTTAGCCGGAATCGGTAATATTGGAGTACAGGAATTCGACTACGATAGCTATGGCAACTTTACACTGATCAATCCATATGATATTGAAGTTGGAGGAGATACGGAGCATGCGATTCCATCATTTACCATTCTACTGCTGGCCATTAGCTATGGTCTTGTGGTTTTTGGCGGCGTTGTGGGCAATTCAACTTTGGTGCTCACCCTCTGCTCGGCTTCATCGGTGCGCTTGAGAAATCCTCTCCTGCTGGCTGTTTGTATAGCCGATCTTTTGGTTACGGGCATTTCGGCACCAGTTACTCTTCTCAATTTGGCCATGAATCGTGGTACTAGATCCTTACCGCTCGTACTATGCAAACTAATACACTACGTTCAGGTAAGATCGGGTCTATATCCAGTAGCGTTAAAAACCTTAGGCAACTATACAAAACTATTTGGACACCAATTTCAGTTAAGAAATCAAATACACATTTTTTGGTGTTTTTTTGTATATATTTTTTTAAAAACAACGCAAATATGAAATACTTTTAAAGGTTTATACAAGATTTTACATTTTTAAACTATGCAAACCTCAAGCTTTAATAAATATTTGATATTGGTCGTAATCGTTATCGTAATTTTCCCGCTTAATTTTTAGTCTTAAGGTTAAAACCATTTCTGTTTCCTGAACTAAAAACGAATGATCGCACATATTATAACAAAAATATTACAATATTACATGATATCGAAACTTTGCCGCAGTATTTAAAATTTGTAAAAGTTTTTTTCAAGATCGGTTGAGACTTACCAAGAAAAAAAAAGTTAAATGGGCAAGTAGAAGGGATTTTTTCATATAAGCTAGGACTAAAACGTCTTTTTACTTGTTTTAAACACTTATTAATTAAATATATTTTATTCGTTAATTGCAAAATAAATGCTTCAATTAATTTTTTTCAAAGTAAAAATTCCTTTTACTTATAAATATAATAAAATGATATTTTCAATTATTTTTATGCATACTTTTTTTGTACCCCAAACCCACAACAAATAAATATGCGTTAACCCTGCAATTTGTAGGTCATGCCTGTGGCAGCGAGCACAATTTCGTTTTTCATGCTCTCGCTGGATCGATATGCAACTGTTAAACATCCACGTCTTGCCCAGTTGCGTCAGCGTCGCTATCTTCATGTCTCGTTGGCAGTGCTCTCTTGGATTGCCTCGGCAGCAATAAGTACGCCATTTCTATTTGCCTACAAGATCATGGCCAAGTCGGTGATCATAAAGGGTGCTGGAGCAGGCACAACGCCGAATCCGATAAGCATCAGCTGCACCTCGGAGCTGGGTGCCAATGCCATGTTCATGTCCTTCATCATGTTTCACACGATTGCGGTGTTTGTGCTGCCCGGCGTGGGCGTCCTGCTCAATCATTATGGCGTGCGGCGCAAGCTCTGCGCCTTGTCGCTGACAGCACGGGCGGCGCATGGTGAATTGCCGCTGCCCATGCCGATTCTGCGGCGCCAAACGCACATGGTCATTGTGACGGGGTGTGCCAATGCACAGCAGGCAGCGTGTGGTGGTGCAACCACTGCAGACGATACATCGAATGGCAATGGCAATGGTGGTGGCCAGATGGCCTTAAGTCCGGGAGATATACAATTGCATAATCTACAGCCTTGCTTGCCGGGCTCTAGTGCTGCACTGGAAGCGGGCTCCTATCGCTCCAGCAATCCAATTTCACCCAGGTAAGTAAATTACCAAAATGTATTTTATGAGTATGTTCTCAATCGTAATCCTTGCAGAGCAATGAGGGAGATTCGTGCTCACTCGCAACGGCAACGAATTCATCGCGCTGGCCGTGGTCCTGCCACACCAGGTATTCCGCTGCCACAGACATCAACATTACGTTCGCGTCGTCATCTGGCCAATATGCTTATTGCGTCCGCCTTAATCTTTATTGTCTGTTGGGCACCTCATGTCTTTTGTATATTCTACAAGAATTTCGGTTATAAGCAATACTGCAGTAAAACTTCAGTCTATTTTAGTCTTCTATTGGGTAAGTGAAGAACATTTCTAAATATGTAGCCTTTAGTCCTGCCAACACCCTAGAACTTATTTTCTTATCGCTCTAAAAAGTATGCTACACTTTTTGTTAACTAAAAGTTTATCCAATGCAACAACCAAAAGTTTTTGGCTCCTAAGGAACACTGACTTTAACTTTGGTTTTTTGTGCTTTATTTATTTCAGGCTACTTTTATTCAGCCATCAGTCCGGTCATCTATTGGGCGCTCAACCATAATACGCTAAGACAATCGCCCTGTGCGCCTATCATCCGTATGCGTTCCATGCAAAATTTTCTGCGTTCGCGCTTTCGCTCGCATACCGTACCGCCAGCACCCTCGTCAACAAATGAGGCAGCGTTGGGGGCATTCAATCCTAAGTTGATAAAGCTAACACCGAAGCAGTATAGAGCTCAGGCTTCTTCGCATTATCTCTACTAGTGTGATACTAAACTAAAAACTTGATATACATATATACAAAAAAAAAAAAACTAAAAATAAATATATATATATACAACTATATATATATATATATCTATATTATTATACATATAGCATATTTTTTACTTTTGACACTCGTACCCCAATCGAAATCTATCTCCGCTCTAAAAAACCTAACAAAAAAAACTCTCTTGATGTTTTTCTTCAAAAGCTCTTCGCAATTATAGTTGACAAAACAAATCAACCATATACAAATACCATATATACAAGCCAGATCATATACATATATATACATACATATAGTTTAGCTACTACATACATACATACATACATACATAGTTGTTAACGCTTATTTACAACACGATGATGTAAGGCCTGCAATTCAAATTAACAACTAACACAAAAGATACAAATTGAAACAGAGATAACGAAAAACTCATTTAGTGACTTGTTTGAGATGTTGTTTAGTCTTTAAGCTGAATACATACATACATATACAACATAATATTGTACTATGTTCCTTCTCATAGATAAGCAATAAGAAACGCTTTAAGCCAAGTTAAACAAACAAATCAAACTAAAATGATGATCTAAAACTAAACTTAAATCAAAAAAAAACTAAGAAAAAACAAAACAATTAAACAAACTTAAATCAAATACATATTTAAACTACGTTCTTAAGAAAAGTAAACCAAAAAAAAAAAAAAAAAACGTAACAAAAAAATTGTATATAAATGTGTCGAAAAGCATTCTTTCTACACACCTTTTTCTAACATTTTTAACGTTTAAACGACCCGTAAATTGAACCCCTGTGCAGTTCAATTCATACGCAATAGATGATAAATTAATTTTTTAAATGTTATATGTAATTATTGTACGTGTATTTGATGTAGGAGAATTTCTTTTCCGTTTCTTACTTAACTTAAGCCTAACTTTACTCAGTTCTATCTTCTGCAAAAACGAAAAAATCAAAACGTAAAATATTATTGTTAGTGTTAATGTTCGATTTTACATAGATTGTGTTGTAATTATTTACGTATTCAGTGTCAAATCCTATCAAGCATATTAACTGGATAAATTATCAAGACTTTTGTCGAATGTGTAAGCATATTTAACTGTTAATCGACTGACGCTGTTAGTTGCGTCATAAACAATGATTAGTTATACCAATCTGTACTCAATTATAGCCAAATAATATGTTCTCTTAGTGTTCTTTTTTTTGTTTTTAGTGTATTATTCTTTCGCAAACAACTTTCATACAACAGAAACAACAAAAATCAAATTGTGAATCTATAAATGCTATAAAAATATGCTACAATTTAACTATGGTTGTTTTTTTTAAACCAATTAATTACAAAATTGTTATAGCAATCAAAGAGGTTTCAGAGAAGCTGACTTAAAAGGTAGGTTCTTGACTTAATTTAACACTTTTCATCTTATGGACAGTGCCGGGAATAAGTAAAGCTTGATCTACCAGCAATTAATCATAATTGTATTAGTTGCAAATCGTGTTACTAGTTGCAGTTTTAAATCATCATCAAATATTTAATTATAAACGTTGCATAACATTTGCATAATAAAACGAGGCTAAGTTGAATTGCGCTTAACTGAGATTTCCCACAGTCGATACTTGAACGTGGGCGTCGCAACAGTTAGAGAAAACAATTTAGAAATGTTTATAAAATGTTTCTTGCTTTGTCTGCTAATGATGCAGTGTTTTTTAGCAAAAGAGTAAGTTTTAGTAAAAGTTGCATAAAATAAACTAAAATTACATAAATGTCTTGTGTTAGATATCAATTTATACCCGGCCGCTGTGAGGATTATCCAGGCGTTGAGTCACAGATAGGTGGTCCTCTGAGCCTGTGCAGCTTTCCGCCCAAATATGAGATGCCTGATAAGGAGGATATAGATGCAGTCATTAAGCATATAAAAGATTTACAATTGAACTAACGTAATACTATTATTTGTGGTTAGGGAAACTTTACATTTTTTATTTGCAAAAAAACGAAGCGCGATTAAAATACGATTCAAGTATAATTAGCTATAACAGTTTACATTAATTAGTAGCGCGCTTTGACTGCTGCGCATGCTGCTGCATTCGCTTCTCGATCTCGGGCCTAAAGTGACGAATAAGTCCCTGGACTGGCCAGGCGGCACCGTCGCCCAATGCACAAATCGTATGTCCCTCGATTTGTTTGGATATCTCCCATAGCATATCGATCTCAGCGGGTTGAGCATCGCCCTTGACAAAGCTAAAAGAAAATGCATATTTACATATAACTTACATTATATATCTATTTCAGTACATACCGTTCCATTATCTTGTTCATCCAGCCAATACCCTCGCGACAGGGTGTACACTGGCCGCAGCTCTCGTGCTTGTAGAACGAGATCAATCGGGCAATAGCCTTGATCACATCCGTAGACTTGTCCATTACGATAATAGCCGCTGTGCCCAAGGATGTTTGCGCCGCAATCAAACCATCGAAATCCATAATCACATCATCACACACCTTCTTTGGTATAATAGGCGTGGATGAGCCACCGGGGATGACACCCAAAAGATTATCCCATCCACCAGTAACACCGCCACAGTGGCGCTCAATTAACTCCTTCAATGGGATTGACATCTCCTCTTCAACAGTGCAGGGGTTGTTCACATGTCCCGAAATGTTAAATAGCTTCGTGCCGGAATTACGTGTGCGGCCAAAGCTGGCAAACCAGGTGCCACCACGACGGCAAATTGTTGGCGCTACGGCAACCGTCTCAACATTTGTCACTGTAGTGGGGCAGCCAAAGAGACCCACATCAGCGGGGAATGGCGGCTTCAAGCGTGGCTTGCCCTGCTTGCCTTCCAGTGACTCAATTAGAGCGGTCTCCTCACCGCAAATGTAGGCACCAGCGCCACGATGCATAAATACATCAAAATCGTAACCGGTGCCGCAAGCATCCTTGCCAATAAGACCAGCCTGATAGGCCTCGGCAATGGCCAACTGCATGTTAGAAGCCTCATTGTAGAACTCGCCACGAATGTAGATGTATGCAGCCTGGGCGCCCATGGCGCGTCCTGCAATTAAACAGCCCTCCACTAGCTTGTGCGGATCGTGACGCATAATATCGCGATCCTTGCAGGTGCCGGGTTCGCCTGTAAAAGCAAAAATACTTAGTAATCAACCAGTTAACCGCACTTGAAATGCTGCGCAGTCACTTACCCTCATCGGCATTTACTACCAGATATTTTGGACGTCCATCTCCAGGCTTGTTCATGAAGGACCATTTCATGCCGCTGGGAAAACCAGCGCCGCCACGTCCACGCAGACCAGAGGTCTTGATCTCATTAATAATCCATTCGGGGCCTTTGAGAACAATCTCCTTGGTCTTGAACCAATCGCCACGCTTCTGGGCACCCTTTAAACGCCAATCATGACGTCCATAAAGATTGGTAAAGATGCGATCCTGGTCAGCTAATGGACCAAACTTGGTCTTTGTCTGTGGAGGCGGTGTGCCTGGAGGAGGGGCTTGAGTGCTCTGTAGACGCAACTGCAGAGTAGCTGGCAGCGCCGCAACTGCAATGGTGAAATTCATACATATAATATATAAATCAATAAGAGTTTGTAATGCGCAGTGTGTTTGCTGCAGTTTTGTTTTGATGTGCGCAAAAATTACATAATTTAATTGTATATGAATTATAGAATTTGCTAGACGCCTGCGCTTTATATGTCATGTATGCTCTTACACAGACTATGAATCAAATTGTTGGGATTTTATAACTATAACGCTTGTATTTATTTACCAAATTGTGGTTTTGTTAACAAATTATATCGCACGATTGCAGACATTTTCGGTACAACACGACTGACAGCTGCGACTTGACGTTTGTGCGCAGCGTTGCCACTTTGCTCGAAATTGTTGTTATCGATAACCATACAAAACCGACAAGAAAGTTTGGTCATACTGCAAAAGATACAGCTGTTATTATTTTTGCTACTTTGTTTATTTAGATCGAAAATGGCTCAAATTCCATCAAGTAATAACACTGATGGGACCAAAACAGAAACTGTAGAGGAAACAGATAGCTCTACACAGGCGGAGGCTTCACCAGGTGCGCCCACATTACTGCTGCGCCTCGAACAGCCTCGAGATAAACGCCGGGTCAGCTTTCATGATGGTGTCATAGACAATGAACACATGAATCGCATGAAATCCAAATGTAAGTGACTCACTTATATATTTAAATTCTATATTGCTGACCGCATATTTTTAATTGGGTGTGCTTAGGCTGTTGCATATACAAAAAACCCTTAGCCTTTGGGGAGAGCTCTTCGGAAGATGACGACGAATGCGAACACTGTTTTGGTCATCCTGAAAAACGCAAGAAGAACAAAAAAAAATCTTCGAGCTCTGAGGAGAACACGCTCCGCCAACCGGAGCAGCCATCTACATCGGCTGAGGCACGCTTGGAACCGCAACACACAACAACAACGAATCTAAAACCGGCAACAGCAAAAGATATAGAACCCACATCTGAACCTGATTTTGAAACGACCGTAAAACCATCCCTATAGTCGGCTCAAAGCGAAGCTTGTTTTATATAATAAAAAACATTTTACCATTTTATTGATCCAAAGCAATCTAGGAACAATTAACATTCTTTTCAAGATGTTTTCACCAAAATGAACAGTTTAAACATGCTATGATTGAATACAATCATATTTCGCTGATATTAATATCTTGTTGACTTTACAATGTTAAAGTTGCATTCACAAACAACTTCAAATTATTGTTTAAAATGTTAAATGTTAAAATATTATTCAATTTTCAAGAATAATGTGGCAATATGATACTTACACCTTGCATTAATAGTTTTGTTAAAAGTTTATTCTTAAAAAGAAAATTAATCAAAACGTATGGGAATTTAAATAAATATTTAAGCGATGAAAACAAACAAATTAAATATTATGGATACAACATTAAGCTGTTTTGAGCGATATTTAAAAAGTCTGGCAACGCTGACAGCCTTGCACACTTTTGTTTAAAAGGGTTTTGTTAACACAAATGGCTGCTGAAAAAAATACGGGCCAGGAGCCTACTACAAACGATGTAAGCAACACTGGTACGCCAGACAAGCCTGAAGGAGCTGCAGCTAGCAACCAAGCCCCAGCATCCTTGCCAGCAGCAAAAAGCGATGGTGCAGGACGCAAACGCAAGCGGCATCTCTTTAATTCAATACGCACTCAGATGGAATTTTACTTTGGCGATGCAAACTTAAGCAAGGATCGGTTCCTGCGTCGCTATGTTGAGCAGGATCCGTGTAAGTAGAATTTACTTTTTGCTTACATTACACAGTGATTATATCGTTTCATTCTGTATAGATGTTCCGCTGGAAATCTTTTTAACGTTCAACAAAATCAAGACACTTACACAGGATGTACGGCAAATATCGACATCATTGTCCAACTCGCAGCTGCTGGAGCTAGACGAGAGTGGCCTTAAGGTGCGTCGCAAGACAATGCTGCCCAAAAATCGTGATGTCAATGATAAAACGCTATATGTCGAGGCGCTGCCGGCGACGGCCACGCACGATTGGCTCAAGGAGGTGTTCAGTCGCTACGGACCGGTTTCATATGTCTCACTGCCGCACTATCCAGGCACAAAGAAAATCAAGGAATTTGCGTTCATTGAATTTGAAAAGAGCAGCTCTGTCGAGAAGGCTGTCAAGGCATTTGCACAGGTTCAGGGTGTGCTCTCAATGGAGCACACTGATCCCGCCGACCTGGCCAGCATTCGCTCCTTTCAACAGCAGCAGCAATTGACAAGCAGCGCTGGCACCGAAGTGGCGAACGATTCAAAAGCTAGTGTTAAGCAGTCAAAGAAGCGTGAATGCGAAAAGGATTCATTGCAGGAGACTGTTGCCGCCAAACGCATAAAGCTTGAGCCATCATTGCAGGACAAAAGCGATACATCTGGCGTTCAGGTGACATCTGACGGCGATACCTCACAGCAAAGCGACACAGACAAGAACGAGGACAACAGCAAAACCGAGGAGGAAAAAAAGCAACAAAAACGTCGTCGCAAGCAAAAGAAACGTATCAATGCTGACAAACTGAACCCGAACATAATACCCAATGCAATGGAGCTTAAGGTGCTGCCCAAGACCAGCTGGTGCAGTCTGCGTAACAAATATCTAAATCTGCAGCGTCGCATTATCAGTGAGGCCAAGAGTAAGCTGTGGCATAGCATGCAAAACTGCACAACACAGCAGCAGCAGCAGCAGGTGCAAAACCAACAACAGCAGTTAGTCGAGTCCAAAGGCAAGGACAGCAGTCACGATAATCCAGAGCCACTTAGCGATGTGGGCGAAACGGCTGAAGTGCCAGTACCATCGAAGCGTCGAAAGCGAAACAAAACCGCAGGCGTACATAAAATGAACATGAATTTCTACGGCGCCGGTGCAAGCGAGGTGGCAGACGATAGTAAAATAATTGTCAAAGCCGAAGATGCGGATGCACAGGAGCGATCACCACTCTTCAAATACGAGCCGGGTTTAATTGTGGAGTGCACGTTACACGAGCCCTGCGTCAATGTGAAGGACTTTAAGACAGATATGCGACAGTATACGGACATCAAGTACGTGGACATTAAAGAGGGAGATGTGGTGGCACATTTGCGCATGGGCACACCCAATGCGGCTGAGGATCTGGCGCGTCAACTAAGCTGCGCTGAAATGCAATTCAAGGTATTGCACGGTCAGCCAGAGACGCAATATTGGCGTAAAATCGAAGAGGATCGTGAGGCTAAGCTGTCCAAAAAGGTGCGTGTGCAGCAGAAACGTGGACGCGAAAAGGTAGCCAAACTGTTGGCCAAACATATCAAGTTTGATGATGCAGACGATGAGGCATTGGTGGCAACGTCAAGTGCTAACACCAGTGATCCAGTCGCCAACGTAATTATCTCGGCTGAAATCTAGACTTGTTGTTGAAACAAGTTGTTTATTTTAAAGAAGTCAAACCCAAAAAGTGTAAATTAATAAAATATCTGCCCATGTTTTCAAGTATATCATATATGTACATAAGGCTGATGAGCTATTACTCTGGGTTGAATTGGTAAAAGATACCTACCTATAACTCCTACTATGTCGTACTAATTAAGAAAATGTTTTTTACATATTAATCGAACGAACGGTAACAAACATTAAACAATCTTAATTTTTTATTTCAAAACTAACACCAAAATGAGCAGTTTTAACACATGCTACATATTCGAATACAATTGTCGCTCAACTTGCTTATCAATTTCAGCTTAAAGATATAAACTAGGGTTAGCAATTTTCAATTCCGATCCATCCTTCACTGTTTGAAAATCAGGCAGGTACAGTGGCAATTGTTTGCTAATTTTTTGGCTTTAGCTCAAACGATTCGCTAACATTCAGCGGTATATTGTAGGCCAATGCCTGTGCACGGGAGCGCCAAACCTAAACGGCACACAATATATGAGAAAGATAGAAAATAGGATATGTTTGGTAACCCACCTTAATGGTATAATCATCACTGGTAGTGACCAGCATTTGTGAGTCTTTCGGATTGAAAGCAACACTATTGACCACATCTGCATGCTTGAATTTGGCCAAACTGATGCCGTAGTAGCGATCCCATAGGTATGCATGCTGATCCTCAGCTCCACTGGCCACATACTCTTCGCAAACATCTAGAAATATGAAGAAGCATTCGGTGCTGGGCGTATATGCTTTGTGGGCTCGCAGCATGTTGCCCACACGCTTCAGGGTCATCAGATCGATGACATGTATGTCAATCTCCTGTGCAATTGGCGGCGGCTCCAGCGGATTGGTAATATTATAGTTTTTGGGCCACGGCCTAGTGTTCACATAGAGATAACGATGGTCCGGACTGAGTGCCATACCAATGATATGACCATGTAGATCAATTACTTTGTCCACTTGATCGAAACGATCCTTGACAGAGTCATAGTCCCACCAGTCGGGATCGTTACGTGGTGTTTGCTGCTGTTGCTGCTCAGCAGCACGCTTTGCTGCAATCCGTTCCTTGAGCGTTGGACCAGGATCCAGTTTTTTGGGGAAATACACATTGCGTATGCGCTTAAAGCCAATTTGATGGGGCGTAAATGTTTTCGAGCCAGTCGAAAAGATTAGGTACTTGGGCACATTGTTTTCCATTTCATCGTATTCCTCACAAGATTCGTACTCCTCCTCGGTGTCCGTTGCCTCATCGTCCTCTGTTGCTGCGGCAGCTGCACGCCTATACTCCTCCAGATAGTGAATGGTGGCATCTGATGTGTGACCAGGTCGTGCACGCGATCTGCGCATCTGACTATGCTCACTTATATCCGGCAAATAGTTATCCTCTGGCGTTGCGCTGCGGGTGCGTCGCAAGCTTGCTGCATGAGATACAGGATTGCCACTGGCTGTGCCCATGGCGTTGGCAGATGTGGAAGGCAGCTCACTGTAACCGGTTGAGGCAGCGGCTGCATGTGGCTGTGACACTCGAGCCAGTGGATCATTGGATTCGTCTAGCCAAGGACATCTGGCCATCATAATGGCACGCACAGAGCTCGCATTGCGATTGTAAAACTTATATAGCTGGCTCATGATGGGCACATGCTCCGAATCCGTCTCCTGATTCGCCTTGTTAAGCCACAGCACCGAAGTACTAACCAAATGCGCCAGCCAATGAAGATCACCGGATAGCAAATACTGATCACTGAACCAGGTGCCAAAGATATCATACGGTCGATTGACGACCCTGCATCGCAGATGAGATTCTGTTGCGCCCAGATAGAAGACAGCTATCTCACCGGATGTGCTTTGTGGCGATCCAAAATGCACTCCTGACACCAGAAGCAGCGTGTCGGTCTGATTGAACTGAGAATACTGTGTATATTTCCAGCTGAACTGTTTCATATTGTGCGCATATTTTTCTAAAGAGAAACAAAATGTAAAGCAGAAAATAAAATGATGGCAGAAGGAGAAGCTTACCGGTACATGGGTGTTGTGCGTTCCAGATAATCACATAACCATCTTTGGAGCAGGTGGCAAACATTTCACCGTTGTGTGCGAAGCTCACATGCAGCACCTGATGTGTATGTCCCTGACTATTACCATCGCTTGGATTTAAACGCTGCGCCTGCACAAATGGGATTTCTGTGCTCAGACGCTGATACTCGGAACGCCAGCTGGTGGCACCGGGCTTAAGTGGTATGCTTGGCGAGGCTCGAAACTGCTCCTGAAACTTGTGACGCCAGAGCAATTCATCTTTGCAAATGGCGTTCCAGCGCCGGCAGCTTAGACCCGCCTGAAGCAGATCATATACGCTAAGGCGTGCAAAGATTTGCAATAGCGCTGGTTCCGGCAATGCCCACCAACCAAATTCGGTATCATCGGCAGCATCACTGCAATCCCCACACGCACCAGCAACAGCAGCTGTGTTTGCACTATTAACCAATCGTGCCTTTTTGAAGGTCAATTCCATTTGGAGTATTTTATATATATTTTTTTAGTCGTAACCTAGTTTCGTGCAATGTTTCAACTGTTGTATGGCGATATGCTTAATACAACTGGCAAGTTGAACAGCGTAATAACTGGTTATGTGTTTTTATTTATGCGTTTTGGCGTTTATTTATCGCAGTTGTTGTCTAACTTAACGGTATGAATTGAATATAACTTTCTCTGCTGTGCCTTTGTTGCTGTTGCTGTTGTTGTTGATTTTCAAGCAAACTGCAAATTTTGCCCATCTCTAGTTTTGACAGCTGTTCAATGTGTACGATATCGAAAACTTGTGAAAATACAAAAACAACATAAAATAACAACAACAGTAACAGCTGTTTGCCCCACAATAAAATGTTAGCAATATTCCGCTCGCAATGCTTAAGAAGGTGTGTTCCAAACAACATTATTATAACTTATTCTTGATGTGCAACTAATAATAATCACCTTAGTGTATGGCAATTGGTGCGCCACTACAGTCTTAAGCAAAAACAAAATGCGGTTGTTATTGCAGCAGCTGTGCGAACGCCCACCTCATTAAATTACACCGAAGCTGAAGATCAGTTGGCAGGCTTGGTCATTGATGAGCTGGTGAAACGCACATCGGCACCAAGGGAGGAATTCAAACAGTTATTTGTTTGCACATCCAGCGACAATGTGAACAGTGACTCTCTCAGCTGTGTCGCTAAAAAGCTGGGCCTGAAGCGCTGCCAAACACATGCAATTCAAAATAAAGCCTGTTCGGTGAGCGGCCTACAAATGTCGCTGGAGTGCTTGCAGGACAACGCCGATGGCTGCATCATATTGAGTGATACGCGCGCCAACATCAAAGAGCAGGAAAACGATATACTGCCCAGCGAACTGATGACATTGGGCATGCGTCGTCAAAAGCCCAATGCAACAGAAAATGATGCTCGGAAGGTGGATCAAAATCCTGCCGCTGCAGCGCTTGCTTTGACCACAGTGCAAACCGCAGAACGTTTGAACTTGCAGCCCCTGGCTGTGGTTCGTGAATTCTTTATAGAGTATGACAACAAACAGGCGATATATCGTTTGAACAACAGTGAACCCATTCAATTGAATGATGTACACAGCTGGCAGCTAGTCTTGAATGATTCACAGAAGGAACAGCATGGAATGTTTGCCAAACTAAATGAGAAGGATGTGCGCACGCATGATGTGCAGCAAATTACAGCCAGCCATGTGTTGACGCACGCGGTTCATGCCTTACCCGCCGGCAGCTTAGGTTGTGTGGTTATGGAATCTGGCGATGGGCGCTGCGTGCTTTTGGTGCTTGAAAAAATGTGAGTAGCCCTGAGACAGTTCCATTATTCGCAAGCTAAAACTCTTTAATCTGAACAGCCTGGCCGCACCTAAACTGCCGACGAGCCTGCCACAATTGACACTCTATACAAAAGAGCCTTGTCCGCTCTGTGATGAACTGTTGGCTCAGCTGGACGAACACTTTGCGGGCGAGTTTGAGCTAAAGAAAGTGTTTATTGATCGCAAGGAGAACGTGCGTTATCTGCGACTTTTTCGATACGATATACCCGTACTATTCCTCAATGGCCAGTTTCTTTGCATGCACACCCTAAATGTCACGGCATTGCGAGAGCGATTAGCAGCTCTAAAGTTAACTGCAGCAGCAGGAACAACAACAAGCGGAGATAAAGCTGATAAGAATACAAAGTAGGCAAACAGTTGTTTACATGTTGATTTGTTGTTAACATTTTTAATAAAAACCAAATTTCTCGTCAAATCTCTTAGAATAACTCGCCCATGGGCTTTATGGTAATCTCATGTATCTGAAAAGTAGCACTTTAGAGTTTGCATAAAATGGTAAATTGTTGATCATAAATTTACCTGGACATGTGGCGGAGTACTTAGTGCATACAGCACAGCATCAGCAATATTCAATGGCTCAAGTCTGGCCATGTCCTTAACATAGAAATGTATTTCTTCTGGAAAGATATTTGTATTGACAGCACCCGGACATATTCCGGTAATGCGCACCTTGCTCTTATGCAGCTGAAACTCCTGACGATACGTTTCGGTTAGGGCCGTGATGGCAAACTTCGTAGCCGGATAAATGTTAAACGATGGCAATACATCAATAAAATTCAACACTTGCTGCCCGGCAATGCTATTTATAATGAGCACATGACCCTCTACATTGCGCTTCGTCATGTTGTTAAAGGCTGCTCGAGTGCACCAAATGACACCCATGATATTCGTATCAATAACTTCGCGCAACTTTGACGTATTGCCTGGTGTTACCAGTTCCGTTTCTCGCGTGATACCGGCATTATTAAGCAGGACATCGGGGCCATCTAGCTCACGTTCGATCCAGTCGAAAGCATTTTCCACCTGCTCCTCCTTGGAGATATCACAGCGTCGTGGTATAAAGTTGTGCTGCAATTCAGATGGCAAACTCTCACGCAGCTCCTTTAATTTGGCCTCACGTCGTGCCAGTCCCACCACACGTAATCCTGCTCCAATCATTGCACGGGCACAAGCAGCTCCGATTCCACCGCTAGCACCGGTAACAACAGCCACTTTGTTGTGCCAACGTTCCATGTTTTCAAGCGAATGGAATGCAAGAGTGGCTTCGGTGCCAGTTCAGTGTTCGCGCTGTCACGCACTTTGTCGGCTTCAATGGGGCGGCAATAATTGGCATTAAGTAGGTTAATCCCTTATAGTATGGGCTTACATTTGATTTGTGCTTCAAGCGAGCAAGTTAGGAAATATTTCTTTTTAAATATTAACCAACTACTGTAGTAATTTATTCTTACATTCTTATTAGTTATTACTAATGACATTTTCTCAACTTAAAATAACATTCTAAATTAATATTATATTAAATTAAACCTACGCGGCTATTAAGAAATCTATGACAAGCGTTGTAAAATTATAATTACAGTTTGAATAATACTAATGACTTCTATTTGCTTTGTAGTATATTCAGTCTATTGTCGCTCTAATTGCAATCTTTCATATCTAAATAATATAAGGCAAATTTTTTCCCTTGCCTCCAAATTCAGATCCGAATCCAGTTTATTCAAACATTGTCCAACGTATCTGCTAAAGCAATATGACTGTGTTTCCTGGTCCTTATTTCTTTGGTTTGTCGCTGTGACAGACAATTTATGCAGTAATGGGCTTTCAGATGTTTCTGATTGCTTTCTTTTGCGTTTGGGCAGAGGTATTTCTGGTTTACATTCGAGAAAATCGATAAAATGTTCATTCGTTGATCTTTGTTCGTTTTCTTGGGCTAAGGGTTCAAGCACAACACCACGTTCGCCTGATCCCATTTCCGATTCCATTTCTCCATTCGAATCCGATAAGCTTGCCGACGTTTCGAAAACCTTTAAATATATCAAATAATTAGTTAGTTTAAATACAGTTTAAAGCATTGATAATAATTACAGAGGGTTCACCATTGTTGAATGAGTTTAAAGATGATTTTGGCCCACGGCAACCTAACAAAAAACTCATTCGCGAACTATACTTCCAGCCCCCCGCTTGCATATGTTCCTCAGCGTCCGAGAAGCCACCGTTAGATTTGGGTTTCACCGTTTTGAGATCCGCTTGAAAATAGGTTCTCAAATTGTTCCATTTCTTAAAACAGTCATCTGACAAACAATAAAATAGTTATAGGTCAGTATATACAAAATGTTTTAAAGAATATCTTACGTACTACGGGTAAATGGTGTCCGTGGTTTTAAAGCTCCATTTATTTTATCTGCAGCCAGGTACCAAAAATGTGCTTTTAAATGTTTCTTCTTAAAGTCGGGCACAGAAGTATCCCAAACATAAGCGTGGCTCTTAATTAAATCGATTAAATAGTTGACTTCAGCTTCCCTCCAATTTACCATTCTTTGACCTGTAAATATTCAGTATATTGTAGATGTTTTTTGGAAACTTCAGTTTAATTAAAATGATACATGAAACACAGCTTTCCTTTCGCCAAAACTAATTGATTTTTAGGCTTGTTCTTATCATCAATTTAGGTTTCCTTACCTCTATGAATCCTGTGAAACAAATTAAACTTGACTAGCGCATAACAATTGTAGTACAGAATATTCTTACGGTTTTGTTTGATGCTCCTGTAGCTGTGTTTCTTCCCAGTGCAACTCCATATTATCAGCAATATTGAATTCGGGGATCGCGTCCTCCTCTATCTTCACAATTCCAATGTCAATTTCCCTGGGGGGTGGATGTTTTGCTTCGCACGAAACTTTCTGGTTTTCCATTAAATGCCAATTGAAGTCGTCGCTGTGTTTTGTAGTTGCGTTTTGTCCTCCTATTGACATTGCTCAAGCAAAATGCGTTGGTGTTTCCCAGTTAAGGCGCATAAGACAGGATTTAAGAATTATCATGCCATTTAAAAAAACACATTACACACGGTTTTGCTACACGGCTATTTTTCATTGCTGTGCGGACATGGCAACTCGAGTGAATTATCATAACACAAACAGCTGTCGGCAATCAGAATAAATACAGGAATTAAATGCGCTGGTTCAACACCAGCAATTACAATTGTAGCTGAATATTAAATCACGACAAATTTTCTGATTTTGCAACCAACTTATTCCTTTTTTGTATAGAAAACATTTGAATTTGTTAACATGTTTAGCGTTGCCTTGACAACATGTCGCCCGACGACAACACTTAATCGGCCGACCGCCACAATTAAGTCAGCAATCTACAGAAACTATAAAAACCTCAAGTCGCAAGCAGGTGTTTATACTTTTGTAGAATTAGTGCATCAAATAAAAGTTAGTTCGATATATAAATAAGCAATTGCCTAAAGCACACATACAAAATGTCACAAATGGATTTAGAATTGAAAAAGGTATGTGTCCAAACGACAACCCATGGACTGCCGGTTGTCAGCGCGTGGTGCTACCAATAAGAAAAAAATACTCATCCGTTTTGTTGTTTCTTAACCCAACCCCAAATCTTAAACAGGCTTTTAGCGAAATGCAAGTAAACAAATTAGAAACGTCGAAAAAGATTATGATGATTGACATGAAATGCGACATGGTGAAGACAGGTAAACACAAATATACCTTAACTGAAAAGGGCACCAGCGATTTAACGGATGATACCAGGTAATGTTTTCAAAATGATAAATAATGGAATGTATTTTAAATGCCAATTTGTAATTTTAGCGTATACATGCCTGTGGGGCGCATGTTTGTGTTGACCGATGTGCAGAGCATGCGGAATGAGCTAAAGAGTATGCAGGAGAAATGTGATAAAACCATTGAACTGCTCGAAAAGAAGAAAGAATTTCTGCAAAAGTCACTAAAAGACCAGGAAGATGGTCTGCGTGAGCTAGTGCAACAGCGCAAGCAAGCGGATGC
Source organism: Scaptomyza caliginosa (assembly GCA_035044725.1). Lineage (NCBI taxonomy): Eukaryota > Metazoa > Arthropoda > Insecta > Diptera > Drosophilidae > Scaptomyza > Scaptomyza caliginosa. The sequence continues at coordinate 212,208 of JAWNNR010000013.1, read as the reverse complement.
AGCAGCAAAATAAACCTACAGTCATTTCAATTTCATTGTTCTTAACACAAACCAACACATGAGTTATTTATTTGTCAATATAATGGTCGAAATTAAAGTTTGCATAACTAACAAACTCGTTTCCCAAATTTCGTTCATGCTCCGGCCGAAAGTTACACCTCTTCACTGGCAAGCAGGTGACCAGCCAAGGTTCGACAACCTCGCCAGAACAAAATACAAGCTTGGAATCGGTGTTACGCTGCAGGTTGATTATTATCCTTGACATCTTGGACATGCACTCTTTGGAGAGGAATGGTGGATCCGCAATTATTAAATCATAGCATTTGTGATGTTCTTTCAGGTAATCCGTATTGCTGTCAACGGCGTTAAAATCATAATGCACAAAATCATTGCCGTAAGCAGCAAAACGCTGATCGTACTCAAAGATGTTAACTGAAAGTCCAAATGTTTTATAAACCAACCTCTTACACATGTGATTCTAAACAATTACCTTTGTCATGGACATCCTTAATTGTTGCATACAGCGATGGACATGATAACAAGGCTATTCTGAAGTCATTGCTACCTTGTTCTGAAACAATTTTAGAGACGGCATTGCCTATTGCACGTTTTGTCAGCTCGCTGTACCAAAATTGACTGAGTTGCTAAATGATGTTGCTCATTATTTTCCAAACATTCACAAGATTCAAGTTTTCTTTTCTTACCCAATCCTCTTCGAAATGTGCATCCTTACCGGTTTTGTTGATTAGTCGTTGCTCCTCGTCGTGTTCACGCTGTGACCGTTCTGCCAAGAATTCATTGAGAATAGCCAATGTGTCTGCAGGTAGTGTTACATCGTCGTTGTCCATTGCTCTTTATTTCTTAAATATAGTGCCTATTTATTAAATGCGGTTGGATTGTTCCTGCACGCCAATACATTCAAAAAGCAGGTACACACTGGCGTAGCGTTGCCAGATGGATAAGCAGACGATGTGGGTATATTTTGGTAAATATCGATGTAGATGACAGTACTGCGTACAAATAGTTATCGGTCGTCATTCAGTAGTAAATCTGTGTCGACACATTTATTTTATTTAACTTAATTTCAAAGTGTAAAACAACGCTGTGCGTTAAGATCATTTTTCGGGTAAGTTTTTGCAATTGGCTTATAAACTGTGTTCGCATCAAAAAAGACTTGGAGTTAAATAGACTGCATGCTAATTTATATTGCAGCTGCACTGTTCGCGCTAGTTCTGTTGCTTACTTTCTTCGCACGCTGGTATTTGTGTGTGGAAGGGGCTCGAATTTAATAAAACACAAAAAAAGGGTGCCCGCAATGGTTAATAACCTAATTTACACATGATGATCATTCGTATCTGTGCGTATGAATATTCATAAAAATAAGTGCACTCATTTTTGTGAACAATCAGAAAATATGCAGGTCTTTGTCGACGAATTTGCTTTGCCGGCTCCTCATACACTGTTGCTACGTGTTGCCCAAAAAAAAAAATTACATCGGTCATTTGTGTCTCAGACTAATTGAAAAGTAATTAATGTAATGGCGTGGTCTTTGAATCCAGCGCCGATTTAAGTTGTTTCAAAAATGTTTGCATGTTCACATATGTACATGAAAATGAGCGTATTTGGGTGTTTCAAGAGAGTTCAACAATGTCAATCAACGCAATCAAATGTCATACACAATAAGAACGCGCACCTTGTCCCCAATTGTGCGGTTTAATACTGACGTGTTCCTCGTGGCCCAGTGCGTGACATCACATGTGTAGATTTTACAATGTTCAGCTTAATTTAACAATCAAAAGAGTTTCCCAAAAAATAGATAATTTCAATAATAAAATATTAGTTATTGGTTGACCTCATTGTTAAATGTGCATGTCAACCAAAAAACAAATACACACATGTCTTCAGTACCATTTGACCCATTTTAATCTAAGGACATCAAAATCAATATAATTTGTCTGCCCTTCAGTGTGCATACTTAATATTTACCCCTAATGACCAACTGCTGTTAACTATTTTACAAACGTTTCATATCTATCACCTGTATGCAGTATTATTGCCCAGTGTTGTCAGCTTATGAGCGTTTTGTTTTTTGTAGAATAAAACTTGGATAGAAAAAATAAGCTAAATGTTATTTACAAGCACAAAATATGACTTTAAAAGGCTAAACTGTCAGCTCTTAATTGATATTACAAAACACAGCCGCCAGTTTTGAAGCTCGTTTCCTACCTACGTTACGCCGTCGCACTTTTCTTTTGCTCTCACTCTCTATTCACACTCTTGTGTGTACGTGTGTATGTGTTAGTGTGTGCGTCTGCCACCTGTTTGGCCCAACACGTATACACGCTCGCAGGTGTGTGTGTGTGTGTTGTGTGTGCGCTGTTTTGACAGCTATGTCGTAATAACATGCACATTGTGGTTAGCTAGTCAGTTGGTAGACGAAACGTCTCGACATCTTCTCAGTATCAGTTTTGTTAGTCGCTGAAGCGCTTAGCTTAAAGCTCGCATTGTAACGGCTTTGAAATAAAAGTACATAAATCTATCTACGTTTAATTGTGATTTTTTTGTAATTCATAAAAAACTCATTTATTTGTTGTGCTTCGTTAACTGACATTTCTTTAAATGCAAAAAAAATATTCATGTGTGGCTTTCGTTAACTAAAAAAATCTGTTTGTAAGACAGTTGAAATTGCTGTTTAAATATTTAAAGTGTAACAAGTTGTCTGCTTTCGTTTGATTTAGCAATTGACATTTCATTGTTTTTGTTAATGTTTTTGCTTGTGCAAAACTTGGCCATAATTGCAGCCAAATTCATACTTACCACACAGACCCGCACATTATCGCCTCTTTGGCAACGCCAAGCATGCCTTTAACATTAACTCTGTGTGTCAGTGTGTGTGTGTGTGTGTGTGTGTGTTTGAGCTTAGCAACTTTCCATTCAACTGGTTTAGTTTTGTGTGTTTGTTTTTTTTTTACGACACACACTTTATGTCGTATGTAAATTACAATTAAGAGCGCGTACTATTTAAATGCCCTATTAAATAGGACGAGCTAACATTACAAAGAACTTGTTGTGCTACCCTCGCAACCTACTGTCCCTTAATATAAAGCATTTATCATGACAATGCACGTTTATTAGTGAAAAGTACAATACTACACTTTAAATAAATCAAAAAAAAAAAAACAACAACAAAAAAACTTTAACCAGACAAAGAGTAAATTCAATTTGTATTGATTGCAAATATTTTATTTTTGTTTTGTTTTATTGTCTGCTTGTTGTACTTCAAATTCCAGTGCTTCTTATATAGCGGCCGTAGTCATAGTCCGTTTATCAGGTTTCACCGATTAGCAGGGCGTTTTGATAAGAATAACAGTTTGTTTGCTCTACCCACTGATAAGGCGTTTTAATGGTCTGATAACTTTACTTGCAGAACCGAAAATCAGCAGTGAACTAAAGGAATAACAAGCTACAAGCATTATGAGTACCCCAACTGAGCAGCCGAGCTTTGACAGCGCCCAGGGCGATGCCCAGCCAAGTGCATCAAGCACATCCCAGCAACAGGAACAACAACAACAACAACAACAACAGCAGCAGCAGCAACAACAACAGACAACACAAAATGCGCCAGCAAAACTGCTGCAACATTTCCAAACAAATCGCATTGATTCGGCTCTTTGGGCGCTCCGCCTGCTTGTCATAGTCTTTACCATCAGCTATGTTTTGCCCATATTCACGTAAGTTAACAACCTAGAACAACAGGAAACAACCAACTACTTTTACTAATAGCTTGTGATTTTCTTTTAACAACTTTCAGATCCCAGCAGAGCTCGTTTAGTAAGGTTCTGCTGGCGAACGCGGCTATTTCGGCGCTACGCTTGCATCAGCGCGTTCCAGCATTCTCCTTTAGTCGCGAATTCTTGTCGCGTCTGTTTGCCGAAGACTCCTGTCATTATATGATGTACTCGCTTATCTTCATTAGCATTCGGCCAACGTTGCTAGTGCTCATCCCAGTTGTACTCTACTCTGTGCTGCATGCGTCCAGCTATTCCCTCAAGCTTTTGGATGTACGTATTGCTTAATAATCTTTTACATTCCAGTTGCTAATTCATTTCTTTTCTTTTTTTTTAGCTTATTGGCCAGAACTCTTGGTGGGGCGCACGTTTCGCTATCTCCATTGTGGAGTTCCAGGCGGCTAACATACTGAAGGCAACCGCTTTCTGTGAGATCTTCATAATGCCCTACACAATTGTGTTGACCTTTATGTAAATGTTATAAATCACATTTAAATACCTGTATCTTTTGCTAATCCAAACTCTATTTGTTACACCACAAACAGGGCGCATGCTGGTCTGATGACACCCATCATCTACTATCACTATCTGGTCATGCGTTACAGCTCTCGTCGCAATCCATATCCACGCACCGCTTTTGCAGAGCTAGCCATTGCCTTTGAGGCACTTGCAGCACGCTCTCCGCCTGCCGTTGGCAAGATTATTCGCAGTGGCATTGGATTTGTGAGTCGTTTGGCACCACAGCCACAGCCGGCACCAGCGCAGTAATCAAATTGTGCAACCACAACCAGAACAACAACAATCAAGTGACAAGCAACCAGAAGCAACATTATAAGCAAATTAAGTCTTTTTTAACACACAAGAAAAAACACAACACGCAAATCAGAGTTTGGGGCCCATACATTTTATTTGTTTTACAGCACATTCGTAAAGCTGCTGCTTAATTTGTATTTTTCAACTATATATATTATGCCTACAATCTAAATATTTTGGTTATTTAGTTAAATTATTCAGTAGTTGTTTCTTATGCTAGACAAACTGTGCATCAATTTCAAATTTAACGCTTGTATTATTAACGTTAATGCAGACAATTAGTTTGTAATTATTATAACTATTTGTATGTGTTGCTCTATTTTATTTTGTAACCTTGCAAGCTTCATAAGAGACTAAAGGGAAATATGAATTAATGAGTGGAAAGTCCGCATCGTTGTTTAATTGAGGGATTAACATACAAATTTATGCATGAATGACATCAATATATGAATATATAAATATATATTTCCTAATGTGTAAGAAAACAAACATGTTGACATTTAATAAAATTATTTACAAGATGCGATATAATTATTTTCCTTGCAGTTGTATCTTGAAATCAACAAATGAGATTAAAACTTGACCAAACCGAAAACTTCAAAAGAACAGCGAATTGCTGCATAAGATTTGAACTTAAAAGTTGAATAATGCATGTGCCTCAATATCTTTTGGGATGTTGTTCAAAGCCAAGTTCACACACACACTTGAAACGATAAAAATATTCAATTATTTGATTGTTCTGATATAAGTTTCCTACTGTTTTTATTTTGGTTTTAATATTGTTCAACATATGATTGTACTATATTTTTTTAATAAACAAGTATTGTGTATTTAAATTTAAGCAATGTACATGTACATATAAATGTTTACAATAAAGAAAGTTAAACGTTTTGTCTATATTTTCCATTATTTTTAAATCCTAGCTAACATAAATTTGATTTTCAACATTTATTAAAAATATATATCATTTACATTGCATACTTTTAAGCGCATACAAATAAATGCATTGCACAACAGGTAACCTTAACACATAAAATCAAAAGGCATTGCATACTTTTAGGATGTACTTAAATTATGTTATTGCTAATTTATGCAATTATTTACTTAAAATATTTAATGCATTACATTTGATTGACAATAGAGTAATTTTCTTATTATTTCAATAAACATATTTGTTATAACTATTGTTACGTCTATTTGCAACTTCTTAAAGTATGTGCATATGGAAGAAAATCAATGCAACATTCGTTTTCACTTTCAATACACACACGAACACAACACACACACATGCAAACTCAGAAAAAACAGGAAAACTCCAACATTTCATTGCATAGGCTTAGGCGTTGGCGCTCAGCCGTTTCGATTCAACTCGGCTCGTACGTAAATGAACCAACATGAGAAGACGCAGATGAGAATATTTCAACCCCCCAAGATGTAAGTGAGAGTGTTAAGCAAAGTACAAAAAAGTGGGGTAGACAAAGGGCTCCCACTTGAGCAAAGAACAACAAATGGATTTAGCTTCCGAATTTTCGGCTCACTCCGCCAGGTTCAATGAACTCTTGTGCGTTGAACGCCAAAAAGAAATAGAACTTTTCTTTCGATTGCCAACGAAGAGAGACAGAAAGTGAGAGAGAGCGAAAGAGAGGGGGGAGATGGAGGTGAAAGCACAAGACTCACTTTCGTTTGGCCGTTGTTGTTGCGTCTCTTGGGCGTCCAATTCAACAGTGAGACAGGCAATGCTCCCCCCCCTTCCCCGCCAACCATATCACTTTTCTCCTTTTCCCTTTGCCGTTTGGCGTTGTTGGCGCTGACGCTTTCGTGGGGTTCTTGAACTTTCCCTTTGCCCAGATTTTTGTGGCGTTTGTTTTCTTTTGGCTTTTTTTTTCGGGGCACTAAAAATACAACACACACACACATACGTATGAATGTCTTTATTGACACCCAAAGAATTTTTGGTTAAAGATTATATTTCTTTCGAATTGTTGATCGGTCTTCATGGCTGCATTAATGTTTGACATGTTTTTTTTTGTATTTTCCGTTTGTGTGTTGTTGTTTTATTTGTTTCAATATTTTCGTATTTCAACTTGATTTGTTGTTTCCGTTACTGCAATTTAGGGAGTTTTTTTTTAACTTTTGTAAATAAGTTTTGGGAACTTTTTGTAGAAACTTTAATTAAGCAACCTTAATAGATAATAGTTACTCCAAAATTTGATTAACAATTTTAAAAGGCATATTTTACCATTCAGCAATTTTCCAGAAATTATTAAATCTGTAAGCTTTTTTTTTAGTATATTCTTTTTATATTTTGTCGCATTTTGAATATTTTAATACCATGATAGAATATTTAAATTAAATATAAATTATAATAAATATTAAATTTAAATATTTGCAAGAGAAATAAGACATAAAAAATAATATTCTTTCTTACTTAGTATTTAAAATGTATTATTAAATTTATTTTATTAACTTTCTTAACAAGTACAATATAAATATATTTTATGAAATGTTTTTGTACAAACAAAATAATTTCGAAAATTGCAACTACTTATTTAATTTATTTTACCTTCAGATATAACAGAAACTCAAGTTTCTAGACTATAATATCTTAATATTATAATAAGAGTGTAGAAAAACATTTCTTTACTTTATTTAGAATTAATTTGATTTATAATTAATTTCAAAAGCAACTTGTAAAAATTGACTTTATAAGATTTCAAACGTTATGTTATTTATTATTGCAATGTTTTAATAAGTATTAAAAAACGTTTTTATCTTATGATCTGAAAGCAAAAGATTTCTATATTAAATTTTTTTCAATAAACGAAGACTAAAATAAAAAAGACTCAAATTTATCAACTAATCCGTGTATATATTTAAAATAAATACTTTTTAGTAACCTTATATTTTATTTGTTAAAATAATTCTCCAGATATTTTAATAAAAAATAAATAGTTGAAAATTAATACTGAACAATTTTTGAAAATTTCAATTTTAATGCAAGAACAGAAAGTTAAATCAAATAAAATCATGTTAATTAACCAAAATTATTATAGTTCGTGAACCAAACCAACAAATGTAATAAACAAAGTCATATTTAGTAATCCCCGATGTGGGTCAAGCTAAGCCAAGTAACAAAAATCAAATTGGGTATAACAGCTTTTTTTTTGTTAGTGGGTGGGCCGAGGGGCTGGGGAAGTGGCTGTTACAACCACCATGGTATGATAGCTTACGAATCCACAACTTGGGTTGGGACACGCATAAAAACCCAGTGCTGATTATGCATTATTTTTCACCCTCAGGCTCCACACCATGCCAGTGACATCATGTTGCCCACCCACACAACCAGAAAACAGTTGCATTTGTTATAAAAGAATAACACAAACAACAACAAAAACCAACCAGAATTAAATTAGATACAGAAAGTAAAAGCCTTACCAAAAGCCCCATACGTTTGTTTTTTTTTTTTTTTGGGGTTGTCCGCTTGAAATTCCCAGCTCTTGTAGCTTGCTCACCAGCAAAAGGTCTTTGAACTCAACTGAAAATGGGTCATACAACAATTTGGTGTTTGTCTATGTGTGTGTGTGTGTGTGTGCCTGTGTTTTTCCCAAATTTCCCTAGTGTCCGTTATGATGCGGTGGTGGGTGTTATTTTTTTTTTTGTTCTTGTCTTCTCCCCGCCTTAAGTCAAAATCAATTTCAATTGCATTGCGTAGTCGCTTGGAGTTTGCGCATTTTAAACAGCTGTTTTCGCAGCACTAAGCAATTGGGAAATTTTTTGGGCATGTTATTGAGTGAGTCTTGTGCGCAATATGAATTAAATATAAGTTGACAATAAATTGTATTTATATATGTGAAGAGTATAAAATTAGTAATTACAATACAAAGTTATAGGAACTCAACGCAAGAACAAATTACCCAATGACCTGCGCTCAAAACGTTTCAAATTTCCCCGCAGCATAGAATTGCCCAAACTCACTCACACAAATTGCCTAGCACTCAAACGACTCGGCGGCGCGCTCAAATGTTTAAATGTTGCTCAAACGTAAATTTCCCAACCAATTGGATTTGATGTGCATGACATAACCGGCTGGAAATTGTTAGCTTGTGCGTGAGAGAGTGCGTGCGTGCGTACGTACGTGCCAATGTATATATGTGTGTGTGTGTAATTCTCGCCTCTTTGTCGTTGTTGTTGTAGTCGGTTTGCTTGTTTGTTTGTTTATTGTATTGTGTACAAGTGCAGTCGGTCTGTGTGGGCCAGTGACCTCAAGTAACGGTATCCATAGTATTAGATAAGTTTTTTCGGACATGTACGGGGGCACTTTTCCGTTGCTCTTCGCTACTTTTATGTTATGCTCTTTGTTCTTTTTTTTTCGACAATTTTAATTCTACCCGCAGCGCTGTTTAACAATATTATGTTGATTGAGAAAGAAAGCTTTCTGTTTTTTTTTTTTTTTTGGTTGGGGAGGAAGAATCGCTGCACTTGAGTTTTGTTGTGATTGAATAAGGTAATCTTAGCTAGATATCATTCTTTAAGTGGTAATTTATGTTTAAGCATCTTATGTTTTCGAATGTTCTGGTAATTGAAATTGTTGTTTGGGTTAAAGTTATCGGAAATGCCAAGTAATAAACTAAACTAGCGTCTGCTTCAGGTTCTAAACAATTTAGTTTAACCCTTTCCATAATCATTCTCAAAGGAAACAATGCCGGCCGGTGTATGCGTTTAGAGAGCAAAAGCTTTAGTTAATTAAATGCAAACAAACCAAAATATTTGCCAGTATGACAATAAAATATTCCCAAAAAAAAAAGAAAAAACAAAGCAGACCCCAAACCCAACAAAACAAATGATGCGCATGTCAATTGACAGTGGGTGGATGTGAGAGAAACCACCCTTGCATGGGCAAAAGTCACCCACCCAGCGGCAGGCACAAAAGCGAGAGAGAAAGTTAAGGAAATTTTTCGTGTCAAGAAAGTGAAAAGAAAACTGCAAGGTCATTGAACTTGAGGCGAAAAAGTAAAAGCTAAGCCGGAAAACTCAAGCCAAGGCAAGAAGCTGAAAACCCACAAACCCAAACTAACCCCAAAAGGCAAAAGGAAATTTCTTGGACAGCATTTGGGAAAAGACATATGTATAATGCAGAAACCCAAGCCGAGGGTGGATTGCACACCTTAAGAAGGGGGGATACCGGAGGGGGGCGGCACAACTGAAAGGCAATTTGACACACATCTGAACATGAAAACAGATAAAATGCCGGAATAAGAGAGAGCATTAAACTCAAACCGGCTGCCAAATAAAATGGTGCTAAACTTTTTCCTGCTTGTTTTGCAGCCCATCTTCAATGTTAGAATTTTCTTGTCTTAGCCCTGCCTGATAATCTAAATCGTAAAATTTGTAATTTATGCCAACAACGGTTGGCGGTTATGTGTGTGTTTAGGCCAAGCAAAAGCAACAAAAAAAAACCTTTCTAATCAACTTAATCTTGCTTTAATTGTGCAAGGAGAAAAGTTTGCTTAAATGCTTCAAGGTATCCAGGAATAATGTTGGGAAACGGCTAGAAATATGTTAGATACAAATGTTTTTAGCACAGAAAAACTTAAAAAGAGTTTTTAATTTACTTACAATGTATGATTTCTTATTGAAATAAGTTTTTATGGTAAATGATCCTTTTCCAAATTAAAACAATCCAAAAAAATTCAGTCATTATTTTTTGCTTAGTTTGTTTTAATAATATTTGTCCTAAAATCATACTAAATTTTTTTATACTTGTTTAAAATGTTTTAGGCTTAATGTTTTCCTCTTTTCAAGTCAAAGTTCAACACACTTACACCACTTATACCCATAATACTTAATAATTCATAAGCTATATAGATGACAATATTCTACTTAAGTAAAACTTGCTCTTAGATCGAAATGATCTAGGAACTAAAGGCGAATTAAATCTCATTAAACACTTTAATCGAGCACATGATCTTAATTTACAATTATTAAACTATTAGAAACGTTCAATTTAATCTTTTACGTACACTTATTATTAAGATTTTATTTATAGATTGTGTTGGGGCATACCTTAGGACATATATTATTACTATCCGTCTCGAACGACCCGATGTTTAACGACTTTGAGAGTCTATATCCAAAATGAAACAGCTTAACATTTTATTTACTACATTAATATTTATACAGATTTTTAGTTTATTGTTCCGCGATCATTCGCTCTTGTCTTAGTTCTACTGCCGATTGTGTTTTATAGTATCGATCGTACCATTTTTAGTATTCAATATATCGAGTAACTTAAAATTACATTACAATGTTTTGCTTATCGATTATAAACTTAGATTTTACGATATCTTCCGCAACAGATTGTTTAATTTCATAATACTGAATTGCACTATAGCATGAAAATCGATATCTTAAAAATGCCATTACTGCTTCTTCTTACTTTTCGCTCATTCTTCGTACTGTGTGCGAGTAGAAGAAGAAGAAGTGAAGGACAAAAATATAAATAAAAAAACAAGCCTTAAGGGCATTGTGGAACCCAACTGTCAACCAGTCATAAAGTATGCCATTTGGGGACTTATTTATTGGCAACGTAATTTAAATGTAGTATTTGTTGCTGTGTAATTGCATATTCAACACACACACACACACATACATACAAAAAAACCTATACACTTGTTTATTTTTATGCGTTTAAGTAATTTTCTTTGATTTTTATTTCTCTGTTTCTCGCATATAAATTTCATTTACAAGTGCCTGAAATAAACATTTCAACTTAGAGAGAACTTTAACAACGAACTTTAACCAATTGTTATCAAAAGTGTTTAAGACCTGGGAACTTAACTAGTTTTAAGAACTTAATATGGCTTTATCTATGGTATATAGTTCGTTTCTTTGGCCCATACAATCAGTTTTATATTGCCCCTAAATATGTCTGGGGTATTTTGTGAACCTTGTTACTTTAGTTATGGAACGTCACTAATCGATTATCGATCTTTATTTACTTTCGATTGATTACAAAGCAAACAATTAGTTTTATTAATGCCAGGTTATTTTCCTTTTGCTCTAACCGATGATTTAAAACTCATTTCTTTTGTTGCTTTAAATGCTTTTGTTTAACACAAGATCAAATAGAAAAGGGAATACCGATAATTATCGATAAGATACACAATCATTTCTTGTATTTCAGTTCTATCTATTGCGGATATACAACATCCAAGTATTCCTATTTATCCCCCATATTCATTCATTCATATTTAGAAGTGACATCAGTTTGTTGAGTTTACTTTTCGATAAATTCGCAATCGTTGTATTGAGGGGAACTTTTCGAAATTGCTTGTCTAGGACCATAAATCATAAGTGAAAAAAAACAAACAAATACAATCCACTGCATACGTTAACTAATATATTTTTCTAATGAATATTTGTTTGCATTTTGCATTTTGTTGGACGACACGTTCCGGCCATTAACATAAAGCGTACAACGCCACCGGAACCGCTCAGAGCGTTAATAAAATTAGGAAAAATATTATATATACATATGAATATGCCAAGTACTAATACATCTATATATATAGTTATAGTTCTAGTTCAACTCTCATATCGTAGAGCGTGTCGGAAATAATACACAAAAAAAAATTGCACTATTTTTACATCTTAAGTTTGACGTAAGTTTCGTTTTGAACAGCGCGTGTAAAAACTATTAGCCTTTGACTATAGCAGAGAGAGAGAGAGAGAGAGGTAAAGGGGGAGCGAGTGAGAGAGCTAGACATATTCCCGAGTCAATGCACGAGAGATTGGACATGCAATTGGTGAAGGTCGCTATACATCAGAGTACTCAATGCTGCACTGGAAAAAAAATTGTGGTGTGAATAAATAAGCAAAATACGAAAAACAAACATTTTTAAGCTAAGAATGCAAAAGCAATGTTTTTGACTAGTTCTAAGGAATATAGAAAATAATGCTTCAAAGTTTAAATTATTATTATTACCCAAAAAGCATTACTCTTTTTGCTTGTTAAAATAATTTTTTTATAATTTTTTGTGACTATGATAGTCGATAACCATAAAACTCAACTTATTAGTTATTTAAACGATTAATTTCAGACCCAATTAATTTTAATAAAAATATTTGTCAGCAATCGTCAGATATTATAATGAAATTATTACAAAACCAAAAAAGTTAATACACAAAATCACAAAAGTTTTTTTTTCAGTGTATCTAGAGCTCTAGACTTGATTATTGCAGTGAATACTTAGTTGCCCAGGGTCGGTCATTATTTTTTGCGCACATTGTGTTAGGTGCGTAAATTAAATGCAATATGTGAAAACACTTTGGATGGATTTGTTTACGTAACTGTAAAGCCTACAATATTACATTACCCACTACACTGATAACAATCAGGAGTTCTAGTCTAGTCATATTGCACAATCAAATCAACAAATCGAACATAGAAATGCGTAGTGCCTCAACTTAATATTGTTATCAATATTTCATTTAAGTTTTGCTTTTCAACTTTAAAAACCAATGTAAATGTATAAAATTTTAATTTCGCTTTACCTTTCTTTTGCATATTCTCGAAATTTAACAGTACTAGTTTTCCTATTTGAACTGTTGTTTCAACAAGTCAATAATGATTTGGGTTTAACACACCCGGAAATTGATACTTCATGCCCAGCGACAGAGCAATAACTTATGTGTATACATACATACATATATACATATAGCACAAGCAAGTAGACTGCATACACTCCGAGTGTTACGGATAGGTACATATGCATATTTATTGGTACAATTAAAAGATTTATAAATGAAATTATTATATATTCGATTTTTTATTTATTTTACACCATTTTTGAATGGAATCAATTGATTTTAAGCAATACTTTTTAAATGTCGCAGAATGTGCATACATAAATATCTGTCTTTTACCCACAGCAATTTAGATTAAATACCAAAATGATAGTTCTTTATTTTCTAGGTGTATTTGATATATAAGCACGCAAATAGGTCTCAGACAATATTTTTTAAATGAGCCGTCGCACTGGAAGCTTTAATTTATGGGCAATACATAGTTAGAGTAGCAAAAACGAACAAGAACGAGGTAAAATTCTTATCACTACTTGTATGTAGTAAGTTATCAGCTCTAAACAGATGTGCATACAATTACATGTACATATGTGTATGTAAATGTTTGTAAGAAATATGTAAGTATGTATTTGCAATTACACAAGCAAACTATTTGTTAATCGACAAAAGTGTGCGATGACTTAAGAAGCTCGCAATGTGGGCGCGTCAATAGAATTAAAAATAACTGTAAACATCGATAGTTGCCGAAAATAAAACGGCAAATTAATGCAGGTTACTTGAGAATATATTGAACACACACATACACATACAGGTGCAGGCCACGCGCAACTGTAAAGCAAATACGAAAATTCAAACAACATCAACAACAACTACAACTACAAGCTGGCGCATCAGTCGGGGGGCTATTAAAAGCCGTTTCATAAGCACACAAACAGGGGCAAAAAAACGATCATATACATTGTATGTGTATGTGTGTTTGTAGCTGTCATAGTGCTAGTGCGAGTAAAAGAGAGAGCGGCAGTGACATGTGCATGCGATAAAATGCAACGTGTAATGTCCGCTTTGGAGGCAATGCCCATGTTTTCTACACAAGCCACATACTACGAATGCAAGAGGATGTGCATGGTTTTCAACGCACGTGCCGACGGTCAATGAACCGCACACAAGAAACACGGAGAACGAACGAAACGAAGCAGCACTAGCAGCGGTGAGGGAGGCAGCACTAAATGCAGCAATGAAGTGCAAGGTCTGTCTCTCTCTTTCTCTCTTGCTTTGTCTGTGAGTGTGAGTGTGTGTTTGGGTATATTGTGTTTTTCGAGAGCAGCAGAGTTTCTATAATTTTTTGTCGCTGCCGCGTGTAATGCAGTTATTATTGACGCAGTCTGGCAGTCGACACTCCCTCTGCTGATGCTGCTGCCGCTGCTGCCTAATTGTTATTCATCTTATTTAGAGAGAGGAAGAGAGCGTTTGACTTACAAAGTTACAATTGTAATTAGCATTATTCACAATTACATCGCACACATATGCAAATTTACTTTACAGCTGGCGACATTCGAACGAACGATTTTTTCAATAATATTAATTATTATTGTGAAACACTAATTGCTATTCGCTAGCTAATAAAAAAAAAACATACAACAATTTTCAATGGTTTACATAAGTACAAAAAATATTGCATACCCTTCAGAACGTCTATGAACCAAAAATATATTTTACTTAAAATCATCAAAAAGACGTTACAAACGTTATGATAAAATAACAATACCCTATTGAAAGTGTTTATTGGAAGAACAGCTGCTACTGAAACTACAAAAGGTAATAAAATAATAAAAAAAAATAGTAAACCGGAAAGCTGTTTAGTAATCTTGGTTCTTAACTACTTACACGTGTGTAAATATACTTACACATCTATATACATATGTATAAAAATTAACATAAATAAATATTAAATTTACAGTACAAACTATACTACTAACTATACTTTAAAATAACAATAAATTTACTAATACTTTACGGATCTGTTGGCTAAGCTTCAAGCAAGCTAAAGTTAAAATTTAACAGTATCTCCCATAGAGTCCTCTTCCTTGTTTAATTTAGTAATATCTATCATTTGTTACTAATTTAAATAACATGTTTTTTTAAGTCATTAATTTATTTGTTTTAAAGCTTTTCCAAAGAACGAATTCAATTATTTCGTGCGACAATCGTGATCTTCGATTTGGTGTTAGATACCTGCAGTACCGCGCACTAGTTCGTTATGGAACTACTATTACCCACTGCTACTAGTTCAGTTTACCGTAAAAGGATTTGGAACCTGAGTGTACGCCAAGCATGCCTGTCAGCAAAGCTTTCTGCTGTTATCGTACGCCTTGCTTTTGGTAGTTAAGCTTTCACGCCTGCCCTAACTGCTGGGCTATCCTTATTCACACACACATGCTTCAAGTATGTACACACTTATTTACCTACTATATTAAAGGCAAGCGTGTGCGGCTTGTAACAAAAATAACAAATGGAAGAACAACAACAAGACTGCCACTGACATTGAATAAAGGTTTTTTCTCTTTCTTCTTCTATCATCAAGTTGTTGTTGATTTTACTCTTTTAACTCTTTGCCATTCTGGTCGCTAGAAATGAGCACGTTTTGCTTAACAAATAATAAACTATATAATAACAATAAAAGCAATTACATCAGTTGAATGTGTAAGATTAAGTTTAGATCTTTATTTAAAAATAAAAAAATAGTTGCGCAGTGCTCAACAAAATGCATGTTATTTAACTCTGCAAGCAAAAACACATTGCGTATTCGTTATGCATTTATCTATTTCAAGAACTTGGGCAATAATTATCTTTTGGTTGGCCCTATGAGATGTAGTAAATATTGCTGCTGTGCGGTTGTTGTTTATTTCAAAATTTGTGTTTAAACTATTTTTAGATAAGTTTTTTCCTCGAATGAGATAAAATATTTGTTGACTTAATTACCATTCAGAATTGTATTTCACTATTTAAGAACTTAAGATTGTATCTAAATTAATATATCTAAGCAATATTTTTTTCTTAATTTTATGTTTCATTTTAACGAACTATATTTTTTTTATATTTAATTGGTTGTTTTTACTAAAAATTTGTGTTTAAACTATTTTTTGACATAGTTAAAATATTTTTTGACTAATTTGATTTATCTTAATATTTTTTTAAATTAATATTTTGTGTTATATTATCAAAATTAAAATTTTATTTTATTTAGTTGGGATATTTTCTTGTATATTCATTAAAAAATAAAAGTATCTCGTTTTTAAGCATCTTAAAATTCTTATACATTAAAATAGAAAATTCTCATTAATATTCTAATATTTCTAATATGTTAGTTGACATAACAAAAATTCATAATACCCTATAAATTAAATTTATCTTAATTGTATTGGTAGAAAAAAACAAGCAATTATTGTTGTGCAGTTCCACGAGTTATTGTTGTTTATTGTTAATAATATTTGTTGTTGTTGTTGTTTGCACGTGTCGTTTTGCTGTATTATACGGAATGACATATTGCCATAACAACAATACTGGCGCCAGATTAAAGAGAAAGGGAAATATAACAAAAAAACCCTAAAATCTGTGCTCCATTATATATACTATAAATAAATAGATATAAATAATAATGAAAAGTCAAAGTACCCAAACGAAAGATCTTAAATTGCAATTGCAATTAACAACTAAATGATTTTTATTTTTGTTTACCGTTAATTTTATTATTATTATTGTTATCTGAATGGCCAACACACGCGACTATAAATACCCCCTGCAGAAGAAGCAAACAACGTCAATGGGCTTAAGGTTTATATATATATATATTCATATATCTGTATGTTTGTATGTATTATGATTCATTGTTGTGCAATTGGCAGTGACAGGCCCCATTAAAAAAAAATATTTTTTTCTAGGAACTGGTGCAATATCAAAGAGAGTGCCTAACATTAAATGTGATGGGATGTCCCCGAGGTAAATAGGTTTATTATTTTCTTTTTTTTTAGTGGTATGCCATCCGGAAATGAAGTGTCGTAAATAAACAATTCTAATTATTTTAGGTTATTTGTAATTTTTTTTTATATAATACGAAATGAATACTATAGACACTTGATTTTGTTGAATATTTAATAAACACACAAGATTAAAAATATTAAAATAATTACATATCAATATTCAATATTCATTTAAATATTTTATATCTATTTAGTAAATTAAATAACATAATAATTAAATGAAACACGTAAGTTAAACCAATACCTTGCGAATGGGTAACACTTTGTAAGCAGGGAATCATGCCTTTCAAGTGTTTTAAGTTCCAAGCGAAGCGACAGTGCTTTTGAGCGCCACCTGTCGACAGAAAACAAGAGAGAGACGGAGAGAGCGTTGCCAACAGGATAACGGTTGATCCCGTTACTTTTGTGCGTGTATGTATGCAAGCACGTGGTTTGTTAAATGCACGCAAGCGGCTTTCGCATGGATATAAAGAAGAAGCATTACACTTGTGCAAAAATGTTAGTCCTTTTTAGTTATTGCACAAAATATTAGTACTATTGTATTAATACGAAAGTAAAACTACTACCTGCAATACTAAAAATGGTTTATTCTAATCTTGTTGATGATTAAGCAGTTTTGAAAAACAAACACATTTATTTTTGAAAAACTGTTTTGCTCATTCTCTAGAAAAAAACACCCGTCAAGCTGTTTAAAATTGTTGCTGGACTTTGTTCACATTTTGCCAAATGATTCAACCTGCTGCTGCTGCTGCTACCGCTGTTGGCAAGCAACCAGACACAACCGAACAAAACTTGCAGAGAGCGAGCACGCGAGAGAGCGAGAGGAGAAGACATGCAGCAAACTTTTCTGCCTTGTTGTCCTCTGCATGTGCAGCACGTGTCGAAAACTGTGGCACTGCCTCCGTTGTCAGCTGTCGAAAACTGTTGCACGTCCGCCACACGCATAACTTTAACTGCTGCTGCTGCCGTTGCCCTCATGCAAGCGAGAAGCGTTGCAGACATTTTGGGTTTGAGTTGTATTTGGGTTTTTTGTTGCTGTTCTCGCTCCATCCACTCCTTTCGTTTTGTTCGTTTCGTTTGGCTCGCTGCTGTTTCTGTTGGTGTTGGTCGTTGCCAAAAAGGGATGAAGCTTGAATTTATTGCACCGTTTTGCACAAAAACAACAAGCACTAACCTCCCGCAGCAGCAGCAGCAGCAGCAGTTGCGTCGACTGCAACGCTGGCAGCGGAAATGCTTGACGTCAGCTTTGCGCTCTGCTTCTTCTGGTGCTTTCTTTGACATTTATTGAAATTTTTTGAACAATTTTACGCTGAATCTTTTTTTGCAAAGAACTTTTTATTTATGCACGATAATTTTTAAACTGTTTCTTTCGAAAGAAAGAAATCTCTCAGGTCAATACTCTCCCCATAATAATAACAAATAATGACTGCACATTGGTAGAAGACCAAAAGATACTAAATGTCACAAGGCGTAAAAGAAAGAAGAAGAGCAGACATTGGCTATAAAGTTTATGGGGCATTGACTCTTGTGAGCAAATATTTTTTTTATAGTATAGGAATAAACCGAATAATGTTTACAATATATTTCTATGTATTTTAACTATTTACATTCAAAGCTTTTGTCAATATCACGTAATTACTGTTAGCCGAAAGCTTTCAACGAAAGCGTTTAGAATTTCAATTCCATTGCCTATGTCAATTTTTAGCGACTGTATCATGTGATCTTTAATCTTTAATCTTACCCCCACGAAAACACACACACACACATACACGTACGTCAAAAAATAGAAATGCGGCAAAAATAAAGCATAACTGACCAAAAAGAAGCAACAACAGCTATGATAAGAGCCTAAGCAGTGAGGCAAGCAAAAAACGAACAACAACAATGCAAATTGAACGTTCAACAATGGCAAACGAATTATATTTGTGTGCGTAGATATCATAATAAAAATTTTATTGAGTAAGTTGAGCGCGTTTGTCGCTGCTGCCAGCGCTGTCGCTGTCGACAGCAACGCCAACGCAACACAGGCACAATTGCCCAAAATAACAACAACAATATCAATGCGACCGCTACAAAAAAACCGAAAAAAAAAAGAAAATGACAGCCTCAGACTTTGGGTATCTCTTTTGTGTGTGTGTGTGTGTGTGTTAGAAGCAGCGACAACAGCAGCTGCTGCTGTCTACAATGCCGGCTCACACAAAACACACACACACACACACACACACAACGAAACGAAACGAAACGCACCAGCCCACACTTATACATTGATATTGAAGCTTGCACACGCAGCGCTTTCGTTCTTCAGTTTGCTGCTGCTGCTATTCAATACTGCGACGCCAGCTGCGCAGCAAGCAGAGCAGCGAACAGAGGCGGCGTAGCAGTCGCTGCGCTGCCCGTGTGTTGTTCTCGGCAAAATTTTGTAAACGCTGGTCGCCATTTCGTATTTCTCAGCGAGCTGGCGACGCGTCAACACAGCAGACGGCAGCGTTTCCGTTCTTGAAAGAACTTTCAATAGTATTAGAAAGCTTTTAACCGTGCAACAAAAAAAAAAAAAAGTAACAAAACAAATAAGCAAAAGCTGCTGTTGACATTAAACAAAAACATAAGAAAATTAATACAACGTTACTTGATCTCCTTTGCCTTATTCTTTAGTGTTAATAAAAATCAACGCTAAAATTAAAACTAGCGAAAATGTCTTAAACTTTTTAAACTTAAAACAAAACAAAGTGCAATTCTTAAATTAATTTCGTGTTTTCGCTTAATTGTTATAAAAGACTGATAACGAATACAAATATATTAATTAATATAAATTAATAAATGCCAAGAATAAAAAATATAACCTAGAAAAAAAAGCTATAAATCTTTGCGATAGGCAAAGCATAAAAAAAAGAATCTAACATAAACCTGTCTGCGTGTGTATGTGTGTACATATATATATATATGTTTATATATATATAGTATATAACCTAGGTCAATATTGTTTATAGTGGCGTGTGAATGAGCGCAACAACAAAACGTTAATAGCACCAATAACAACAACAACATCAAGCATAGTGCTGCGCAGCTACTCATACAAAAATAATCAAAAGCAGCGGCAACAGCGGCAGCAAAGATAATAAATAACATACACACCCATACAAACGTACGTATTTGCGAACGTTTGATACGGAAATTCGCAGCAACAATAATAACGATAACAACAACAACAACGAGAACGAGCTCAAATTAAACTTGAAAAAAAAGCTCTGCCGGCATTAGAGACGTCAGCAACTAAACGAGCGTCGCCAAAGCTTAACGCAACATCGCACACCCACACACATACATACATACATACGTATACGAGAAACTCAGCTCGCAATTATACAAAAAAAACTCATTTGCTCTCGCTCGCACTCAACGAACCTAAGAACAGTCAACTTTCGGCTGCTCGATTCTTATACAATTCTCAATATCAGAACACGACGATCGCCACGTTCGTTTAGTCGATCGTCGAACGTGTACGCTCTCATTCGTTCCGACTCTAACGGACACACACTCACACAAGCACATACGGTTATTTGGGTAATTGACCAAACGCTTTCGTTCCCGAGGAGAGGCGATTTACCTAACTAACAACCTAAGCGCTGCGACAGCGCAACAGTGAAAAGGTTCTATACAAAACACTTGCCACTCGTCGGTTCGCGTGACAACAAGTGTTCATTTTTTGTTTTTTACAACTTGGAATTACAACGAAACTTGCAGGGAATATTTAAAAAAATATTAACTTTATTTTCGGATATTTTTTCAATATATGGTAAGTTTTTATTTATACAAAAAGATATATTTTTTAAATATATATTAATTTTTTTTGTACGTTTTTAACGCAAAAATATTGTTGAAATTCCGAAAAAAATAAGTTTTTATTCATATTTATTTATAAACATTTTTAATTTCAATAAAATAAAACCAATATTTAAAAAAACCTAAGTTTATTAAAATTATTTTGCTTAAACTTGTTTTAAGTATAGTTTTTTTATGCTTAAAAAATCATTTTCAGTTGACTAAAATTTCACAATTGAACTCAATTTCTTGGAATTAAACCGATGACGCTAGAAAAACTAAGAACGTTTAATTATACTTATATAGATTTAGTTATATACAGAGACAATATCATAAACATTAGTTAAGGCCATGATCACGCATACGCCCCAATGACCAATATTGCTATTTAAATGCTTAGCGCAATGCGCAATGTTTGGCAGCTTAATCATTTGAAAAAAACGACCACCCACCACCCATCTATCTATCTTAAAACCGATGACTCAAACCCACCCAAAACAATTGACTTTGTGACTATTTGGGTTCTAACTGTTCTTTTAACTCTTCGATAATGATCAATTATGGCCAAGTCAAGGGATTCCCTAACTATGCCTGACTCATTCACTGTAATCGCATGAGTCACAACACACACACACACTCACTAAAGGATCGCAAGCTAATTAGCGTTTGACTCTGTTTGATTACATACTGATAAGGTTTAGATATTTTATTATTATTAGCTTAAACTAACTAAAATCTTGTGAATCAGTTTGCTGAAAAAAGGTATTTGTTTTAGTTATAGCTTTTTGATTAAACCTAGATCTATTTAAATAATAATACTTGCTTGATCTTCGACTCCTCGATATCTTTAACAGTATATCCGTTTTTTATATAAAAGATGTCTATTTCGAATGCATTAAAGATAAAATAGTTCCGTGCTCTTTTTTCTTTGCAAAAATATTTTCGTATTTTATCTATTTGCTAATTTTGTGCCTGAAGGTCAGTACCAGCGTCAACGAGGCAACAAAAAAAAACATAAGCACTAACAACAACAACAATAATAACAATAAATGCCAAAGTTCTCATAGCATTTGTTCAAAAAGAAAAAAAGTAATCTTAAAAATTGATATTGTATCATTTATGTGCACAGGAAATTATATCGAAACGAAACTTACACACACAAACGAGTTGTTATCGCTTTGTTATCGCTCTGTTATCGGCAATCGACAGTTGATTTACGTAGTTGGCATCTCGTACATATCGTAAGCCAACAATGTTCTAGCTGCGTTCATTCACGTTCCACCTGTTGTTAGCGCTCTTATCTTTTCAACACTTATCAACTTTTAATGTATCTTTTACGGCTGGCATTGTTTGTTAATCAATTAGTTGTTGCTTATGAATGGGCCGTGCTTAAAGTTCGATTGTCTTTTGAATGAGTCTATTGATTGAAGTGCACTTAATGTTTCAGAAGATTTCTTCCGTATTCAACTATTAACACACCGAAGAATCAAAAAAATTCCTTGCAAAAACAAAACTTTCCTCAAATCGAAAGATTTTGCAATGAAAGCGAAAATATTTCGCACTTAGACTAAATAAATAATAATCAAAAAAAAAAAAACACAAATATTCCATTCTGTTGCTTATCAGCCAGAATTTCTCTCATTTAAGAGATTATAATATTTTTATTTTGCTTATCGATAAACTTTGAAAGAGCGGAAATTTGACAACTTTTGTGAAACGCAAAAAGCGAAAAAATTACTGCGAAATAAAACGATTTGTTGTTGCTGTCGAAACCCTTTGCCTACCCCATTAAATTTTGTATTGCAACACACACACACATACGTATACAAATAAATACTAATCAGTTGAGTATCTGACAGATACATATATATAAAAGCACACATGAAAGATGATTCTAACGCAAGCCAACAACAACAACAACAACCAGAACAACAAAAAAAGCCGGTTCGCAGACATGCGTAAAGCTTTCTGTGTGTGTGTGTGTGTTTAAAGCTTAGCCCTTGCCTCTCACCTCCCCTCACCCACCAAATAACAAATCCGCCATTATTATTTGTTGTTTGTTAGCATTCTTCTTGGTCTCTTTTTGCTTGCCTTCGCGTTTTTCGTGTATATATATTATCAAGGTATATGGTATGCCTAGAGGAACCGCACCCGAGGCAATAATTTTCTATATATATAAAAGCTTCAAAAGAATTGTTGACCTTGCTTAACAATTTCTACATGTATTGTTCATATTTACTTATATCGGTTTCATCTAATATATATCTTTGTTTGTTTGTATATTTATTTTTTTTGTTCTAATTGCCATTTCCGAGTAAATGAAATAAGCTTTAGCGTCATTCCTATTGGTTTTTGATTTGATTCATAGCTTTTTTGTGCTCTGTGGTCAGGTTTTTTTTATTGTTTTTGTTTTTGTTTTGAAACCAAGAATTGTGAAATTGTTGGTTTTGTGTCGACGCTTTCTTAGAAATCTAAAAACTTCCCCTTACAATCTTAGGAAAGGTTTTTTTTTTGTTTTTTCGAAAACTATTGCATAAAAATGTGTTTTTGTAAGCTAGATTCTGAGGAATTTCCCAATATTATTGTCCTTATATTACGATTAATTAAAAGCCTAAGCATATTGAAGCCATATATATAACCGATTCATTGTTCTTGCTGCTGCACATAAATAAAGCAAATGGTGGTCAGCAGTTTTGTGTGTGTGTGCATTGCCGTCCTGCGTTAAAACAACAACAACAACGAGAAAAAAATGTTTGCCAAGTTCAAGGACAGTTGCAGCGGCGTCGTCACTTTTTGACGCAGCCGTTGGCTGTACGCCTGCATTGCACAAGCTCTCTCTTTTTATTTGGTGACTCTCACACTCTCACTGCTACTGCTGCTGCTGTTCGCTCACACTCGCATATGCTCTTTGCCTTTTGATGGCAGCTTTTCGTATGCTTGCGTTTGTTATGCGCATTTAATTTTCAATTTGTTCACTGTACCGAACTTTATTTGAAGGCCATCACGCTGTCGCTGCTGCCGCGGCCGCTGCTACTGCTGCCTCTGCCTCTGCCAGCTTAAATTCAAGTTCAAGGCGCAGCTATAGCTTTCGTATATGCAGCTATCTCTGTCTAATGCAATTAACATTTGCACACAATACACATACATACTCATAAAAGTTGTTTTTTTGTGATTTTTTTTGTTTATTTAATCAGCTAGATAACGTTAAACACATTTATACATATATAAGAAGTTATGCCTTAGGCTTGGTCAGTGTTTTTTTTTATTTTAACTCAGTTTCAAATTCTAACAAAATATATTTCAAGCTTTCTGCGAGGGTTAGTTGTCAAACAACCTGCAAAACGTGTTTTTACCTAAAAAAAACAAGAAGCCAAAAAAAAATATTTAATATATGAAACAAACAAACAACTGGTTTTATGCCATGTTTTAGGAACTCAAATGTGTCTGCAGGATACTGAATTGACGTTTTAACTTCAGTTAATTCATTTTCCATAAAGCGGATGCATTTTATTTTGACAATCCTACTCCATAACGAGGCTCAAACCCAAGTGCATTGAGTACGCCTCCCCCGAAAAAAAAGTTATTTTCATTACCGGAAACTCAAACCTTTCCTTTCTCCGATTCTCGCAAATCTTTTCTGATACTTGAAATGCATTTGCGCATCTTATTGCCACTCCTCGTTTTATTTTTAACAACAAAAAAAAAGAATACCAAATCATCATCTCGTTAATATGTATTTAATTTAATTTGTGTAACAACAACAATAATAATTCAAAACGCAAATACAATACATCTGTCCCACTGTCTCATTCCATCTCCCTCTCTCTTACACCCATCTTAATTTCGGCAATGCAGTTGAACAAAGGAAAAAAATTAAATTCGGCACGTATGGAAAAAAAAAAACAAAAACACTTGTGCATGCCGCCTCTTTTTTTTCGTTTTGCTTTTCTGCCTGCTTCGCTTGTGTACTCGACAAATTTTTATGTATTGACTGTGGTTGTTGTTGTTGTTTGACGATCCAGGCGACAGCCAAGCCAACAACAACAATACGATCCCCCAGCTCGACAGCTGAAATTTCGTCTCTGGCTGAAGCTTTACATTGCTTTCAACACACACACACGCATAAATGTTAAAGTGTGTTCACTTTGTTTTCGAATTTCTTTTCTTTACATTCTTCGAAAATACATGTACATGTTGAGCTTTTCGTAGGTTGTTGACCCTTTTTGAATGAGGTTGCTTGCTGCTTTGTCGCCGCTTGAACTTGCGCTGAGCGCAGCGTCTTTTAATAACATTTTTGTTTGTATACTGAGTATAAATAAAAATGTCCAGCATATGCACTATTTTACTAATTATTTAACGATCGCTAGAGCAAAGGCAAAAAAAAGTATGCAATGCATATTTTGCCAAGTTCACACATGCACAACATGAACATGTATTTTATAGATACTGAGAATTGCACTGACTGCGCTGCCAGCGTTCGCAGTGGCAGCGACGTGGACGCTAACGCCAACGTCAACGGCAGCAGCGCAAACACACAGTCACAGCGTTCTCTCACACTCTCTTGCTTGTGCATATTGGCTCGTGTGCTTTGCTCGTTTTGTCATGAACTTGAACTACACGTGGAGGGCGTGCATGTGTTTTCGACGGCACATTGCCTGGTGGTTGTCGCTCGCCATACGTTTCACAGAGGCCGTGCACGAGTTTTCAACAGCAGCAGCAGGCAATGCGCAACTGTCGCTGTATACGTAAATTGTATGTGCAGTGAGTAAGCAAACTGACTGTTGTTGTTGCTGCTGCCAATTGCAGGCTGTGAGTTTTTGTATGGATGTGTGTGACTGTGTGTGCGTGTATGTTTTTGTGCTGTGGGCGGCTGGGAAGGTGACCATAAAGCCGTTTCTGTCAAACGAAAGGGAAGCGCATGCATATTGTGGCTGTGGCTGCGAAAGTGAATTTCTCCTTGACGGGGGTTGTTTTTTGTTTGTTCGTTGTTGTTGTTGTGCATGTTCGGACAGCCTTGATTTTCTTTTGCCTTCCACCTTGACATGGAAATATTTAATTTCACAAAAACTAACGCCAAACGAATAGGACAAAAAAGTAAGAAATACAATGACAAATTGCGTCAGATTTGACGTGAGTGCAAAAAAAAACAATCTGTCAAGTCATGCCCTTATGAAAACCCAACATTAAAGTTATTATTTTAATTTGCACACGCGCCGCTAAATAGCTGCAAACATACACACATACAAACATACATATATGGAATATTAGATTCTCTTCTGCTCTCCGTTGAGCGCGGCGCGACGCGTCAATTTTCGCTGCCGGCGTCGTTTTGACCTAGGCCAACTGACTGACTGCGCTCTGCTGTACATATATACAGACATGTATGTATGTATGTGTGTATATAATATGTACTGCTTGTTAACCGACCCTCTCTTTTTCTCTCTCTCATGTACAATACGATTGGGTGTATGTATTAGTGTGTAGGTGTCCAATGCCAACGTTTATTTTTTTATTAATCCCCTCGTCTAGACCTTCGCAATTTGTTGTGGACATAAGTTGAGTGAATCCTTTTTGTGTTGGGTGTAAATCAACATTTGATTAAGCATTTCAATGGCAATGTGAATGACTTTTTAGATATCTATAACTAGAAGCTTTTTCGCAATAAAAGCTTTTGCAAACATTAATTGAAATTTACTTTGAAACAAGCTGTGTTGTGTCTTGGGTTATTCCAAAAATCAAAAAGATTTAACAACGCCACACGTTTCGCTTATCATTATCTTATCGGTCATGCGACATTCTTTCAATTGTGGCCCTGAAAAGCTTCCGCTAACAACATTTCATTCAGTAGTTTCATTAAATCCATTTCTATACTTAACTTAACATTGTGTGCGTTAAGTAATCTTAAGCTTATCAACTCTGCGTACAAAGAATTTAAATTCAAACTAAAAAAACCAAGAGCAACAGCAACAGCAACCACAAGAACAACAACTGATTGTTGTAATGGATACGCCAAGCAAATAGACCCAAAAAAAACATGTACGTAAACAAACAGCAGAGAGCGAGTAAGATAAAGAGAGGCATAAGGAGAGGGAGAAAAAGCTTACAATTTGCCTCTATTTAAATGTTCATTGACCTGCCAAAAAAGAATAAAAAGCAAAAATAAAAACCACGAATAACATCAAATTGTTGCTTGTCTACATTTACTACTTAAAAGCTATTTACATACATGTTAAAAGCTTTATTTTGTTCTATGTAGAGTTGTGTTCTGTTTTTTGAGAGCTTTATTTTAATACCAATTGCTTGATTGTGGTTTAATGTTAACATTACATTAAATTTGA
Organism: Scaptomyza caliginosa; assembly: GCA_035044725.1. Taxonomy (NCBI): domain Eukaryota; kingdom Metazoa; phylum Arthropoda; class Insecta; order Diptera; family Drosophilidae; genus Scaptomyza; species Scaptomyza caliginosa. Next base: position 184,830 of record JAWNNR010000013.1, on the reverse strand, counting down.
TTCTTTAACTTGTTTGTTTTATTATGTTCTGTTATGTGCAATTCACTCTTATTCTCTAAATTGCGCTACTTGCGCCACAGTGCATTGTATTTGTTTGTTGTTGCTTTATTTCATATCAAAGCACAGTTACTTAACTGATCTATCCAATAGCAAAACAGAAACACACTAAAAGCTCAAGCCGCGCTTAATGTTTTTTTTTTGTTTTTGTGGGAGCCGTTTTTGTGAAGCATTGCGTGTTGCGCTCTATTTCTGAGCTATCCCAACAAAATAACGGTAAACACACATACGAGTATGTTGGTATTGGGTTAGGGGCATAGCGGGACGTAGTAAAATCCCAACGATCATTGACCGAGCGCTTGTCGTGCTTTTAACCTCATAAATAGATAAAATATGATGTTGGTGTGCTGCTGCTGCTGCTGTTGCTGCTTCTTCTTCTACGACTTCTTTACCTTCGTCAAGTCCAAGGCGAAGCGAGAGAGCGAGAGGCAGCGATCAGTATGTGTGTGCATGCACATACATATTAATTTCGTTTCAACAGACACACGAAAATAGTTTTTGTGTCGAATGTTAATGAACTTTTGCGCCAGTTTAACGAATTGTGTGAGGCACACTCGAATACACACATACACACACGCACACATATTGGGCTGTAGTGTAAACAACAACAAAAAAAAACTTGAAAAAGTTTTTTGAACTTGTGTGTGCAATAGAAGAAGTAGACAAAAAAATCATAATAAGTTTTAATTTACCATTGAATTTTTCATGCTTTGCGTTGTCGAAGGTAAAAATGAGCATAGAAAAAAGCTTTTCCCTTTTCTATTATTTCATATAACTATAAAACTATATATAAATATAATTATATTTAAAAAATAATAACCTTTAAGTGTTTGACGCTATTTTAAACCTGTTGCGCTAGGCCCGTTTCAATAAAAGCTTATCTAATCATTTGATTCACAAAAAAACAAAAAAAAACTATTCACAATTAACATAGTATTTTAGGCACTTGAATTATTTCTGTCTGTATATAATATGCGTATTATGTAGATTAATGTATCAAATTCAGCATGACTCAGTTGAAAATCAAAATGTTGATAAGATTTTCGCATTTCGCTTTATTTGCGATGACTCACATCAAACGAATAACAACTTCACTCAAATAATTGTCACTTCAAAGTCGCTCAGACTCGTTGAAGTCAAACAAGAAAGCACTCAAATTAAATTCCCACTCAGAATGCGCTGAGAGAGTGAGCGGGGCAAATCGGTTTTCCAATTGAATGCGCCTCACGCATTTTGGGCAATTTAAAGGGGAAATTTCTTTCATAATTCCCACAGATCAATGGGCTCAGCATTGGTGGTGGTTTTGGTTTTGGTGTTAGATTTTAGGTCTGTGTTTGGGTTTGGGTTCTCGGTGTATTTTTCGGCAACTCACCCATCAGTCTCCGCTGCACCATCAAACGTACTACAACGCGTACGGCAATGTGAACTCTTCTCTCTCTCTCTCTCTCTTTCTTACTCGTTTGTGTGCGTGTGTGTGAGTGTTGTGTGCGGAGTTGGTGGAGCCCAAAAATGACAGATTTCTCAATGAATGATATCTTGAGATCGTTTAGAAAAATGCGCATGAATAAGGGCTCGGCTCAAGGCAGTCAACTGATACCGCATCACAATCATAACCATCATCATCATCATCATCAGCAACAACAACAGCAACAACAGGCCCAAAACTATTCGCACTTTCAGCCGACGTCTGTGCAAAATACCAAAGATTTAAAGAAAATTATTAAAATTATTAAAAAGAATGTCATTAAGCAGAAAATAACGCGTAAAATGAAAATTCTTGTCTAAGAATCGTCAATTGAAAGAAAAATATTTATAAATTATGCATAAAATTTAAGACTGCAATTAGTATAAAACTCAGGACTGATTTAAAGTACAAAGAAAAAAAGCAATAAAGTCTGAATAACAGACTAAAGTTTTTACAAACTATTCTAAAAAGATCTCAATTCATTCAACTAAGACTTAATGAAACGCAATTAAAAAAGCAAAGACTGCAAAGTTTGAACAAAATCCAATTGGGAAATTTTATACAATTCTCTCACAATGACTGAACGGAACAATGAGAAAAAGACTTGGACAACCAAGCAGAGTTGGATTAAGGATACGCTTAATAAATCTGGCACGGAATTGCTGGATATATCCAAGCCGAAAGCGAAAGCAATGCAAAAGAAAACAAATGCAAAAGGTAATTGTGAAGAAGGTTCACGAAGGAAGCCGCAAAAGCTTTAGCTTTCCAGCGCCATTTTGTTTTGGTATACGCAGTTTTTTCCGGTTTTTGTTGTTGGGGGCGGTTAAAGGGCGGTAACGGGCGAAGTCAAACAAAATAACAAACGAGAGTGAGAGGGAAAATGCCGGTTTTCAAAGCTTACATTAATGCAAATAATTTCCCCGATTATTTCTGATGGGAAATTTCATAACAACACCCTAGAATTAACTTACATATGTTCTCATTCTATTGCGTAGTTGCGTATCTTATTTAACTTCTCTCTCTTTCTCTATTTAACGCTCTCGCTTTTCCACTCCTTGCCCCCTTGAGCTTATATGCGTTTTTCTTTTGACACGCAGTGAAAACTTTGCGCCGGCAATAATAGAAAATTGTGAGTTCGCAAGTGGTGCGTAGGGTGGTTTTTCCTACTCTGCTTCTTTTTTTATGGTTTTTTCCTTGAGCCCTATAGTAGTAGTAAATGGAAACCCCAACCCCTAATGGGTTTTTCCCAGCAAACAAAAGAAAAAACCACCCAAAAGTCAAAATTGCGCGGCTACCTTCTGGGCTTTTGCGTTGTTACTCATCCAACGCATCGGTTCTTCCAAGGAAAAGTGCGTAATGCAGGTTGTCAAGTTTTCAATTGAAATAGAACAGAAGCGAGAGGGTTGTTTAATACGTTCCCCAGAGTTGCGTGGTCTATTGAACGTTTAATACAATACTTGAATTTTTCTTAACATTTAAATAAATCTACAGCTGCTTTACTTAGTTTATTTTTTATTTTTTTTAATGCAAAAAGTATTTTTTTCTTAAGAATCTCAAAAGAAAGTAATTATTTCCTTAACTTTGTCTAATAAAATGCTAAAACCCAATAAATAATTATTGGTATAACAAAATATTTTAAAATATATATAATAAAAAGGCAATATGTTTTATTGTATATTAAATAAAATTATGCTTACTTTTATGAATATCTTGCAGATTCAAGCACAACCAATATGGTTTATTATCCTGCTAATCAGTTGCTTATAAAGACGGAGCAACCCAGCCAGACGCAGTTCTGTTTGCAGGCGCCGTTGACTGCAGCGAGTGGTAGTGGCATTGTGGTGGCGCCACCTAGCGGACAGCATGAGCATTACGAGCTATTGCAAACGCCACAGCAGCGACAAATGCAATTACAACAGCAACAACAACAACAACAACAGCAACTTGCCAACTATCAATTGGCACTGCAACAACAACAACAACAACAACACGCCTGATAGTATTACAATAACAACAACAACAGCAACGGGAGCAGCAACCACAACAACGCAACAACAACAACGCATTAAAACAGAGCCAACATTGGCTTTTGTGGAAGCTGCCACATCAAAAGTCGTTACACCCCGCAAACCGAATGCCAACAAGCCACAATTCAAGTGCGAACAATGCGGCATGACCTTTGGCAGCAAATCCGCCCACACCTCCCACACCAAATCGCATGCCAAGAATGCTGATCTCGCCATGGGCCTTAAGAGTGTAGCGGCTGGCATTGGCGCCTCCACATCATGCTCCCCCTCCAGTTCCAGTGCAACGCCCATTGAGCTTAACGAAGCGGGTTTGCCGCTGGGCATACCAAAGAGTCCGACCATCAAGCCGCTGGCCAATGTGGCAGCCGGTGCCGATCCCTATCAGTGCAATGTATGCCAGAAAACCTTTGCAGTGCCCGCTCGATTGGTAAGTTCCATCCACGAGTCCACTCAAATGCCTCCAACTATATATGGCTTTTATAATCCCTATACACAGATCCGTCATTATCGCACACATACGGGCGAGCGTCCATTTGAGTGTGAGTTCTGCCATAAGCTGTTCAGCGTCAAGGAGAATCTACAGGTGCATCGACGCATCCATACCAAGGAGCGACCCTATAAATGCGACGTATGCGGCCGGGCATTCGAGCATTCGGGCAAACTGCATCGCCATATGCGCATCCATACGGGCGAAAGGCCGCACAAGTGTTCGGTGTGCGAGAAGACGTTCATCCAGTCGGGCCAATTGGTCATCCATATGCGTACGCACACCGGCGAGAAGCCGTACAAGTGCCCGGAGCCGGGCTGTGGCAAGGGTTTCACCTGCTCCAAGCAGCTCAAGGTGCACTCGCGTACGCATACGGGCGAGAAACCGTATCACTGTGACATCTGCTTCCGTGACTTTGGCTATAATCATGTGCTGAAACTGCATCGTGTGCAGCATTATGGCGCCAAGTGCTACAAGTGCACCATATGCGACGAGACGTTCAAGAACAAGAAGGAGATGGAGGCGCACATTAAGGGTCATGCTAATGAGCTGCCCGAGGATGAAGTTGAGGCGGCGGCAGCCGTTGCAGCAGCCGTCGCTAGTGGCTCCTCCAACTCGTCCATGGCCAGCAATTCGGAGAGCAGCAATAATTCACCGCCCAGCTCACCGCCCGCAGTGAAGAAACCACGTCAGCCGCGAGCAACCAAAGCCGCAACGGTTGCGGCTGCAGCTGCCGCTGCAGCTGTTGCTGGCCCTTCGCCACTCTCGCCCAGCTCTGTCTCGTCCACATACTCGCCCGTGAGCAGTCAGGCCTCGCCGCCACCATCACAATATCTAAGTCCGGATGCACTGAGTCGCGATAGCGGTGTGGCTAGCACACAAATCCCCTCCAGCTATGCGGACGAGGAGCTGCCCACGGATCTGAGCATGCAACAGCAGACGCAGACGCCCACACAAATGATCTACTATCAGTCACAGCCCGGTCTAATCGAGCAACAGCAGGTTATGCCCACAAATACAAATCCAACGACGCCGGCAGCGGCAGTGGCAGCTGGGTTAACTATTAATCCTGCCCTGCTCGAGGCAGCCAGTTTGGCGCGTCGCGATCATCATGAGGATAACAATGACGAGGATGTGCATGCGGCTGCCTGGCAAATAATGCAATTGCGGCGTGGTCATGCTGCCACGCCCACACAAGCAGCGCCACCAGCAACGCCTACAACGCAAACCCAACCCACGCTGCATGTCAGCGATCTGGCGGCCAACTATGACGATACACATGAGGCGAATGTGCTTATCGAGCACTTCAAGCGCGGCGATTTGGCGCGTCATGGACTTCACAAGGGCTATGCACCGGTGCCGAAATATGAGTAAGTAAATGCCATTTTTACACACTGAATTGTAAGATCGATTAAAAAAAACTAGGTGGCAACACTCTGACAACAAGCAACAGCTGTTTATTTTCAATTCAATGAAAACGTTAAAATGAGTCGTAGAAAAATAAAAATAAAATATTAATCATATCCATTTTGCACACTTGCAGATCTGCCCTAAACAATCCGGATATAGTGCGACGTGTTGAGGCAGCAATTGGATTGCGTTCGAGCACAGAGTCGCCAGAGCGCAGTTCCTCGCCCGAAAGCGATTCATTAATGATGGCCGATCGGAACGTGATGACGTTGCCATTGCGCAAACGCAAGCATTACATGAACAAAGGCGAATCGAGCAGTGGCAACACTGCAGCTGCAGTTAGCGCCAATGCGGTAGATGGCGCCACAGTGAGTGAGACAACGGATGCGGCCAGTGCCGCCGGCTCCAAGGTGATGCGCATGAGCTCTGTCATCCAGTTTGCCAAGGCCTCGTAGTGAGCCAGGCGCGACAAGCAGCCATTAATCAGCATAAAGACTGTACAACAAATTCTAACTGAAATTAGTTTTACTTTACAACTACGTCAGACAGACAGAGGAAAGTTGTGTGTTTTTTTTTGAGTAGCAGCAAGAAATGCCAAAAGTATTATAAAAACAAAAAAGAAACTGAAGAAGGAAAAATTTAAATTAAAAATTATAATCCTATTACGTTTATATTATACATATTATGTATGTATGTTTTAGTAAGTTAAATTCAATGATTTTTGTTAAATGTTTTCGATTGTTTAGAAATTTATGTTTGTGAGTTGTATTTTATGTTTTCAAGTTTAGTCACATTACAGAAATTGGCATTGCATTTAAAACAAAAAAAATAATAAAGGAAAGAACAATGAAATCTTATGCAACATATAAAAACAAATTACAAATTAAATCATACACAATAATAAGCTATATAAGTACATAATGCAATTAAATTAATATTATGCTAATTAAGGCCATATTGGCAATATGCAGCAAACAAGAACATACAATTAATATACATACATATAATTCTAAACATACATATTTATAAATGCAATTAAATTAATTATGTAACTAACGTCTGCGCCCATCAAATCATCTTACAAAAAACAAAAATTCAAAAAAATCAATTTGATATGCATTTTATATATATATTTTATACAAGCAAAACAAAGCGAAAGAAAATAAAAAACAAAAAAAAAATAACAACATCCAACACAAAACAAACAAAGAAAGAAACAAATTCACTTTAAATGTAAAACACAAGAATTCAATACACTATTTTATGATACTTACATACGGAGAATAATGAACTGATAAGCAAAGAGCAAGCAAGCATAATTAAGTTAAAAATTTAACGCATATTCGGGATGCGCCATAAATGAATAATTTTTTGTAAACGGTAAGTAATAATATACATATAAACTAGTTATAAATTGTAGCGAACGCAAGCGAAATAATATTAATAATAATAATTAAAAAACCAACAAACAATTGCGTAAAACAATAAACATAAAGTAATTTTTAATTGCAATACAAATAAAATGCATTTTTTTCTTCTTCTGGGAATCAGCTTCTGTTTAATCAGCTAATATTTTAAATTAAATTAGTCACCATATTTAATTTATTGCGATATATACAAAAATGAACAATTTTTCAAAATTACAGCTTTAAAGTAATCTTTATTTCAGCTCAAAATTTGTTTTAAGATTATCTATATATTTTAATTATCTTTTTGAATTTTACACTCCTGTATTCCATAACTTTAAATTTTCATTTAATGATCATTTAGATTTTGGTATAAACTATGGATAATCTCATATTGAATTTTTTAAATGTGTTCCTCTTTTTTTTAGTTGTTATATTCTTGAGAAAATCCTAGAACATTCAATCCAAACGCGAGCAAACTGTATTTCTCTTTTTAATATACAAAATAATTGTTTGCTCCGAATTTTTTATAGTTTTGCATAAAAGGTTTCTAAATTTATGGAATTTCTGCCAGATACTCAGGAGAATTTGATTTTTTGTTTTATCGGAAAAGAGATAAAAAGGTAAAACTTAATGGGAATCAAAAAAGGAGGTCCTGAACAAAGATGGCAATGTTTCCTTTGATTATAAAAGAAGATTTAAATTTAAATATATTCTTTCATCCTTTCCTCGTAGCTCCATGGATGTTTCCCTTAGACAATGTAAACGGAAGAAACGAGTGTATACTGGAGTGTGGATCCTTCCTTATATTCATAAATATGAAAGGCTTTACATAATAAAAAATGCTGGTTAAGAGCCATTACCTGTAAGTTGATAGAGATACAGCCTATTAAGGGGAGAATAAATTTCCCCTAATACTGTTTACCATGAAGAAACTTTCCAACAAGTCGTTTATAAATCCAGATTTGATAAGTTTAACTTAATGCAATAGGGAGAGTGTGAATAAACTTATGAGTGAATTGTCATGAAGGATTTAAATTGATAAGGCAAATCTGATAATAGAATCTAAAAACACATTCAAAGCATGAAATTGTAACTTCCACAAAAAATGTTTGGATCAGTATGTTAATAGGATTTAAAAGCACGTCGAATTGGTTATAGTTCTTATGATAATATAGAAACTGAGGGAAAATTTTAGCTTTAAAACAGACTCCAACAATATAAGGATAGAAACTTAAAGTAACAGGACACCCATAACTGCATTTTAACAAATATAATATAAGCCACTTTTCTATTAATAAAAACTTCATTTACCTATTTTTTTTTCTGTTTTGTTTGTTTTAATATTTAAATATCAATTCGATTGCAAGCTAATACCTGTCAATAACAATCAGCAGCGCTAACGGGTAACAGTTAATTTGAGATAATTGCAAGAACTGTAGCGAATAATGAAACAATAATGAGAAATAGAGACAAAGAGAGAGAGAGTGTAATGCGATAAGGCAGCCGGGCAGACAACACACTTAAACAATGGAAAAAAAGAGGAAAAAAACTATACACTTAAAATAATTAGAGCGGCGCATGGTTGAAGAAACTAAAACATTGTTTACTGTACTAAGAATGCAAATTGATTTAGCTGGTCCAGCAGTCTGTGGCGGGCGGCAGTCTTTAAATGCCAATATACGAGCAGAACACAAACACCAAAAATATCATCACAATCATGAAGACAATGGCAAGCCAGGCGGGAATTGTACCTGTAAACGAACAGAAATAATTAATTTGAAACAATATATATGTATTTTGGTTAAATGGCGACTTACGCCGCTGCTGCAGACTGTGTATGCAAACTTTATTGTCCACGGATATGGAGAGGACAGCGGCTTCCGTATCGCTTGAAATCGGCGGTCCCTCCTCATTGGTAATGGGCAGAAATTGCAGACCGGTCACAAACATTGAGTGAGCATGAGGAATGTGCAGTACACGCTGTTTTTAAAAGATTAATTTGCATTAAGACATGATATCTAATACAATAAAGACAATTTTGAAGCAAACTTACCTGCAAACTAAACGCTATGTACATGGATACGCTGCCCGAGAACATGGTGCCGACAGCAACAAAACGACCATCATCACGTACAGCCAGCGAGGATAAACTCTCATCGATGGGCACAGCGGTGCGCAGTTGTCCACTCGCACAGTCCCATTGCTGCAGATAGCCACGCTGTTTGCCCACCTTGCCCAGCGGATTGGCAATGGTGAAGAGCCTGTAGTTGTCCTTCTGTGCCTCGACGGTGCCATAGCGGCAGCGTTTAAATAAATATTTAGCACCTTCGGGCGTCTGCCATTGCAGCTTGTGGTGCTGTTTGCCCGCATTCACATCCCACACAATGCCTTGGGCATCTTTGGAGATGCTTACAACGTATTTGCTGTCGGGACTAAAGTCCAGATCGTCAATTTCCTTTGTATGTGCCGCCAGCTCTGTGTTTAGCTTCATCTGTGGAAAGCTCCAGATGCGCAGCTTGCCATCGGTACCGCCCGTGGCCATCAATCGTCCATTGCCGCTGATGCGCACCACACGCTGCAGCGGCTCTGCATTGCTTAGAAAATCTGTTTGCACCACATCAGCTGCCTGTATATCAAAGCGCAGACGTTGGAACTGTTTAAGTATATCCGCTGTTGTTGTTGCATTATTGTTGCTGCTGCTGTGTCTATTGTGTCCATTGGGTAGTGCTTCCACGCCTGAGTGCGCCGCACCGCCAACACCACGTTGTCTCACTCCATTCTCGTGTGGTCGCTCAACAGGCGCCGATTTTCGATCCCGTTCCGCATCGTTCTCGGATTCGATGCGCGGCTGCACGAAATACATTTGGCAATGCGCCTCCTGGCCGGCGCACAGATACGACCGGCGATCGCTGTTGCGCACAGCAAAATTCATCACCACATTGGCACCAGTCTCGTGGCGCAGCACCTCCTCCGCACAAAAGTGGCTGCCATTGTGATAGAGCTCGTAGATTTCCTAAAATATAAATGAATTTTATAGTTTAACTTGTCTACATATGTAGGTTGGGGAACTAGGTATATTAAGACCTTGCAACACATTGACAAACACTTACAAACCCGTTTGCAACGCCTGTTTTGCTGGATCCGCCACCGCCGGCAACCAGAATGTGGCGACTTGTGAGCATGTCCACGGCGTACAGTGGAAAATTGACGCGCGCTAGCAGGCCGTCGCTGGGCCTGCGTGTGGGTGCCATTATCAATAATTAATAATTATCGAGCGACCGCTTTCCGGATATTTGTTGTGGTTGTTGGTTTTCTTTTTGAGTAATATTTTTTTTTATATCAGCAGCTCTTAGTCAGGCACATTAAATTGATTGGACGTTGTGTTGTTATGAATTAGATGGAATTTCGTTGCACTTTTGGGTCCTGTTTCTTGTCACGAATTAATTAAAGCTGTTATGGTGCATTGTGTACTATTTACATTAGAAATATTGTTATTTTTCTAATTGTTTCGGTGTCGTGAAAGTCATCTAAAATCCACGTACACTTGAACCGATTCGAACATTCACTAAGCAGCGCAGCTGTTTGGCATTCACAGCAAAACGTATATGACAGCGCTGCCAGAATGTCATATTTTAGAGAGTGTGGAACAAAAGTAAAATTCAAAATATATATAACATTTTTAAATGTTATACAAAGACCTCACTATTAGCTTTAATTAAGAGTCCCGTTTTTGCTTGTTTTGGACCGTTTATGCACGTTTATTCACTTGGTATCTAAAAAACGCATACAGCTTAATTAAAAAACATGAAATGTTAAGGATATGTAATGTACACAAGATGCTTTTTTTGTTTTTTATTATAAAAAAGTATAACACGAACATTGTAGTTAACGTTAGGGGTTCCGCCGCTTTAGAAAATCCACAATTTAAATAACCTTACTTGGCGCGCAGGCAGTAAGGTATCTTCTTCGCTTGCCCGCTGTCATTCACTGCGAAGCTTAATAGTCATATATCGATAAGAGCTGTGCTATATGTTTATCTTGTAATAATTGCATTCATTTGTTAATTTTAAAAAATATGATGAAATAATACAATTTCAAAAATGTTTACGTCGTTTCCCCTAATGAGAATATATTTTATAAAATAAATAAAAAAAATTTACATGGAGTGTGCTTGACAGAAATTTCAATTATATTGTTTAAGCTAGCCGCGATTAATTCAGCACCTCGAACATAACATTGCTTGATATAACTATTATCATGTAATATTTCTGTTTCTGCATCTTCAAAATAATGTCTTGCAATAAAATTATGGTGATAAATTTCTCTAAAAACTCTGGAAGATAATGGCAAAAATGACAAAATAATATATTTGTATTGCATTAATACATTACATTGTGAGGGTTATTTTGGATTTGTAATAAATTTACAATACCGGCAAGCCCAAATACTAAAGAAAATTTGCATAACTGAAATGAAAAAGCAAACAAATAAAATTAAGTAATACTACGGCTACCATTGATAATTTCTGCTTGTACTCACTTGGCAAATAAGGAATAATAACCATTGCCCAAGGCACAAAAGAGCTTAGAATTGTGCCAAGAACTATAGACCATGCAGATTTCTAGATAAAGTTAAATTTAACTGATATACACGATAGAATTAAAAGTTTGAACTTACTTTCAGCACGCCTATAAGTAAAAATATACCGCCTAAGCCATGAGAAATGGCTAAAAGTATTGTCAGAACGTAAATGCCATTATCACCACCAGTAGGGCTTTCGTTAAATTCAGGCGAATGCAAGTAAAATGGGACAAGTATTGAAAATAGTATTGCATGAATTATTGTCCACACTGTAAAAATGATTACCTTTTTCTTCAGCGAACAACAAACGTCGTCCATAGGTGCACAGCACTCACACATAATTTTGCTTAAAATGTTTTACGTTAGTTGGAGTTTGTCATACAATTAAAATACTACTAGTTATTTTTTTTTTTTTGGTTTTTGTTGTAATGTAAGTAATGTAAGACTGATAGTTGATATTTCTAACTATGAGTTAGTTAATATTAACCATAGCAAGGAATTTGATAGCCTTAAATGGTGATTTAATAATAATGAAGCAAATAATATTTTTAAATAATAAAAAGTTTTGAGAGTTGAATATTGTTTCTTTTATAAATAAAGAATAATATAAAGTTAGTGAAAAAATATTAGTTTCATTTTAAAATGTAATCAAACAATTACAAAAATACAAATTTTAAATTACCGCACGTAGATACTTATTTTTCTTCTTCTTCGTTCTTATCTTTAATCGAAGTGCGATAGAAATTTTATTCTCGATATAAAATGTGGCGCAAGTTGGCATGTCGAGCACAGCACGCCAGAGTTTTATTATTTATAAAATAAATGCGCTCAAAATAAAATCTTTGTTTTCTAGCAACAAGCGGATCTTATAACACACCTAAACACGGCCAGAGCGGTAGATGTGAGCAGTATTAAAATGGAAGCTGAGAACTGCCAAGAGACTGCTATTTTCCCCAAGTAATCAATTTGGCAACTGGAGTCGAGCAGGACAGTGAGATGCATTAATATGGAACAAGATCCGGCAATTGTCTGGCAGAGCAGAGAGGCAGTGGCAAACTGTCAAATGCAATCCTGGAAGCACTCAGATATGTCCAATGAGGATACATAGGTAATGCATTTTAATGCATAATATCTTGCATTTTTGTAAGTTGTTTTTAATTAAATGTAGCCATGCAATTATAATAAATAATATTTTTATTTTAGTATGCATCCAAATGTGATATGGATTTGACAGATTGTAATATACAGGGAAAAGGATAAAACTGGAAAACAAAACGTTTAAGACTTATCAAACTGACAGAAATATTTCGGCTTTTTTTTACGATATTGGACGAGTAATAAAAAAAAGTTAATTTAAATCCATATATTATATCATAGTCTTAAACAGACCTTATTTGCTTTTAGGTTCATGACTCTAATGCCAAGTCTAATCAGTTGGAGTTCCATGCAGCATTCATAAACACTAAGCAACCCGATTAGAAGGTCATGCGCTATATAATAGATAGTGCTGTGCCGTTTACAACCGTCGAGTCGCTAAGGATACGATTAGCTACACATTTTAGCCAAATGTTGGCGGACTATTTCGCCTTCACCTGTCCACTGGTTGAATCAAAAGTACACACGAACTTTAATTGCATTGGCTTGCAAACGATTTACGGAAGATTATTCACAGATTTTAAATGTAACAAGAACAATGACAACTGCAGACAATCTAAGCAATTAAAAGATATATAAATAAAATAAATAAAAACCATCTTATTCCAGATATTTGCCAAATGCAGTGCTGCAGTCTTTAAAGATAATTCAAAGGGTTTTAATGCACTGTTAATTCTAAATTCCATTCGATGGATTTTGGAAAAGTTGCATCTTGTTTCATACAGATTGACTGGATAAGCTTTGTAACAAATTGGCTTGGCATAGTTCGTGTTTCTCAGTAAGGGTTTTACAATTTTTGGAGGAATACCCATACCGAAGCCCATTGCATCGACTGTTGATTTTTTGCAAATGGAAATCAATTGGCTTTTAAACTATCTTATACCAGCTCTAACAACGCTGCGCTTAGATCTCATTGACTTAAAAATGATGGCAGTTGAGCTGCAGTTAAAACTAAAATGCCTTCAACTTACTGAGGATGCGAGCTCCAGCTGTTAAAAAATTTGGTTTAATAGTCTGCCTTAAATCTCCGAAAATCAACGTATATAAAACTGCAATTGTTGAGGCTGTGTGGCATATAAAAACAACCGAAAATACGTATAAAAGTCGTAAGGATAATGACGATTTCTATGAATTTGCTGAAACTGGTAAAATCAAGCAAAGTTAACGTGCCTTAAGCATTATTAAATTAATTTTATATTATATTTTTCAGATGCTTACGAGACAAGTGATTTAGATATGTTCTTGGCGACCTCCCATGAAACATATGGATGATGTTAAGGCACAATTTAACAGTTATCCACAGGATTCAAGTAGAAAAAATATTTCCTGCTTTATGCCATTGGTTTTATCGACGAATTGGTCTTATCTCTTGCGAATATTATTAAACATACAAAAAAAACAGAGCTTTTTGATTACAATGTGGAAAAATAAATGAAAATTTATTTAATTAGTTTTGTAATGTCATTTTTCTATTTTTCCATTTGTATTTAAAAGTAAAAAATGCAACCCAAGTAAAACTATTCAAATGTTATCAACGTAATGATAAGGACATTCAACAGTTTGCGCGTTCATAACAAACATCTGCTTCTTCTATGTTTTGGCATTCACAGGAATAGTTTTCCGCGCACTGTTAAGAGTTGCATCTGTTGCGCTTGTTTTGAGTTTATAAATTTCATAAGAAATTAAGAAAAAAATATACTAAAATCAGTCATGTTACCAAAATTAAAGGCCGGCCTAAGTGCCAAAAAGGAGGTGGACAACAAAGTCAATGTGCGTGCACAAACAAATGTAAAAAGATCAACAACAAAATCAACCAATGCAACTTTGCCGTCGCAATTGCACTCAAAGCTCAAACTTAATGCGCAATTTGTAATGTATGAATGTAATGGAAAATTGCGAAATAAACTGTTTGAGACAGCTATTGGCGCGGGACTGTCCAAAATGAACGCCCAGATGTTTGCTAAGGGTAGCCTCAAACGGCTCAAGGCAATTAAATACAATTGGCCAGCAAAAAAGAGTACAAAGATAGAATATTCAGCAGAGGAGTGGGCGAAGTTACATGGGACTGGAAAGACGCTGCTGCCAATGGAACCCAACATTAATGTAGCCAATGCAGCCAACGAACTGATTCGACTTGGCTTTATATCATCAAAAAGCTCACCGTTTCTCACTGTTGGTGATATGGCGAGACTACAGGATGCTATACTGGAGGTGATTGTGACGCACTCAACGCCTCCACATAAGGCGCAATTTGAGGCATGCGTATTGCAAAATGAATGGTTGCAATTGGAGTGTACGAACAACATTGCAGCCGATTGGGTTCGCATGAATTTTGAGCATATTCGTAATCGTTCTAGTCTCAACATTGAACTGCTGGAGGAGCATGAATTTCCAAAACATTACATTGAAGGCTATTTTCCAAATAGCGAGCATCTTCCAGATAATCGTGTCTTGGCTTTTGTTAACGCGCAAAACGCGATTAATACTCGATTTTGGCGGGTCGTTCAAAGAGTTGCCAATGGCAGTATGCTTATGTTGTCTATGCTTATTGATGATGCCTCTATGCAGGCGCTCGCCGTTCTCGGTGGTATCATAAGCTATCGCTTTGGCAGAATTAATCTCAATATAAGTGGATCTCAATTCAACAATAGTGCTCCATCGGTGCAAAGCTTTTGGAGTGACGAACCCTGGACACAGTACGCACATCCAGCTCAAATGTATCCGCCTTCAATTGGTGATCAACATCAGGCACTTAATGATGCTAACTGGAATTTGCCAAATATTATTGGCGATATGTGCACTGCATATTCTATGAACTTTGCTATACCAAATCAATCGAAATTTGGTTGGCACAGTAATGGTCACAATTAATTCGGTCTTCGAATTTAAATCGCGTTTGAAATGTTCGAAATACATCACGTAAGTTGAAGTTATTGTTTAATAATTATATATATTTGATTTTTATTTCTAATGTTTATTTCAGATAAAATTTGGATACCAATGAAAGCATTCCTAATTATATTTAATTTCATTTATTAAGTTTTTGTTTTTTATTGTTTTAATATTGAATTTAATCAAAAAGCTTTTGTTTTCTTAAAGTTTAGTTTAGATAATGTTTTATAAAAACCTTTATATGTGCATATCTGATAACGACGTAAGTTTCCAAGTCATCGGTTTGGATAACTGAAAGTTCTGGATTTCTTTAGTTTTTCAATTCCCTACATATGACGGACATTATCTTAAAAATGTCAACTGGAAAACGGCTAATCAGAGATTAGGTAAGAGATTAAATAAACCATTTGTTACATAAATAGTTTTTATTTCTTTTTGTACAGTACGCCATGGATGTATTACAAACAATTGCGATTTGTACCGAAACCAAAAAGTATTAACCGTCTACTGAATAATTCAGATTATAAATGTTGATTACTTAAATTAAGTGTGAAATATTTACTGTTAAAGTTAAACGTTCAATTTGTTATTCCAATACATGAATATATATATGTGTGTTTGCCAATTGTTTATCTCTTTTATTATCGTTCAAAATAGAAACAATGTTCTAAATCAAGATTTGATTACAGGACAACCAGATTTTAGGTTAGGTTGGCCTCAAATGGCATTTAGTATAACAAAAAATACCCGGATGAAATGCAAAGCGCGTTTTGCCTTGATTGATCGCCAACCAAATAAGGCACAGCAGAAGCCGCTGCTCTCTTTCACTGAATTCTTAGCAGATTGTTTTTGTTGTTGCTTTGTCAATTATCGTTTTTATTGCCACCCATTCTTTGTTGTTGTCTCTTTGTGAATCAGCTGCTCGCTGTTGACTGCGACTGCGATTGCTTTGTATTCTGAGCTTTTGTTCAGCCGCAAAAGGTAAAAAGTCGTGGGGGGAACAAAGACCCGCTTAAATCTGTTTCTCTCTTTCTTTTACACTCACACTCTCTAGTTGTTGTTGTTGTTTGGCGCCAACGAACGGTGCAATTAATAAAAGAGAAGAAAATGCTAAAACGCAATTTTAAGAAAATAAACGCATGTATAGTTTTTTTTGTATTTTATGAAGATCAGGTGAAAATGAAAATTGCAGTGCAATTTGTTAGGCTCCCCACTCATAACATCTGTCTACGCACCTAAACGTGTTTAAGCTACTTACTTCCTCCCCGCGCTACTGCCCCTTCTGCAACGTCTAGTATTTTATAGACAAGTCGAACAGCAATTCGATCAAAATTTCACTTTTTATGTGAACTTGATTTGATTTGTCATTTATGTATGTATGAGAAAAATTGGCATTGCTTTGACCTCTTGGTCTAATGGAAAGAAAGGTAAATTAATTGAGCACTTGCAAGTGTAGGTGGAAAATTTCGCTGACACTTTGTTTAATCTTAGTTGGCGTGGGTCTCAGCTTATTAAGTCAGAGTATGTTGTTTTTTTTCGAGTTCAATGCGCTCAACTGTCAATACACATAAATTGACGTACACCAGCTACGTACGTACGTATGTATGTAGTCCCATAGAAGTAAATATTATCTGCTGACCAACTGCACGCACTTTGCTATTGCTTCTTGATTTATGTATTTATGTATGTTCTTTGGGTTGACAACGCTGCATTTGCAGATAAGCAAAAGCACAAAAAAAGTCACTCAATGCTAGGCAACCGTTTGCTGACTTAAACAGTTACTTAAGTATATGCACGCATATATGTAGGATCTTTCTTAATTCCGGCATAAATCAAAGTGATGATTTCATAACAATAACAAGGCAAAAAAGAACAACAAACAAATGCTCCAATTGAGCTTTGTATGTGATATTCGCATGACCTGCCGAAATATTGTGATCATCACCTCAACTCTCTCTCTCTTGATTTTTGCTTGTGGCACTCTTCGCTGCTAGGGTGCGCGATGTCGACCGGTTTGAGCTGATAGCCGTTTCAATTTAAAATTGTCATTTGAATTTTAACCGTTTGGGAAACAACGACACAAGTACGCAATAGTTGTCATTTCACTCGCACTCATGTGCGAAACGAAGCTAAAGCGTCTGAAGCAGCTTCCCTTAGCAAAAACAACACAAACAAAGCACAGCTGTCAGCGTCGCACAGTGAAATGCAAAATAAAAATGTTGGTATAAGTTTAATATATTTTACAAGAGACTTTGCATAATTCTTAATGCTATTAAAAATGTTAACTCAAAAATTAACCCTTTCCTTTTCAGTGGTTGTTTTCGTTTATCATATAATTTGCCAACATTGACCACTGTGCAAGAGAAGAGCTGCTTGCGATCAACTACAAAACAGAATCGTCGGCGCCTCAGCCACTCAGTCGTTAAATTCCCCTCGACACGATCGTTACAGAGCGCTGAGCGCAGTGAGAAAACCAAGCAACTATAAAAGTGCAGTTTAAACTCTATATGTTAAACGTTATAAATAACTTATAACATTTTGTGTAAATAATCAACGTACGTTTTAGCTACTTTGTGGATATTTTCTGCCAATCTTTGGTAAGTACGCAAGGTACTCACGTTAAAAAAAAAAACTGGAATGACTTTTATCCGGTTCGCTGCAGCTTTGTAGTCCCTTTTTTTGCTGCTGCTGCTGTTGTTACTGCTGCGCAAATGCAATAGCAACAGCATCAAATACAACAACAGCTGCAATGCGGCGACGCCAATAACTTTGTGTGGTACTCTTTGATTTTGCTGTTGTTGTCGTTGCCCTGACAACCGCCGCCGCTTTTCCTTTCGCCTACGCTTTCTTGCCTACCATTTCCAGTGCCTGGAGTTGGAAATTGCAGTTCTTGTCATTGTTGTTGTTGCTATTGCTCTTTTTATTTTTGCCGTAATGAGCAACTGCTTGTTTTATGTATGTAGCCGTTGTTGTTGCTGTTGCTGCTGCTGTTGCTGCTGTAACGGCCTGTCAGTCTTTTTATTGGCATTGCTCTTTGTTTGCTGTTCCTGTGTTCTGCAAGGGCGTCTTTCTCGCACTCAAGTGTTTTATGCATTTCGCCAGTGCCTGTAGGCAGCTTTTGTAACGGAGCAACAAACTACAGGGACTGGACAAAACCAAATAGCAACGAGGGCAGCAATTGAAGTTCATGACTTGCTTAAATCCTGCGGCGAAAATACGATAGGCCTTAAATTGATTTCTTTAATTAATATCAACAGCTTTTTAGTTTTATTTAATTTTTTTAATTCGATATGCATTATTTATTTTCAGTAAAAGAAACTTTTATTGTGTTTTAATCGTCCAAACCCAATCAACAGCAAATATGGTTAACAACACTATTGAAACCGAAGGTAAGTTCTTAAATTCTCAGTAAACCTTAGTGCATTTATAATTTCTTACTCTTAGCTCTGTTTGTGTATATATATAACCAACAAGTTTACATTTCAGTTTGTTGTTTTTGTTGCATTGGTCTTTTATAGTGCGGGCGTGAACAAAAGCTGCCACGCCTCGTTGCGTTGCAGAAGGGAGTTGTTGCTGTTGTTGTTGTTTTTAGTCTGCATTTGCATAGCAATCACACAAAAAGCAAAAAAAAAATGAAGGCAAGCAAATAAAATGAAATTCACGCACAGCATTGTTGCTGTTGCTGCTGTGGCACGGTAAAAGTATCTGCTGTATGCAAAATGCTTAAGCGAAACGATGCCGCTTTACTACTGCTGCCACTGCTGCCACAGCTGCAAGTCGAGTGGCATAGATTACGCGCTATTGTAGCCTAAATACGTTGAGTGCGCATCCAGCAGATACTCGAACGGCAAAACTACAAACTTTGTAAGTTGAAAGCGTTTTGCCTCGCTCGCATAAAGTTGCAATAGTACTTTCACCCAACCCCCCCCCACTCTGCGCCACAAACCCTCTGTTAAGCTGCGCAGCTATTGTGACAATTTTATTGGAAATGACGTTAAGGGTTTAGTAGTAGTTTTATATTTTCTTTTTGTTGCCTGCAGCAAATCTAGTACGCGTATTATGTATAATCTCGACGCTCCTTTTGCTCGCACAAAAGCGAGCTGCATTATGATATTGTATGTATAATATACACAGATTTGCAGGAAAAATTGATGCCAGTGGCGTTGTCGTTACCGCTCTGACAGAGTTTTCCATTAAAGAAGTTGTAGTTTGAGAAATGCAAACATTTAGTTTGCCATTTCAAGGTATTTATACAAATAAACTATTTAAGGAGGTTTTTATTATGGAGAGAAATTATTATACAAAAATATTGCTAAATGTTTAAAGAAGACTTTTTAAGACTTTTCCGATTATTAAAAAAACGGGAAAATTAATTATTTTGCTAACAACTTTAGATAGTATGTTGAAACAACCAAAATAAAGTTTTTTGCAAAGCTTTCTTGATAAAGTTGGACAAAATTTGGGTTAAATAATATATGTTTTCATACCAAAAATATTTATATTATTTTTAAAAGTCCTCAAATAAATATTTTATCCTAAACAAACCCAAATGCAATTTATGTTACAAAATTTGAATTAAAACAATTATTAAACAGCACTTTAAGCTGCATAAATAATATTATACTAAATATGTAAATAGCATAACATATTTGTAGAAAGTAGAGATATTTTTAATCATGTATTTAAATACTTTGCTTTAAAAAATTGTAAGATTAAGTTTATTTAAGTACAAATTTAAAAGCAATTTTTGTCCCATTAATATAAAAACATTTGCTACCATTGGTATTTTGACCTTCTTTTTCAAATGTTGCTCACATCAATTCTGGTGTTTAAAATAAAGTATAAATATGCTTTAACAGAATACAATATATCTTTAATGTTTTTTCTTTGTATCTCATAAAATACATGTACTAAAACATGTTGCTTGAACTTAAATATATTATAATGGCATAATGCAAAGCATAAACTTTCAGACTATCGTAAGCAACAGCTGTGTGTTTAACTATTGTTGCATCCATTAGATACCTGCATTAGCTCAGCTAAAAAATGAATTATTTTGGTCTTCAAGTCGATGCCACTGGCTGTCTGTTGGGCGCCCTTGGCCTCCCCGGAGCCCTTTTGGGCCACTCAGTTTTTCAATGCGCTGCCTTTTTTTATATTTTCTTTTGCAAATCATGAGTTGGCAAATTGTTTGGCATTTGTTTGTTGTTGCTTGTTGCAAGCGGTTGTTGCACCCACAACTATCAACTCTTGCTGCTGGCGTTGTTGTTGTTGCTGCTGCTGTTGCATTTAATGCACTCAACATGCTCGTTAGAGTTTGCTAGTTTTGAGTTTCTTTCTCCATTTTAGTGGCAGCCAAATCTATCTGACAGTTCCGCTACCGGGTCAAACACCCAAGTCAGCAGCGAGTCGAATCTGTCTGATTAAACTATTGCCAAAAAAAAATTGATTGCTTTGGGAGGCAAGTTTTTGCACAGGTTCAAGTTTCCAATACGTAAGGTAAATAAATTTGTTTTGAAATTTATTGTCATGTGTGTGTTTGTGTTTAGTTGAAGTTTTAAGCTTGCTGCATTTCGTTTCGACTCCAGACAAATGGAGAATATAAAGATTGTATCAGGTCCATTGAGCAATTTCATTGCAACTTCTCTTTTTTTACTCCCTTTCTCTCTCTCTCTTGGTGTTTGGCAACTAAATTGTGGCTCTGGTTGAGTTTGATTTGAATTGATTTGGAAACTTGTTCTAGTGGAGAAAACTCGCTTGAAATAGGTCAGCGCACAGGAAAAATGTGTTGCATACTTGAGGGGATGGTGTCACGAGACTAAATGAACATGACAACGCATTGTAAAGCTTTCTTAATGTATCTAGAGCTGAGATCAGAGATGCTTTGCACTTTTAATTAAATCACTTTTAAACACTGTGATTTTTTAAACAAAGTAACAGTTTTTCTATTTCAAATATTTGTATATTGTTCAATAACATAATGAGTAAATGTATAAAAAACCACTTGACAATCTTATTTTATTTAAGCTTTGAAGTAAAATTGTATTATTTATATAATAATAAAACGAAAGTAAAGTCATAAGAATACAAATTTTAAAGTTAAATTTTACTTTACCTGTAATCCGTGACAAAATCACAGTTTCTGATGCAGCGCATCAGTCTTAAGCTATTAATGCTTGCCGCAGACTCTATTTAAATTATGCATGAGCGCCTGTAAGCAGGCAACGCTTTTTACATACAGCACACGTACAACGCCTCTGAATTTATTATATTGCCTTCGCTTATATGGTAATATATTGGGCAGCAGCAGCAGCATAATGATAGCAGTCACAACAATCGATTGGAAACAAAGTTGTTTTATTTTGGGACAGAAAGCGATAATCACATGTAAATTACTCAGGGATTTGTCTTTGTGTTGAGTGTCTTCAATTTGGCGAGTTTTTTGAAATTGTGAACGGGCTCATTAAAAAGTCGTTTGATTATGCATGAGAAGAGAAAAGTTTTAAAAACAGGTCTATGAATAATTTGTAGAAATCTGTGCGGCTTTTCTTAAAAAAAAGTATGAAATGGTGTGTGTTAAGCAACCTTTAAACCCATTTTTCTTTTCAAAAAAAAAAAAAAATCAGCTTCGCAAATAAACGATTCGACACTTGTGTGTCTGTGTTTATTTTACAGTTGATGTATTGCTTTCAGAGCCAAAGAACATTAAACTTTGCTGTTTATGACATTTACTCGTGTTAAACACGCCAATCTCTAGCGATAGTAATCCATGAAACTTTGTAGCTTATAAAGTTGTGTATTGTGAGTTTTATGTTAAAGCTTCAACAGCCAGCGTCCGCAAATCACTAAATACCATTCAGCAGGAAGCTGTTGCAGTTGTTGCAAAAATTTAAAGAACATGCGGAAAAGCTGTTTAAATCCAGTTTAAAGCTTTGAAGCATGCAAATCGCATTAAAGCTTTGCACAAACATACATATATAATACAATTATGGTGACTAGAAAGGAGAGTCGAAAACTATTCGCTGTATTTGGCATTTCACATTTCGTTGTTTGTGTGAACCAGCTATGGCAACAAGAGCAGAAATTGTATTACTTTTTGGGGTAATGGCACTTGCGAAAATGCGAAATTTTGTTCAACTCAGCAGTGACAAGTTCAACAAATGTAATAGAAATAAGTAGAAAAGTGTAGGTTGGCAATGCTTGACTTTAGAATACCCTGTTTATTTTTAAATGGTCTTGTCGTGTCTAAAGAATAATAAGAACAACAAAAAAAATTGCTATTTCTGCAAGTTCACTTAGTATTCGTTTGGCCCTTTGACTACAGGGTGTGATAGCAACAAGAAGCAAAGAACATGGCTCTAGGCAAGTACATGCTTTTATAAGTATGTATTTACATATACAGTTTGTATGTTTGTGTGTACACGCATAGTTGTATAAATAATTATCTATTCCGGTCATGTCAGGCCAAACACAGAGACAGAACGAGAGAGCGAAAGAGACTGTGAGTGCAAGAGAGTGAGTGAGCTGGAAAGAGGAACGCACAAAATGTCAACGTCTCAGTGTGTCGTAAAGCTAGAGTAAAAGAGATAGATAGAGTATATGTAGTGTACAGTTAGTTTGCTATGACTGTGCAAAGGATGCAGCAACAACTCATTTGCAATGCTCAACGCATCTTCTTACTGGAACACCAGGAGGCGGGGAGGGCAGGCTGTGTGGATGTGGAATAACAGTAAAAAGTGCATAGAGTAAAGGAAGTTTTTGCAGTTTCTAATTACGTCTTTGCAGCAGTAAGTGACTTTTTGAGGTTAGGCTCGACACAACACACATTTTCAGCATCATTTGTTGTTGTTGCTGTTGTTGAGTGTGTGCGGCAGAGCTGTTGCAGCAACTGGTTGTTGTCACTTTGATACCGCCAGTGTTTCCGTAGAAAACTTTGATTACACTCCCCCTAGTTCCAGACATGCTCAGACAATCAACAGATTTCTTACTTATTATGCGACAGCCTTCAGGAGCAACTTCCACTTCCACTCCACACCTCCCTTTTATCTACTCCCAGCATATGTGTGCGTAAAAAAAATTCCATTAGAGCTAAACTCCCAAGTGTTTTCTGTATGTAGGTTGTCTCTTGGTTTACACATTGTACATACATACGTATGTATTTTTTTTGTATTGTACATTTTAACAGCTAACAACAACAAACACCCACAAGTTAAACGTAATTCTTGTGAATAACTTGTTTAGGGTATATGCAAGTTGTCATCAAACATGTAACACTCTTTTTTGTTATAATCTTAGACGTTTTTGTTTAATATTGATTTTATTAATGTTTACTCCTGCTCTTGTTATTGTTGATAGTTAATATATAAAAACTATATTAGTAGAATTATTAAACGGTTTAAGAAAAACGTTTAATAAGAAAGAGTATTTTATAGTCAATATTCTCACTTTTGCGACGTTATAATGATGTTCATTATTAATACAAGATAAACGCAACGTGTCGAAATTCAGTACGAATTGTTTTTTTCACCTCCCCCTTTTTTTTTTTTTACTTATATCTTTCTTTCTTCTAGCATCCAATCTATTTGGGTCAAATGGGAAAATTGCCTATTTGTAACAATGTGTCCGTGTCTTTGTGAGTGTGATAATGACAAGTAGATTAGGTGTATATACTTAAAGGATGTGTGACTATTCATTATGCTCCTTTAACATGAATTTAAGTTTCGTTAAGCTAATTCCCACTGAAGGCTTTTTGTGTCTCTTTGGTTTTGGCGCTTTGCTTCAGGGACAACCTTCCTCTTTTCTTCCGCCCTAATGTCCACTTAATGACACTTAAATGCAGCAAAAAAACGAACAAAAAAAATCGATGTTTGTAAATATTTAAACCATAAACAGAAGAGCAGCCGTTGCCAACAACCAATGCGCTTGGTCAACAGCAATCAAATGGTCATAAATTGCTTGCAAATGTCGTAAAGTCCTTTGCTTTTCCACTCACCCATCCGCCTAAAAGATTGCTACAGGTAATTACAAAACCATAACGCGCAAATGTCACCGCAAAATGTGCGGTGAATATTTTGGCCTGGCCATCATCATCATACCCTTCCCCATTCCCAGCTCCATCGTTACCCTTGGGACAAATGGTGCGTTGAACATTGAACAAATCGTTTGTCGTATTTGTGTTGCATAATATTTTTTTCTTTTTCTTTTGTTTTTCCTGACGCTCTGCGTGTCAGGTTGAATTGTGTGAATTTTGTAAATCGCTTTATTATATCCTGCTAAAAATGCATGCAAAAGGGTTTAATCAAATCAAAAACTAGCTGGAAAGTATACAACAAATTTATATCAAAACAACAACGAATGAACAAAATGTGAATAATTTGGGCTTGTGTATAAAACATTTTCACAAGTAATTTTGCTATATAAATTTGCTTTGTTTGAATTAAAGTAGTTTACAGGGTATCTTTTAGTCTCAGCGCAGACACTAGCACTCACACTTTATCATCGCTTTCATTTTGGTTGTGGCTGTCCCAGCTGGCAATCACGTTTAACGCCCAGTTGACATTGCCCAGGTGGCGGTCACTTTGGGGTTTTTGTGGCACAAATGCTGTGACTAATGAGGCGTATTTAATTTGCTGCACTCTGCAAAAAAGAAAATCCAATATTATGGGGTCAATAAGTTTTCCATTCGCTGTGCTTGCAATCTGTTATATAAGTTTTAGTACAAGCTTTTATTTTAAATCCTTAAAATTATTATTAGAAAAATTTGTTTGCTATTGTTAAGCGTAAATACTAAGAAATCATCTTTTAAATACTTTTTTCAGATATTCAATACAGTAAATACATAAAAACAATTGATTATTTTGCGTTGATTGATTGGATGTAAAAATTGCTTAAAGAAATGTTTCATCAGCTGTGATATAAATAATAAGTATTAAAAAACACTTTAAACAAACAAATACATCTATAAAATATATAAAAATTAAAACTTTTATTTATTTAAATCATGTATTAGATAATTTTTTGATTTTAACCCTTTACTCAAACTTATTTTGCATTAAATAAACATGTTTTCTTTACCATTCATTAAATTTTCTTTAAAATTTAAATTATCTAAATATATCCTGGGTTTTTTCTCAATTTAAAAATTTGTAGAACGACTTTTATCTTTGTTTTCAATCTCATTTGTTAAGTGTGAACCCTTTTGTTAGTTTGTTATAGAGTGATTTTCTATATTGAAGGGCACGCCTCATTGTGTTTAGCAATTATGGTAGCCAAAGTTGTGGATATTAAGTTAAATATCATTCTGGCCAAATACCAAATCTCCCATTCTATAAAATCTCAGTAAGACAAATTGCCGGCAATTCAATTCAACAACTTGCCAAGGCATAGACAGAAAGAATGAGCAACAATTGGTTCTCACTACTGCTGCTGCTGCTGCTGCTGCTGCTGCTGCTGCTGCTGTTGCTATCAATTTATAGAACAACGCACCCTTTTGTGTTGACCCAAAACCCTACCAGCCACTTCCAACCTGCCCTCTCATAGCTATTTGTCAGCAGCCTGCGGCCTTCTGCTGCCAACACAGGCGGCAACAGATCGGCCCATTCAAAGTTTTTGCCTTCAAGCCATTTCTTCCCATTCTCATATTGCTCGGTGGGGCATTCCAAACGTTTTTAATTGACAATCAAACTGTGGCAGGCAACCATGGATGTGGATAGATTCTTATTCGCACAAACACACACACACACATCTATCTACAAATTTGATTAATACGCTTGATGGCTGCATTTGCTGTCAGCTTATCCTTTTGACAGTTGGCTCCCCAAACCGTTGCGAAGAGTTAAATCCTTCTGGCTTCTGTTTGTGTGCCAGTTGATTGTTTTCCGTCTAACTGGTTAGCTTTTATGACTGAAATCATTTAATAAATGAAGTGTCTTGTGGCTTTCAAATTGTGCAAATCATAAATCTGAGCCAGTTTCTTGAATAATTACTCTATTTTGAACCGCTTACACTGTCAAAGGAAGCTAAGCTGCTCAATTATTAACAAGTGTTACTATAAACTATTTTAAAATTGGTGTGTTCGTACAGTCAGGTTGGCCGAGTGGTCTAAGGCGCCAGACTTAAGCTCTGTTTCTCGTAAGAGAGCGTGGGTTCGAATCCCACACCTGACAAATAGCTGTTAAAAGTAATTTTTTTCTAGTTTCAATTAATTTTAAAGTTTTAAATAAACATTTTTTTTTTCATGGTGCAATTTAAAAAGGTAAGCTAATTTTTTAATTTGGGTTACCAATACTCTAATGGGTTTAATGATGAAAAAGCAATATCAATGTATATCCTTTTACACTCATTCGTTTGTTGAACTGGTAATTAGCTGTCAAAGCAATAGAGCTGAGGTGATCATTTTTCTTTTTAATACTTTTTCTTCAAAAGACGACTTGAAAATTTTCAATATTTTGTTGGGAAACGTATTTCATTGATTGTTTCAACTATCACATTTATTACCTTCGGGGCAATACTTTTATTCTATTTGATTTTTTGTTATCATTGAGGCATGCGTCTTAAAACTTTTGTATTGTTAGAACAACTAAATATGCCAAACAGTCTAACCAACCTTATCCTTTATCCTTGATGTATGCAACACTTTGTGGCTGCAATCAACAGGCATTTAACTGGCCATTGCTTTTGGGTTGGTAAACGTTTCGCATTAGACCAAAACCATTTGAGTGCCACATAACATTGCTGCAACATGACACACACAAACACACAGCAAGTGTTTCTCTTCCTCTTCTCTGCCCTAAACTATCGTACAAGTCGTCTAAAACGCACACAAACGCTTTGCTAAAAACCAGTTAATAAACATTATTTGCCTTTGTTGTTGTGTTGCCACTGTATCACACACACACGCACACACATATTGAATCGACTGCAGTAGAAAGGAAAAATCGTTATCATTATTGTATGTGTATGTGTACATATAGTCGAGGGGAAAAAAAAGGGATAGCAAACTATGTACGAGGAGAATACTTTTTGCGAAAGTTTATTGAACCGGAAGTTGGGCGGCAGTTGCTGCTGTTGCTGCTGCCGTTTGTGTGAAATGCGGCAACAATGCGCGAAATGATGGCCCTGCCGCAGGCAAGCTGCACTAACACTTCGTCTGCTACAAGTCTGCTTAAACATTTGTGGCATGCCAATCCAATTTCTTGCCAACAAGTGCAAGTATTTGCCTTTTTTTTTCCTCTTCTCCCTTAAAAAAAATACAACAGCCTCAAGTCGCATTTCTGATTTTTTGTATATTTTTAATATTTCTTTTGTCTTTTTTTTTGGTGTTGTTTCAAGAAAAAGAATTGTATTACTTATTTATGCGCAAACGTCTGAAATTTTGGTGAGGGGTTAACTGTTAGCTGGCTCAGACGTCTGTCATTTGAATGCCACGTTTTTATTGTTTCTCTGTCTCTGCTGTAATGTTGCAAGCCCTTGAGGCCATGTAATTGTTGTTTAAGTGATGCAAATGAGCGTTCGTTTCAACAACAAACAGCCAACAGATGAGACTCGGTTTCAGCTGCCATAATCAGTGTCTAAATACCCTACAATTAAATTTTACTTGAAGAATGTAAGTATTTTTAACAACTTTGCATAGGGTATAAGAATTGCCGTAGGGTAAAAGCAGAACTTCAGTTGTGCCCCAAAACACTGAACAATTTTTGTTTGAAGTGAGTTGGAAAGTTGTTTGGTCTGCTGCTGTCATTTTTATGGTGTGAGTGAGAAAGAAGCAGAAAGAATAAGAGGGTAAGTAAGGGTTGGGGTAGCAGCAGTCAGCCCTCGCTATATGCGCTGTTGTCACTGTTAATGGGGTCAAAAAATGTGGTAGCTATCGCTCAGCGTGATTTATGGGCGTTGCACTTGGAAAAAACGGTTAAAAAATGTACAAATACAGTGTTGGAAGTTTATTAAAATTGATTGTCATGTGTCTGGCGGGTGTATTAAATATTTAAAGGCTTTCGCCAATATCGCAATTTACTACTTGTTCAGGCAATGTTCAAATTCAAATTTGCATTCGATTGTTTGACAAAAAGTTAGTTCGTTTGGTTAGCAAAAAGACACGTTTCGGCCAACTAAACCACACAACCAGCCTAAAAGTTATTAATGCAATTTATTTGTTGACATGTTATGCACTACAAAAAATTTAATTCATATTGTTTGGTATAAAATCATTACGATTATGATTATTTAATAGAGACAAGTCTAATAAATCAAAGCATTTAGTGTTTAATTATATCAAAATTGTAGAATATAAAAGTTATGGTTAAAAAAAATGAATCATACAAATACTTTTTTATCCTAACTTATTTCCTAAGTTATAATTGAAGGTTTTTCAACTTTATTATACAAAAATTTTATGAATTTATTTTTAAAATATTTTACATTTCTTTCTGCTTCGAAAAATAGTTTAGGCCAAATTAAATGTAGAAGTGTATATTCAAATTTCACACTCTTGATGACATGTGTTTATGATTTAGCAACACACAAAATGCATTCAGGACATTGGCAAACTGATGCGCATTGATGGCCATTGCATTTAAGCCCTCGGGAGCCATGGGGGTTTGGTCAAAGACAAAAAACACATGTTTCAACTGCAAACCAAAGCAGGCAGCAACAACAACAACAACAAGTTGTTTAAAATTGGTGGGGAAGTTTTGTGTGGCTACAAAAAACAAAAAAAAAATATAGAGTAACAAATTTAACGCTGCATTGGCGATGGCAAACATATGTCGAGTGACGATGTCGATGTTGTTGTCCATTGGAAGCGGGAGAAAAGTTTCATGCCCAGCGGGGTCGTTTGCACGCAAGGCTTGGCATTGTAGGGCTGTAGGAGGGGGTGTTGGGGGTGGGCTGTTATGGAAGCTCAGTCGTGTATGAAATATGTGCGTGCCTTGTCTGCCAATAAAGTATATATATGAGCAGGCACATATTGCACATATCTATTGAAGAGCATTTGTATATGTACACTGATAAATTGCTTCGATGCACATAGACTTGAAAAAGCTGCAACAGCCAACGTCATTAGTGGCCAAAGAACACAGCTATAAAAATCCATTCTTTTAAATTGTCAATCCACAAAGAATGAATGATTTTTTTTCTTCTTTTCCATGAAACTTGAGCATGCTCTACCCCAACAATAAGTTTGTGTATATACTTACGTTGTAGGGTATAATGATTATATCATTGACTTGGACAAAACGTTAGCTATAGAAGCGTTTATGTGCTGGATTTTCATTGATTTAAAGAAAGTTACTTAAAGAAATAAATCTATTGCAAACTAAATTAGTTTATTAGCTTTGAAAAAACAGTGTTCAATATACTTTTTTCTTTTTCCTTCAATTACCGAATAGTTAGAGTATTTGAAGTTCCCTTCTTGCTGAAGCTCCCTTTTTTTTGTCGTTGTCGTTACCCTAGTCTCTAGGCACCCATTTCATGCACATGATAATTATGGGTGTCGCATATATTCTGTGCATATGCTTTTTCGAGTTCAACTTTCCAGTAGAGTGCATGACTTGTTTTTTGTTTTTGTGCCATGAATTGTCACTCCCTTCTATCCAAGCCATGGGAAATAATTTGTTGTGGCTATTTTTATGTGCCATAAAAGAGTCATGTGTTGTTCTTGTTGTTGGCTTGAAGCTATTAGTTTTATAGCAATTTAGCATGGCATTCGAAAGTTTTGGTTTTAATAGAATGGCAAACATGAATGACCATAAAAGTTTTTAGTTATCAAATTTCATCTAGTTTCGCCTAATATCTTTGGCAAGTGCATCATCTAGAAACTATGCTAAAGTTTTACACAAAACTTGCTAGCTTTTAGCCACAATTCTAATTGATGCCGTGATGTCCTTAAAGCACTTTTTTGTAGCTGTGTGAACCTCCATTATAGCAGAACCTGTGACAGGACATGTCGCTGTCGGCCATGCTTAATGCAGCCATAAAAATGCGTATAAAATAAAACGGCAACGTCGACCAACGGCACATCTCCACTTCCACACTTCCGCACTTCCGCTTCAATCCAACAGCAACACCTTTATATACATTTTTATTACCCGAACGTCAGACGTTGTCTAGACGCGAGAACTGGACGAGCTGCAGCTTCAGGGCTGCTGTGTGCAAGAAAGTTAACCAATTTTTATTTGATATGTATTTCGGGTTATGTCAAGCAAGCAACTGAAATGTGCTGCTTGCTGTAATCTTTGAGAACAGCTCCAATGACATTTTATGGGCATTTCCCTAAACCCTTTATGTAAATTAAAACAAAACTGAGGGTCAAAAACTACTAAATAAAGACAAGAAGAAAACAAAAACATGATCCTTAGCATTATGTGGGTTTGTCTTCACTAAGCTGGACTTTGACTTTATCAAGGGAATTGGATTGAAGAGAAAAAACAAATAAATAAAATTAGAGAACGTAAAAGTAAGCAGTCCCAAAAGACAGTCATACCCTGTGATCTTGTTCGATGAGCAGAGGCAAATACCTATGAACTAGAGTGAAATATTGCTCAGCTCACAGGGCATCTAGCAGTCGTGCAACGATTGAAACTGCTGCGTGGATTACCTACTTCAGGCTCAAGAGCTCAAAGAGTGGGGACTACAGCTACAAGTGGCACTGGGGATATGTTTGAAATCCCACTTCTATCCCTTGTGGGGGTTGATTTTTGGAGCTCGAAACTCCCGTTTACCTTGCCCGGCTTACGTGTGCAAATGCATTAATAATGATGTGTGTGCACAACACACGTTACACTCGTTACACACCATGCATTTCATGTAATGCGTCACGTGTACTAACTAGTGGAGAGGGTCAGAAGGGTCAGAAGGTTGGGGTTAGCTAGGGGCTGAATAAGCAGTAAAAGCTGCATTCATAAATAAATTATGAAATTCTTTATTTTTTCCCCCCCGCACCTCTTAGGGAGGAAACGGTTTTTGCGCTGACCCAAAGGAAGGCAAATACGACATTGTTTTTGTAAGAAATCCGCTGGAAATCTTAAAGCCACAACACAACATTTTCAGCATCTGCTCCAAAGATGTGTGTGTTTCTCTCGTGTCTAGACACGCGTCCAAACCGGTTTTCCCTTTCTCTCTTCATCTCGCTCCATTCGAAACTTTAGCTCTTATTTACAGGTGTGTGTCTGCCCCTCGGATTGCTTCCTTCACATAGTTTCACTTTTACCACCAGCTCCAACAGTTTTTCCCTAAGCTTGTTGTTGTTTTTAACGTTAGAGGGTTTCCCTTACATATTGGTATTCGTTTGCACAGTTTGCACCCTCAAACTTCCGTGAACGCATCAAATACGCAATAAATTCAATTAATTGTCTAAAGCTTCTTATTTCAGCAAATTACGTTACGTTACGTTAGACTTTAGCAAAAGCCAGTCATTTAGTCAGTCAGTCAGTGCGTCAGTTCGTCAATAGTAAAAGTTGAGAGGGCGAATGATGTTTTTAGTTGAGGTGTTTTGTGGCTTTCGTCTTTATGAATTCTGTGTGTTTTTTGGGAGGATGCCAAGCGAAGTAATTCAATAAAAAGCAGCAACAAATAGCATTTAAAGTAGCCTCAGGTTCTGTAGAGAGCTTCCAAAAGACCGACTGTGAATCAACAACAAAGCTTAGCTGATTTGCTATGCTTAAATAAAACATTTTAAGTTAAAACTGCTAACAAAGAAAAGTTAATAAATAGCTTTTGATCCTTTAACCATTTAAGATATAAAGGAATTAAAATTTGAAATATTTTATAGAAATCCATGAATGGCAAGCTTTAAACAAAGTCAATTATGTTTGGCCAGTTTTGTTAGCAACGCTCCAATGAGCTGGCCAACTAGCTAGGCAATCAGAAACCAACAGACCACGATTGGCAACTACTTGGAGTCGATGCGTCGAGGGCAATACAAGTTGTATATGCGTACAAACGGATAAGGAAGGACATGAGTGAAGTGCCCGCTCCTTGTTGCCTGTAACTGAAAACCAATTGCCGGTGTTGGGCTGCATGGCATGTCACGTTGCTTGGCAAAGGCATACAGGACGGACTTGCAACCACGAGAAGTTCAACGAATATGGCGACGGCGTCGACAACGACGTCAAAAACGTCGCTTGCGGTTTTGCAGTAAAGTGCAAGGAACAGCAAATAGAGAGAAAAGCAAAAAAAATATATATATATAAGGAAAGAAATGTCGAAACACTCGTGGGAGGAGGGAGGAGTTTTGCGTGTAAGACAATACCAGCTGCGGTGGCAACAATAAAAAGGATCAAAGGGATAAAATGTCTTGCGAAGCAAGCAGCTCACAAAACTATGCAGCAGGAAGTTGCACAAAACATTGACTTGCCTTGGTATAGTTCAATATTTCTTGGCTCTGCTACACTTGAATACAAAATCGTTCTCGATTGAGTACTGAATATACTGTGCCTTTTTTCTCCGACTGTAGCTGCTGCCCAATTGGGTTAATGTACACCCGAATAGTGTGCATTTAAAAACTGGTAACGCAAAAGGGTTGCTAGTCTGGCGCTTAAACCAAGCTCACTGTGCTATATACTTGGATATAGGAGCACCGTGGTTGTAATTCTTCATACGGAAAACGTCACGTTAAACAAGCCCTATAGAGATATAGTACGATGTCGCTGCTGCCATTGGTAATAGAGTAATTCAATATTGGGTGTGGCAGCAAATTCAGCTTTTTTGCTATTGATTTTTATATCCTTGTCTGCCGACTTCTCAAGAACCACTTCATCAGGCTGAAAGAGAGAGGGTTCGAGGGAGAAACAAGAAATGCTGCAACAACAATGAGATATTCTTTAGCTGACTCGCGTTTACACTTAACATTGAGACGCCGTCACCCCAAAGTTATTAAAAACAACATCGCTGACGACAATCCTTTGCCAATGTGGGTATAGGCCGAGAAGTCAAAAGGCCAGGACGCAAGAATGTCTGGCAAAGTAAACTACTTGACGACGTCGGGGGGCGGAAAGAGGACAAAAAAGGAACAGGCCAGGGGCAAGTATAGGGGCGTGAATTGACAGCTGAATAAGGCGCAAGGCTTAAGAACGAGCGCTGTTAAATGAAATATGCCTTAAAGTGGTATTGGACTTAATATGAAAAGTAAAGATGCTGATTTTAAATATTGTATTTACAATCCACAAAACAGAAATCTTGCCTAAACATTTTTCTTCTGACACTTATTAATTTACCAACTAATACAATGAAAATCTTTAACCCCGAAGCAACTTTAAATTTATACATATATCTTTTTATTTGCTGTCGCTAGTAATTTAAAACGTTGCTGCGTTTGCTTATTCGTTTGTTTCTTGCTTTTTTTCTCCTTTTTTTTTGTCCTTTGGCTTAGACACGTACTACATAAGCTGTCGACGATTATATATGTATGTTTGCTAGCCCATTCCAATCGATATTGATGTGAGATAACATGTTGTCTCTTTCAAATTTCCCAAGTGTTTGAGCTCTTTGTAGTTGAGCGGTGTTATTATTATTATTATTAATATTGTGCTTGAAGTAAAGCAAAAGCAAACGCAATTTCAGCGTCATACAGAAAAAAGTCCGCAAAGCTCTTCTTTTTTTTCTTTGAAGGGTCAAGCTGTTGTACGCGAAAAAGAGTCAAAAGATATAAATGTGGGTCAAATGTGGCTTCTTTTCAATTTATGCGCTTATTTGTCAGAATAAAAAAGAAGTATGAAAAAAAAGAAGCTGAATATCCTTCAAGCTGCTGTTGGCGTTGCGCCAAGACTCAAAAGTCGAAAGCTAAATTCAACTTTACTTTTTTACTGTGCATTAAACAATTTTGAATGCAGCCACGCCTTGCAACGCCTTCAACGGTATAAGTACGTAGACAAGGGGGTTCGAGGCAGTTTTTGCAGTTGTGATTTGGCATTTTTGCTTGTTTCAATTTATTTCAGCAGGATTTATATGTAATATTTGCAAAGCGAATGATGTTCCCAAAAACGCTTTTGAATACAAACATTTTATGTGGAAATTGTCTGTTTGAGGTTGGTTTTTTCGGGAACACTTGTTGTGGTTCAAATTGCGTCAATTCATCAAATTTGGCCCCTTTTTGGTCGATTGCGTTATGTGCGTTTTGGGGTAAAAGATTTCCAAATGTTTCCATTTTTAATATCCTTAAAACGTTTTATGACTGCCAAAGACACGAAGCATTTGAAATTCAAACGTTTGTCTGTCTGTTTAATGCGCATAAAGGGAACGAAAAGGGTCAGAGTTCAGAGGTAATTGCTGAACCCTTTGATTGCTTTCTCCGCTTAAACCTTAAACGTATTGCAATATACCAAAATGTTGTCTTTAAGATAGAATTGGTAAAGAAAAAATACAAACCTGTGATTCAATTTGCAGGCACTGCGTCAAGAATTTTTATGTCATTCCGCGCATTGCATTTTCTCGACGCCATTTCCCCTAGATTTTTAGTGCCTATTTCCCGTTGAGGCCGTAAAAGCGTAAAGGTAAAAAAATACATGTATATATATATATATATTGTGTGTGTGTAGGAACATTCTAAATTGTGTTGGGGAAATTGTTTAAAGTCATTCGCATGTGTAAAAAGGCAGCGTATAAAATAAAAAGAAAAAAAATAAATGTATATGTATAGTATTTTAACGCGCACAACACTTGTGTGTGTGTGTGTCGGTCGGTCCTGCTGCTGGGAAAATGTCCGTTTATGTCACTGGGGAAATTTACGCGCTTGCCATCAACGTCAACAGCCAACAGAGCTGCATACATACAGCACTCACTGTGCTCACTGCTTGATGGGTGCGAGAGTTGATGGCGAATAGTTTTGGATTACGAGAACTTTTGTGCGGTGGCATTTAGTTGGTTGCCGCTAAAGTTTAATATATATATATATATGTATGGTGTTACGCTTCGTTAAGTATACGACGAGTACACATATGTGTATATATGTTTGTGGTTTTGTATTAGATTCAATTGTAAAAAAAACTTAGTGCAAGGAAGAGCAATCCCTGGAATTAATTTTGTTTGTAAGAATTATTAATTAACTATTTTTAGAAATAATATATATATATAATCAAAAATACATTAAAGATTCTGTAAGTTAACAATTATTATACTTTTTAATAGGATTTATCGAACCGCTTTGCGATTTATAAAGAGTTCATTAAACTCTAAAAAGTCAGCAACGTTGACATGTAAAAGTCGAAGGACAACGGCAACAACAAGCACAAAGACTAGGCGTTGTTTTACTGCAGCTGCGTCAGACAATGCTGATCATAATCAACATACAGACGGCTTTCCAATAAACGTCATAACATGTAGTGTGTGTGCGTGTGTGTGTGTTGGTGTGTGTTTGGTACGTGCCTGTAATGCAAGCGAGAAGGACATTGTCAATGTTTTCACAGTGCTTAGTGTTTGTCGGGGGCTGCAAATTCGATTTGAGGTGCGCCCATCGCCTTGAGGGGCACTTGGTAATGGGTTCCGTGGCAGCCAATTGGGCTGATTACAAACCGAAGATATGGAAACGACAAGGGAGAGAGGGAGACCCTGACCATGACACGTTCTTGACTAAAGCTCCCATTTTTGCCAGCGTACCCGCTCACTTGGCTAACAAATTAGCAGCAAAGTTCCTGTCGAAAACTTTGCCAGACCGCCTCTCACTCTCTCTCTCTCTCCCTCTAACTGCTTGACATAAGCAGAGTTTTCTTTTTCTTTTTTTTTTTGGGTGACAGCGTCAAAAATTTCCAACCTCTAAGCCCAGACGAAGAGCTGTTTGCCGCCGGTACAAACATCCATTAAGTGGCTAAGGAAAAGAAAATCCCAAGTAAAACTAGCAAAGGAAATGTAAAAAAATGGTTATGAGCACACTTCGAATACCCTTCTAAGCTGCAATATGTTTATAGGTTGTGTATTCTTTTTCGTTTTCCCAAATCCCTTGATTTATGTTAAGTATTGCCAATGGGAATAAGAGTCTTATTTTAAAGTAATCCTGCCCATAATTACAATGAGTATTGTCAGGGCACTAATATACTCAATGAAGGATAGTGTATGCAAGTTTTAAAAGCTTGACAACTTTAAATCGATGGAAAATGAAATGGCAAACGCGCCACAAGGAAAATTCAATTTTAAAATAAACAAAAGGCGACAAAAGTGCAAAAGAAGAAAATCGTTGCATTTGTTGACTTCTTAGATACACTGCTTTTAAGTAGGAGAAGAAAGAGTATTTAATCATTTTTCTTTCCCAAACTACAGAGTATGATATAAGCCGAGTTATGCCGAGTAAAGCGGCCTTAAGAGTAGGTGAAAACATGCCCCAAATGCTATAAAGGCAATAAAAATAAGTACAAAAGTACTAATATCAAACAAAAGCAAAAACAACAACAACAACGACTTGTCCCTCTCAAATGTGCCCTTAACATGCAATCGAATTTCAACATCAACTCAGCTGTTAATTTTGCATGGTTGGGAAAATCGAAAAAAAAAAACAAAAAGGCGCACAACAAAAACAGAGAGGAAAAGGAAAAGAACAGGAAAAAAAGGCCAACAAGTTTTGAGATGAATGCAGTTTGGGGGTTGGCTTTTTTTTAGTTGTTTTTGCATTTTGGAAAGGAACAAAAAAAATGAAGAAAAAGACAAACAACTAAAGCTGGCGGCGACGGCGTCAGTTGTTATTGCCAACATTTTAGTGGCGTGTGTGCCCCCGTCCGCACCCCTTACGCCCTCTATATTTCGATTCCGCAACTTCTACCCGCTTAACTCCACCCCCCCGCCCCCCTTAGTTCCTGTGTCTAAAGTGCTTGTCGTGACTGTGACTCATGTGATGACGAAAGCAGCCGGCAGACACTGAAACAACGAAATTGTATTTGTGGTACTCATATGAATTAGTAAAACGAGGGTAGATCAAAATCTTCAATAATAAATAATTGTATTTCCTTATTGATACCAAGTTTTTATCTGAGTGTTAGTTAACTTCTGATAAGATGTTTGTGCAGGCTTCGAAGAGTATTTGCTTAAGTCTTCGTACCACCCTCTGTGTGTTTTTATATGTATGTCTACATAAGGATCAATGTATATAAAATACATGTGTTAAGTTTGGCAACATGCAAAAATTTATGGATAAGCCAGGCGGGGCGGCAAGCGGCACGTGGTGCCAATCAGCGCATGCAAAAATAGCTTTAAGGGAAAGAAACAGGAAGAGAGAGAGAGAGAGAGAGAGAGAATATGGACAAGAGTATGATCAAACATTGCGTGTCTCTTGCACCATCTAAGATACGAAAAATAAAAATGTTATGATTTCCTTGTGAGAGAGAGAGAGAGAGAGAGAGACTCGTTTAGTGCCATCGTCATTGTCGAGTGCTTAGAATGTTTAGCTGCTTAATTAAATGCAATACACGACGGAACCCAGCAATAAAGCAAACAAAAGAAATGCATTTCAATTAACACACGGACAGAGAGAATGAAAGAATGTTCAAAAGAGAGAGTGAGTGTGAGAGAGGGGCCGAGAGCGCTTTGGGAATGTAGTGTTTAGTTGTAATTAAGTGAGCTATTCAACTAAAGCTCTTCAAATGCTCCATCGTATCGCCTGCAGGACATTGGGTGTTAGCCAAGTGCCAAGCAGATATTCGTATCTAACGTGGCTAATGATTGTTAATGATAGACAACGTGAACAATAAGACTTGAAATCGTTTAAAATTAACTCAGACACAAACGTGTACCCAGAATCTATCTATATTCGATTATAAATATCTATCATATCATTTAAATATCGTTTATTTTTTACTTTCAGGTAAGCCATTTGCACACATTTTGAAGAATGCCACCAATTATGTAAGTTTTAACTTCCCCTCCTCACGCACCCCCTCATGTCATTTTGCATTGACATAATCATTAAAATACTCTCTTTTGCCCAATTAACACGTAATTGTGTGTTTAAACGTTCTACGTTTAACACAAAACTGTTTTACACTTTGATGCCGCATTATGTTTGAATAGAGAAGATTCTCTCCCTCTCTCCCACAAAAGCCATGCTTAGCTCCCATGTATGTAGCATGACACATTCACAATCCACAATGCCCTCCACCGGACGGATGACAGCACTCACGTTGTTATGTTTGCCGGCAAATAATTTCCAAACCAATTCAAATGCAAAGCGAGAGCTCTAACAAACCGTACAACTCCCCTTCCTCCCCCCTTGTTTGTCACAATCAACAACTAATAATATTAAAGCATTGTGCTTCGATGCCTTCGACAAGCTGCTGTCATGATATTTTGCCTAGAGTCATGCCCCATCCCACCAATATCTCCAAACAGCAATCCGTACTGCATTAAGCTACAAATACTGTGCTCGGTCGTAATATGAAACCAAGAATAAAATACCAAAATTAGTTTTTTGGAATAAATGCAAATGAAATAAAATTTTTGAATCATAAATATGTGTTATATTATTATATTATATTTATAAAAAGCTTAAAATGTCACTAAGATTCGAACTTTGTACCAAATGCCTTTGGTTAAAATAAGATAAAAAATTTTCAATATTTACGGATGGTTGAGTTTTTCTTAAGATAAGATTTATGAGCCGAAAAAGTGGTCGATTTAAAAAAATAACATTCTTTTCAAATAAAAATAAACAAAAAAATGCTTGGTATACTTTGTTATTATAAAAATACTTAAAATAAAATAAGATGTTATGACTTTTCGGGCTATAAACATGAAAATTGGCAAAGTTTACATTAAAACTATTTAAAATATTTTTATAAAATGTTTCGATTATTAATGGAATGGATAAAAGTTTAAGCCTGCGAGTTTCTACTATGTCATATCAGACATTTGTGTGGGCGAGTGTCGCCTGAAGCATTGCAGACTCCATAGTTTTTGAAGCTGCCGACTCCTTAAACCGGACTCAAACTCTAGCTACGATTTTGTGACTTGACTCTGGCCTATGTCCTATTGTGATTCATCGGTGCCCCGAGACGCCCTCAGCCTGCGTTGCATGTGGTTTGGTTCCGACACTGGCGCCGTTCTGCTATTTAAATTGCCGCTCTATATCCTTGTCCGCCTTTTGGGGGCCGACACGTCGCCAGCTTCACACTACACACAT
This sequence comes from Scaptomyza caliginosa, assembly GCA_035044725.1. Taxonomy (NCBI): domain Eukaryota; kingdom Metazoa; phylum Arthropoda; class Insecta; order Diptera; family Drosophilidae; genus Scaptomyza; species Scaptomyza caliginosa. Next base: position 145,256 of record JAWNNR010000013.1, on the reverse strand, counting down.
TTATGCCAAAGGATATTTTTGGTTCTCGTTCTCTCTCACTCTCTCTCTTTTTTGCTTGCTCGCTCGCTATGTGGCCCTCTCTTTGAGTCATCGCCGTTATATTTATTGTTCTTTTACGGTTATTCTCGCTAGCCGCTCGCTAGGTTTGTTGCCATCTAATTTAATTGCAGTTAACATTTTTCCTTTTCGATATTCGAAAAGCGCTTTTTCGGCTCAACGAACAAACTGCAGCAGAGAGTGTTTGCGTGAAAGTGAGAGAGAAGAGAGAGAGCGGCTTTTGAGCATGTCAGCTGGCAACAATGTTGTCGCTCTCTTTTAGGCACAGCCTTCGGCATTGCCAGCGTTAAAAAATCGTTTTCGAAAATCTGTAATAAATAAAACATTATATTAAATGTTTTCGATTGTTTAAAAACATTGTAAGAGTAACAAATACAATAAATCTTTTTTAATAATAAATAAAAATAATTCTTAATAATTTAATTAAAATAAATTTAATCTAATTTGCAGTATTAATAAGTTCAGTAGTTACTTTTACACTAATTAATGTTTTAACTTAATTCATTTTTAACTTTATTTTTATTGTTAATTTAGGTTTATTATAAAAAGCTTTATTTTTTATTTTTGTTAAGCTATATCATGGAAACATTCAAAAGTGATATTATCTAATAGTAAATAGTATTACGAAATCAGCCGGCTTTATATGCGGCGCTTGACTGCAGTTAGATTTACAGTTATGCGTCTCTGGGTGAACTTGTCTCTCCCTTGTGCTCTCTCACAACAATGAGACAATTAAAGAGTTCACCGCGCACAATCCGAAAGCATATTCGAATATTTGCACGTTAAGGTTAGGCAGCAAGGTCGAAACTACAATACTTGAGATTTTAAACTTAACTTAAACTTTTAGCTTAAAACCAATTTTCAAAACCTTTACAAAATTGGACAAAATAAAAACAAACTTATTAACAATATTTTGCATTTTATTTAAAGCTTAGGTCAACCCTAGTTAGTTTTCTATACGCAAGCAACCACCAATACATGCAGAGATTGAGCGTAGCTTGTAACACTCTCCCGCTCTCTCACTGTGTTTGCGCTGCTGAGCTGCGCTCTTTTCAACTTTCTCTCTCGATTTTTGTTTCGTTCGATGGGGAAGCAGTGTGGGTTTGCTGGTTTGTGAACGCCGCTAGCTCTGTTGCGCCCCAAAGTGGTTTGTCCTTTTGCCATATGCATTGTCCTTGCCAACTTGCTAGCGACGGCGAAGTCAACGTCAGCGTCGACAGAGCACAACTAGAGTCAGCGTTGGCGTTGCCGTTGCCGTCTGCGTTGGCGTCAACGTTGTCAGTTGCTCGCCTGCTGCTGAAAAATTAACATCGACATAATTTAGTTTGTCTTGGTCGTTCGTTGCGCTCGTTACACGTATTCGTGCTGTCGCCGTTTAGCGTCGTTTCTCCTTTTCTGGTCATTCTAGTCGTTCTTGCATCCCATAAGCAAGCAAATGACGCTCTGAAACATACAAACAAAGCAAAACAAACAAGCAAAGCCGTCGCCGCCGTGTTTTGATTCGTTTTGTAAACAAAAATAACCAAAACAACAACCACAAAAAACCATAGCATACTTTGTTGCGTGCAACTTAAATCTAAACAATATAAGTTAGACAATTTTAATTGTAGTAAATATATAAAATAATAATTGTGCGTTGTGCTCAAAATCAAGCAACAACAACACACACAACACAACATATCCGAACAGCTAAATAGCTCCGGCTCGAACTAATACCTAGTACTAAATACATAAACATATATTTATATAGTAAAGCGCAATAGAAAAGTTGTCAACATGCTGATTGGATTAGTACGCGATTCGGTGATGCAGTGCTTCTGTCACACCTGCCGTGCGCCGGGCATTTTGCCAGCGGGTAAGCCAACTATCAAATAGTAGCAACAAAATAGTAGTAGAAAAAAATACTACTATTTCTAGTGCTACGTACATTTTATTCTGGTAACAATTCGACTAAAGGCTTTATGCGTATCGCTTTATGTTTTTTATTTTATTTCTTTAGCGCGTGCAACGAAGCACTTATAATTAAAGTTTTTTATATTCTATTTATTCTACCAACGTTGTTGACTTTGTTGGCTAGTCAAAAAACAAAAATAATAAAGTAAAGGACACACTTTAAAGCTGCTTGCGTATGCCAAAGTTGTCCCCAACGAACTTTATTCCCCCGGCCAGCTTTAGTTTGCTTTGTCTATTTGTTGTGCTCTTGACCCTTCTTTTTATTATGGCTGACCTTATGTTTGCTTTTTGTTTCGTTCTTCTATTTTTCAGTTTGCTGTGTAGTTTGAGACTCATCAATTACGTTCAATTTGTTGCACTCAACTTTTTGATTGTTTGCACAATGTTTGAAAGCATACAAAAAAGAAGAAGAGAAACATAAAAGTTTGGCAAATGAACTAAAAATTTAGGTTGTTTATTTGTTTATATTTAAGTTCGTATTGATAGGTTTTATTGTAACCTCAAACAAGAATTTGTTTTGCATTTTACTTAACAAGAAACTCAATTTAGTCTTTTAGTAGTTGTTTTTAGGCGCATTTTCTTATACTGTCTAACTTATCGAATAATATGTCCCTTGGATCCCAATGTTTTAAGAGACAAAACGCATCCGTAAATGGACAAAACCGTTTCATAGTATCAAAATAAGAAATCAAATGAAATTTTTAATGTTTTCAAATAAGTTAAAAATCGAATTTATTTGCAAGCAATATTTTTATATATCTGAAGGACTATAAAGTCTGTTTCGTAGGGTATTTAAGTTCTTATGAAAACAGCTTATTGGTCTTATGTATGCTCAATATCAATATGAATTCGAAACAATCAAAAACAAAATCAAAAAGTCATCAATCATAATGGCAGCACCTCATGCCGTCTAGCAACAGTCAAGGCCACAGTTTGAGACCTATTAAGTCATCAACAGGCCCAAGACAATTATGTAATACAACAACAACAACCGAGGACTACAAAAACACACACACGTGTATCTTAATGCTAGATAAAAAAAACAAAAAAAATCCAAGTTACTCACAAAATTTGTTTCGTTTTTGTCTATGGTAGGGAAAATCAATTTCAAAGATATAATAACAAAGAGAAGAAGAAACGAAGAGAGAGAGAGGAGGTAAAGAGAGTGAGTAAAGTGTAACTACAGAAAACCGAAAAGACAAACAATATGAGACGTTGATTTTTGTATTTTCTGCAGTAAAAACTAAACGCCACCAAGTAGGCAATAACAATTTAGTATTTGTTGCTGTTGTTGTTGCTGCCACTTTTTATGGTTGCCTGACATCGCATGGCGCCAGTCAGCCGGCAATGATGAGTCATGCCGCATGCCACCAGCAGGCATGGAATTTAATTTTAGCTCAGGCCTTTACTTAAATCTCCTTTGCCTGCCAGCCAGTTTCGAATACCCTTACTGGTTGTGCGTGTGTGTGTGTGTGTGTGTGTGTGTGTGTAATGCATATGAATATCTACATTACACTGGCCGCTTTGTGTGTGTGCTGGGTCCACTCATTGTACAACTCAGTTATGCCGATGATTTTATTTATATGTTGTTGTATTGGGCTATTAAAACGTAATAATCGCCGCAAACAATCGCACAGATGACTATGAAATGATTGCGCAATATGCACACAGGCCAGCGAGCACAAGCACACACACACACAAGCACACACTCACGCACACACACACAGGACACAAGGCATGAGAAATACTCTTACAACAATGACGATGAGGAACGATGACGATGACAGTGGGAAAGGCGTTTATTGATTTATTGACACGAAGCCACCTTGCGATGAAAGCCGCTGCAAAAAACAACAAAAAAAAACATGAAAAAACTTGAATACCCTATTAAAAAAAGATTAAATGATATTTATTGAGCCCTTTGGGTAATAAAAAATCAAATGTTCAATTAAATTTGTATATCAATATCAAAGTAGTTGAAGGTTTTGTAAATCGTTTTTTCTCTATAAAGATTCATAACAACAATTAAGGAAAGACTAAGAACGTTTATTCACAGTAAGAATCTGCCTTCTCGTTTAAAATACACTTCGTTAAACCAAGCATCTATTTTAATCGATATAAATCGCTAGTGTATCGATAACTGCTTTTTTTGAAACAGCCTAGTCTAAGTCAAATATACCTTACATTAACAACCTGTTTTATTAGTAACATGAATAAGTAAAATAGAAGATAAAAGACAGACAGAAGAACAAATTACTTACTTACATGCTTTTTTCTTCAACAAGGAGCTTGCCACCTTACTCTCCCCCTTAACCCCTGTGCATCCTCGCTTTCCTTTCTACGCCAAAAACGACACGTGTGGGCAATTTTTCAATTGATGAAGGTATTTTTCACAGTTCCTTCTCCCTCCCCCAGCTGCATACTTGCAACGTATTGTGACTATAAATCTTGCCGCGTTGCTGTACCTAATTATCCAGTTAGCCGAACAAGCTTAGAGAAGAAAAGAACAGCTTAATTAATACACATTTAATCAGTTGAAGTGAAAGATCTTGTTTGGATTTAATTGAAGCAGTGACATGTTGGATAAGGCTGATTAAGTTGCTGTTTTAACAATCTTTTTAAAATTCAATTTGTTTTATTGAATATCAAGATTAAAGTTACCAGTTTTTTGTGATATTTAAACTGGCAAATAAATCGTTGAAGAAACGAACAGATAGGTTAGAACATTTTGCTCAATTATCATTTGACACATGTCTAATTTATGGCAAAGACAGTTTTAGCCTACTCCACAAATGTGCAAACATCTTTTTTTGGTGATTTTAGTCTTTGCCTCTTCTGCTTGTTGGGGCCCCAAACCATAGCTTGTCTTTGGCCAAGGTTACAGCTGAAACAAGTTTTCTTTTTTAATTTGGCGCCTCTAATTGTGAGTGTTTGTGGGTCGAGATGGAGAGGGATATCACACACATGTATGTGTATCTCTTTCTCCATCTCTCTCTCTCGTTCGTAACGGCCTGGTTTGGTTTGGTTTGGTTTTGCTCTTTGGCTCTTAGGGGGAGGTAATGGGTGGTGCACAGTGTGGGATTTTACTTTGCTCTTTGGCATGGCAAATTAGATTTCCTTGCTACGAAATTGCAATTCAAAATGCTTTTTCGGCTGCTGCAGCAGCAAAAAGGGGCTGAAAATTGTTTGCAGGCGTCGTGGCCTGAAGGGTAGCCAAATTGCTTTGGATTGGTAGTGAAATGTGAATTGAATAAGAATTTAAATGCCAGAAATTGCTAAACGCACGCTTTTGTATTAACTAAAATATGGCCTTATGGTATATGGATTTTTGCTAACATCCCAATGTGACCAATTATAAGCACATTGTTTGACTGTTTTAGTTTTCCAAATCCTTATTCCATTGAATTCTGCTACACAATATATTAAAAGCTGTAATGCGCCCGCTGCTTATCTAAAATTAATTTGTTTAATTGCAAGCCACAAAAGCACTCTGAAATATATATAACTGCAATATTATTAATGATATAAGTGCAGCTAAAAAGGATATTCTCTTGACGACTTGGCTTGGGGCGTGAATCAATTAAGATGAATTGCTGGGCGAGCTGGTGACGGTGACAAGTGGAAAGTGAAGTCAGTCTGTCAGTGTGAATATATAGGTTTGATGCATCTTTTGGATGCGTGATCCGACAAACCGTAACTGACAGCTTGTGGCTGCAAAGTGCTAGTAAGAGAGAGAGAGAGAGAGAGAGAGAGAATGGATGGAGGCATATTAAATATGATGGATTAGTTGAGCTTGGACCGCCCATAAAGCTAAACATGTGTTGCAAATGCCCACAAATTACATTGGCCAAAAAGCAATACGATGACAGACAAAACAATGAAAGAGAAACAAATTTGGGTCGAATTAACTATGCGAATGTGCTTCATTTGTCCAAATGTTTGCACAGCAGCTGTTCTGTTCGAGTCATATTAGAGTGAATGTGTGTACAGAATACATGTAGATATTTAGCTTATCTTTAATATTGTGTCTTTAGAAAATTTATGAAATGTTAGCTTAAAAACTATTTTATGTTTTTACTGAGCAAGTCTGTCAACTTTTTTACGTCAGCTGCCGTAAAGTATGCTACAAAACCCAACTGAAATTTTAATTATTTCAGTTTGCGTAACAACTTTTAACTAAGTTTCCATCATTTTAATGATGTTGAATACAGTTTAAAGAATAGATTGTAAGATTGATAGAATACTCCATAAAAGCGTTTGTGTAATTAACAATACTAAAGTTAAAATCTTGCGTGACTTTTACCTAAACACACATACACACAATACGAACACGTACGCCATTAACATTGTCCTTGAATTTTATAAAAACTGTGCGTGTGGTATTTGGGTGTTAGTATAAAAGTGTATTTCGAAAAGTCGCTCATTAGTACTCCAATACTCAGCGGAAATCCCTTAACATTATCGACATTTGTGCTGGAGAGGAAATGAATGACTGAATGATTAACTGACTGCGGGCCAACTTAGACGCATCAGCTTGAAATCATTAATTTGAGGAAAGATTTACTTGCCTTTAATGGCAGTAATGAGAATTTCAAGGGTATACTTATGGAATAAAATGAGAATTTTTAAATACTTAGAAAATTTAAGAATATTCACAAACTTACTGAGTTGATAATAAAGTTAAATTTGTATAAACAAGTTAAAATTATTATTAGTTAGTTATTAAAAGTGTTTCTGAAATTTAATAAAACTTAAAATAGTATTACAAAAGAACTAGTTCATATTATTTATTAATTAATATACGATTTTCTTAACTTGTTTGATAAAGGTTTGCGTTAATGAAATAAGTAAAAAAGTTCTCGTCGAGACAGTTTAACTAGGAGAGATACTCGAATACGTAATCATGTATATAAATAATCTAAAATATATAATATCTTCTGTAGTTTTTCACCTTTTTATTCTACAGCTCTTTTTTATTTTGATTCTATAAAAAGGGCAGAGTTAAATGAATAGTAAAAGTATTAGGAATATAAGATTTTATTACATTATTCTAAAAGTAAATGACTGAATTTTAAACGCATTTGTCATTCAATTTCAATAGGCATTAAACGACTCTTTAACGACTTGAATTCAATTAGAATTGTCAGGCGTTAAGGAGCTCAGCTGAGGCAGACTTTGGGCCTGCATAATAAGGATAAGCGATTGTTAAACAACGATTTCAATGTACCAAGTTCTGGTAGAGTTGCCACAATAAATAAAAAAAAAACTCCTAACAGTTGCTGTTAAAGACCACCCACAGCCACGCCCACTCATGTAACAGTAAGCGCTTTTCGTTTTTTTTTTCGTTGTTGTTGTTGTTTACGTTGTGCGGCTTTTGACGCGCTGTCAAAATTTGACAAAGTCCTGCATATGGATGAACTGCATGTCCTGTCGGTTATTCTGCGTTGTGTTTTCTGTGTATTTTTTTTTCCAACCTCCCGCCCTCCCTGTTCGTACTCTTGTCTATTCGTTTGTTAAAAGCAACACCTTCGCTCAAGCTCCTGTATTTCATCAAACTGTCGAAAGTCATAAATAATGCCCTTGTGTGTGTGTGAGTGTGTGTGTATCCCTAGTGTGTAATTTTTTCGTTTAAACTCACACATGAAACGTTTTAAAAAGCTGTACAAAAACAAGGAAAAAAAATATTTGCACACATTTTTTTCTTAGTGTTCGCTTGAGCAAAGGAATATAAAAAATTGCATAAATTCCTGAGCACAAAGCAGAGCAGTGTAAAATCATTATGAAAGAAGCAAAGGAAACATTTGTCAGAAATAAGAATTCAACATAAAAGCAAGTTCAACTGCTCAAGTGTGAAAAGTCAGTGAAGAACGAAAAGCAATTCAGAATGTTTTTTTAACAACTGACAAAATGAAATACATTTGAATATTAATAAAATTGATCATACGAACTATACAAACTATACTCACATAATTTAACTGCTATTCCAGCTAATCAAATTCTTTGCAGTTTGTGCTTGGAACTTCTTTTTGGCTGCTGACACAGCTGAACGACTTATTTGGGCCAAGTTGTCACGTAGCTAGCACATTTTTCCATATTATCCCACAGTAGACAGTGAACTTTTCGCCTTGTGCATGTCGCTCACGTAACAGACGCATACATAACATTACTTAATTTTCATCTCTTTCTACATATTTTTTTTTTCTTTTTGTTCTTGTGTTCGCATTGTTTCGGCCAATGGCCAAAGGCCAACAAATTAATGAAGTTGCATACTTTTCGGCATGCCCAAAATAACAAAAATAAATTGGCTGACAGGTTACCATGTCTAGCTGTCTTTAAAGCATTTAAAATGGGGCGTATGCGTATTTTACGCAGAATCCCGCCGAAATGTCATCATCACTCAATGCAAGTACTTTTTTTCTTTCCTGCCTGACTGCTTGCCTGACAGCTGAGATAACGAGTAATTTGTGAAAAGCTAAAGGTTTCCCCACATTAAGGAAACGCATTCCCTTTTCTGTTTCGTGTCTGCGTAATCCCAGTCGACTCTTGGCTTCTGACGCTTCAGCACTTGAATGTGAAACATTGTTGAGAGCATGTTTATTCTTAGATTGGAAAGCCTTGTAGCATTTAATTGCTTGAAATAATATAAAAGATGATTAAAAAAAGGTGGAATACAATGACAAAATATACCAGGATATATTGAATTGATGTTAATTAAAAGAAACTTTGATCGAAACATAGCCACAATAAAAGAATGTCTGTGTCATTGTCGAGATATTTGATTTCATAGTAAAGAAGTGCAAATGAAATGGGACTTGGAAGTATTCACGAGTGGAAATGACTGCATGAATTATTTAGCAAAATGAATGTCCTTACAGTGACTGAGGGAGAGCGACAAGTCTGTTGTGGGCTTGACATGAGCAGCATAAGCAAGTGGCAACAGCTGTCCATTAGGCGTATCTAAATTGGACCCGCGGTGATACCCTACAATACGTTCTTTGAGTTGAAAATTAAGTAAGAACTATTAATAATGTAAAGATGCTTTGAAAAAAACTTTTAGCAATAAATATACACTGCAACACATAGAGTTTTAAATAAGATTTGATTAGTTAATAGTCTTTCTAAGCATCCAACAACACCGTTTGACTAACAACAATTGACAGGGTATAACTAGTGCAAATTAAGTTTGCGCGCAAACAAAAGCCAAAGCAGATAAAAAAAATATATATATTCAGAACACAAAAGGATAGAAAACCAAATGCAAATAATAAACTGAGAAAGAAAGCAAGCTAATGGTATACAGTAAAGAGAGAAGTGGGAGTCAAAAGTAGGAGAAAATTGCATTAGGCGCCTGCAGACAACGAAATAGAAGCACGTAGTGTCTGAATGTTCAAATGGTACTCGGTGTAAGGGATGAGTAAAAAAGCAGGAACTGACTTTGGCATATGGTTTGCATATCTATCAAATCCTGCGCCTTTGCAAATGCCAGTTCTCTGGCTTTTTGTGTCCTTAGTGAGAAATGGATTCTGGTTTTGGTATAGCGACTTTTAAAAATTTAAAGAAAATTTGCTCTCAAGTCAAACAATCTGTCATATTTCAAAGAAAAATGTGCTGAGTTCGCTTTAATAAAGTACATATATATTTATGCATAAAGAAAAGTAAAGAAAAATTGTATAACTTGGAGGGGGCGCTGCTTTAAGAGCGACTGTCGTCAACAGCTGCGACTGAATGAACATTGACATTGTTCTTGTTCTTGTTTGTTTGCTTTTCTAGCTCTCAAACCTGCCACGAAAAACCCTTTTGTTTATTTTAGTCACACTTGTCTCGCTGCCCAGCAGAGAAACAACGACTTTGACTGTCTATCTGTCGCCCAAGTGCTCTGACAATAACATTGAATTTTTATGGCAGCTCACATTTTAAGTGTTTGTGGCATAAGCGACAAATGAATAGGGACTGCGTTTGGCCAATAGCATTAAGTTTATGCTTCTCTTTCTAGCCATATTGGTTAAACGGCCAAAAGTTATGCGTCATTCTGTGGTAATTACCTGAACAAAAGTCAAAATTAATATGCACAAATAAAAGAACAACTAACAAATAACGATAATAAAGTAAATATTATTATTGTATTATTAATTTACGTAATTTTGTAGAAAGTGAACAAAGTGAACCTTGAACTGAACCCTTATAAATTTTGAGTCGAAAGCGTTGAAAATAATTATGTTATTTTTAGGGCAGCATCAAAGTTCTGAATCATAAAGGGATTATTTATATACGTCGTAATGTATTTAGAAAATTTGTTATATATTTTTAATGGGACTTGTTTTAAAAGGAAAATACAATTAATGTTAACAAAAAACAACTATAAACTAGCGCTTAAGAGTTTTACAATTATTTTAAATTATTATAAAAAACTGATAAAGCAAAACCAAACCTTTAATTACTTTGAAAGCTTATGACAGTTGTATACTGTTTAAGGCGACTGTCTGCATCTTAAACGTTAATTAGAAATTAAGATTCATTTTAATGACACTCTAGCTTGGGAAGAGGAAGGGCGAAAAGTTTTCCATTCAATAATTGGGTTGACCACAGCGACGCATCGAAGCCTGTCCAAACTTTAGCAAGTGTCAAGTGCGATTCTTGAGACTGAAAAGAGAATGAGTTGGAATGAGAAGAGAAACTGTGGTTACTACCCTGCACGCTCATTAAGAAGCCAACTTATGAAGGGTGAAAGGGGAAAGGAGTTGGTATGCGATAAGAGGCCGTAGATTATAGCATACTTGTAGGCGGCCAAGTGAAATATTGCCAGGAACGAAAAGGCTTTCTCTCCCTTCCCCTCTCTTTCTGTTTTTATGCTAGATTAAGCATAATTTTATAATAAGTGAGCAGCTGGGCGTGGCAGTGGAACCGAACCACGATGCCAAGGGCATGGAGTGTAAAGTAAATGAAAATGAGGCAACTAAATAAAATGTTGGCCCCCTAAAACACAACAAGCTAAGCAACCAAGCTTAAAATATGTACAAAAACTTAATTATTGTTGCTGTTTATTAGTTCTCACAAACTGTATGAAACATTTTACGAACTTATGCTAATGCGAATTTTAATCAGCTTTTAATCTGTTGTTGAGTTTAGTTTTATGCTAATTTACTTTGGCATTTATTAGATGTCTAAAATTAAAAAGTATTTGCTTGTCGGCCTAGCATTTGCTTTGTTTACATTTAATGAAATAAATTAATTGAATTTTCGCAAAACTGATTTTTAAACATAATATTTGTCAGCAATTTTTTTTTATATATATCTTGTTTTTCACTTATTTAACTCTATACATTTTAAGTTCAATTTAATTTTAATGTATGTATTTAACACAATGTCGAATTGTTACCAGAGAATTTCATGCCAACTAACTTTTAATACTAATATAACGAATTCTCTCCTCCTTTTTTATAACTATATTTACTAAATGCTAACCAATCGATTCAATCGATATATATATATAAAGTAGTGTCGAGAAGATCGGCGCCCATGAAGAAAAATAATAAAATACGCTCAAAGCAGCCGCGACTTAACAAGAAAGTTAAATTCATAAGTAAGTACTAACTAATATTAAATTTAAAAACTTTTACTGCTTTAAACACAAAGCTCTGGACAGAAAGCATTGTAATAAATTAATTTTGTTAAGTACCATTGAAAGCTAAAAATATATTCTATCTATAATAAGAGAGACGATTTGTTGGGTTGTGTCCGAAAATAGCTAATGCTATTTATTACTCACTTAAGTGAAGTGTCTCAGTTTTTTGTCCATTCGCTCTGCCCTTAACATCCCCTAATTGCACAACGAGTCAACTTTCTTCTTGTATAGATCAAATTAGACGACCTGGCCGGCAAACGTTTGATGGGCAGTACGTGATAGGCGTAACAGAGTTAACGGAAACTATAACGGCAATTTTTTGTGCCCCAAAACCAGGTGTGCAACCAGTTTAAGGAACCAGACAGAAGGCGAATCGAATACGCAGGCAACTTGCTAGCCAATATTCCCTGCGGCGACAGCAGAATTTTTTCTCTTTAAACAACAACAAGAAGTACAGCAAAAGCAGCAGCAAAGCCGGTCAGGTAGACGCCGCCGCTAGCCAAGTGAGTCATTGTTGGGCCAACCAAACCTTTGCCCAACGGAGGGGCGCTGCTTTACGCTTTGTTTGTGGCCTTTTGTTAGGTAATAAAATGTCAAAATCGTCTGGCCGGCGCCATGCTAAATGAAGTAGATTTACTCGCATAAACAAACAACAACAAAACACACCCCCAACTCTCTGTCTCTCTCTCTTTTCCTTCTTTCTACCACCGAAAAACTTGTCCCTTGGCAACAAACGTTGCGTATACGTATTATTTGGTGCAAACACCGCATTAGAGTCTTGCGTGTATATTAATGTGGTTTGTGTATCGTTTGTTGCAACAACTTTTTTTTTAAATACTTTGTGGAGATTTTGGTGGTTGTGTGCTTTTAAACTGGTATATATATATATAAAATATTTTTTTCATACCAGTTATCTACCATCTGTTTGGCCATGGGACAAAATGCATGCCTAATTGTCAGACCATGGTGACAAAAAGTACCTTTTGTGGCATTTGGTGATTGTGCTATACTCTGTAAAAACGGTTTAGTTTAGTTTAGTTAAAGAACCTTACTTTACTAATTTTACTATTTAGTTTATTAATTTAATTTAAATATAAAATAGATTTGAATAAATATTCCCAAATTTTTGTATTGAACTTTCATAGCATTTTAAGCAATTTTAAATGCTATCGTTAATAATACAAATTTTATTAATATTACTTGACTAAACATTATAAATTATATTTTATAAATATAATAAGTTTTACACAAAATTAAGTTAAAAAACTTTTTTTACACCAAAGAGTATCTGACAGTTAAGCATTTCAAATTTGTCTACACCTGCTTATTTATGTCGCTCTGTGGTTGCCTGTAATTAAGACTGCAGGTTTGTGCGGTTTTTGTGGGTTGTTGATAAATAAGTATCACATTTACAGGCTAGACGATGAACTTAATGGAAAACAGATAAGTCAGTTGTCACATACCATAAACAAGCTACGTTAATATCAAGTTAAATGAATTCATTTCATTTTTAATTAATCTCTGCCTTTTTTATTATTTACCTCTATCAATGTTTACGACCAAAACATTTTAGAATACATTTCTAAAATCAGTTTTTAGTTTGAGTTTTATGCATTCAAGTTCAGTGTTAAAAACTGCTATTAACCATTTATCTTCTCAACATTTTGGACACATTAAGTTCATTTCTGTTGAGCCCAGCACTTTACCCAAAAAATGAGAAACCAAAAAAATTCAAATGCACAAAAGTCATTAAAGTGCAAAAAGCTGTGCGAAAGTTGAGCATAGTTTGAGCAGGGTAAAAGTGGAGATATTGGATAAAATGAAAAATAGTAAAACAGATTTTTTTCTTTAATAGATTTTGCAAGTTTTGTCTGACTATGCAAAATAGCACTTGAATATTCAATTTGAGAACGTTTTCAACTGAATAGAAATTGCAAAATGTAAGCAAATGAATTAAATCTCAATCATATTCTAATCAATATATCAGTATCAAACGTAAACGGCAATAAATCCATATTATTTCATTTATATTTGCATTAAATCAATTGAAATAATGATTACATTAAATATTAACAAACAAATGCTCGCTTCTAATTAACAAAACAACTAATTATGCGCAACAAAACCATTTTAATTCCTTCCTGCACGCCCTTTAGCAAATTATTAAGTATACGCACGAGTTTAATGGGGATGAAAGCGTTTATGGGCTTCGAACGAAAAACAAAAATATCAAAGTGAATCGAGAAATTGCAATTAAATATTTACATAAAATACAAACTAATTAAATGGTTATTAAGTTAGCCACGCCACAATAATAAAGCCCAAAAATTAGCAAGCATATTAATTGAAAAACCTGCAACAAGAAAATGGTGGCAAGGGTGCAAAATGTTTTTGCCTTTTGCTTTTACGCTTTTCATGCAAACAAATGCATAAATGCATTAAACGTGTAAAATGCCAAACATCAATAAACAACACTCAAATTGCAATTAAAAATTAATAACGACTGCCAATCCAATCGCGAAATATTTGTGGATAAATGCATGTATTGCATATTGCCACACATAAAAAGGCAACAAGAAAATGAAAAGTGGAAATTGCACAACACACACACACAAACATGGAATCAAACACACACAAGAGAATGTATTTGGAACTGGACGATGTACGGGACTTCAGTGCCACAATTCAATTATGCGTATGCGCATTTTTAATTAACACTGTTTATTTGATTTAATTGAAATGCTTTTGCATGTTTTGCAGTTGCAATTTCCCTAACTGCACCGCCGCTCTGTCTGGCTTTAAAGTAAAATGAGACAAAAAGTTGATTTTTGAAATATTCCTGAACTTGTTAGACAGGGTATATTTTCGTCGAGCTGTGGCTTAAAGCACACTTTTTTTTTTACTTTTGAAGAGCTGTGTTGGCCAACTTTTGAACAGGAAAGAGTAGAAAGTGCAATTAAAAACGGAAGAAAGGTCAATTAAATTAAACTTCATAAACTGTCGCCATTAAAAGTTTTTCAACAAAATGGCGAACGCTTCAAAACAAATAAAGTATAAAACTAAAATAGAGAAAAAAGCGTTAGCCAAATAAACGGATATTGTGAATTATTGTTTATGATGACAAATCACACCATAGAGTACAAGAAAAGAAGAAAAAAGAAATAGAGAGATATGGAATAGGTGGATAGTTGGCAAGAGCAAAGCATTAATCTTCAGTGCAGCCTGTCGCAATATGAAGAACAAATGTGCAAACACAAAAACTGACAGCAAACTACTCATTCATGAGGGTCTACAAATTCCAATGATGGCTAATAAACTGGTCTGAGGTATGATTCCTGCGGGCGGACACAAATATGATCGATGGCCGTGTAGTAAAGCAATTTAAAGATGAATTGAAAACGCAAACAACAGTAAATTGTGAAGGAAACAAGATTTAAACGTCTTTGCTTTAAATTGGCAAAGCCTTGTCGGGAATATTTTAAATTAATATACTACTCAATTGAACATTTAAATTCATTAATAACATAATATATAAAAGTTCAGGTCAGAAGACTTGTCCTAATTGTGGTAAATACCAAAGTTGACAGCTTAAAAAGAAACTAAAAACTAAAAAGACGTTACAGTAAAACAGTTTTTGACTTAATTTGCTAGCCATGTGTACACATTGCACAGGTGAGGTGCTTGCTGTGTTTGTGTTTGCTGGGTTAACATTTTCAAATAGCTGCAATTTTACATACATACGTTGCCCACGCCACAATCCAAACAAAACCTGAGATTTGCAAATGCTTTTGGCTGTCTTCATTTGCATAGTAAATATGCTTTTTAAGGCAGTGAAAGAGAGAGAGAGGGATGAGGGTGTGCGGGTTAACTAACCGCACACAGCAAATCGTAATACAAATATTTTGTCTATTTGTTTGCCTTATTCCGTTTACTTATTATTATGTGGTAATTTTAAGGAATAAGCAAATGCCAATTGGCAAAAGCACAACACAATAATATCAACAATCATAATGCGTATTTAATATGCTAATGGCAAATGATAGCATCCCCCAATGTAAAAGCCAAATACTGACCTCAGGAAAGGTAATATTGATTTTAATGGCACTACTTAAGCAAATATGATTTTAGCTTAGTAACTCAATTGAAAGTTTTGCTTGGTTGGATCGAATAAGCCATTTCAAGCGATAAGCTTTGTCAGTCTATCGAAATATTATAATTTTAATAGTTAGTTTTATCGCTTTATGGTTTGAAATTTTTAATAAACTCAGATTTAAATTGAATTCTCAGCGAAATTATTTTTTTAATATGCATTTATTTATGGCTTTTATAAAATGTTTACTCCTGCCGTGACTGGCTCTAAAGAGCATAAAATCACAAACAAACATTAAACAATGCTTGTTAATTATGCAGCCCAACGCTGAATTGTGCAACGATGCGTTTTTTTTTTGTTGATAAACATAAAGCAAAAACATTATAGTTTTTGAAGACTGCCATAAATTCAATCGGGAATAATAACAATATTAAAAACCACAGAACAATTGAAAATGCAACACGGCCATTGGGAAAATGCAAAATAACAAGAAAACCGGAGTAAAAAATCCCGTTAAAACTGAAAATAAAAAAAAATTAAGCACAATGCGCGCCATATGACCTAAAAAATAAAATCGTATAATTATTATGTGATGTGGCATGAATAGTCAGGAATCCAGTTATCGTTTGGTACAGTTTGGGCAATGCGGTCAACCGGTTATCTGGACTCTTCTGCTGCTGCTGCCAATGCTCTCTCTCCCCCTCACTATTTCTCGCCTATTTGTATGCAACATATTATTTATGGTTACGCTTGAGGCTGGCAATTTTATTATAACTATGCACAATGCAAGCCCAATGCGTCAGGGAGTAAGAGTGAGAGGGAGCATCCTGGTGTCCTGCTGATTGCGCAGTCAAGTGAGCTCCAAAAATTCTGTTGTGAAAAAGATTTTTAGATCAGGAAACGAATAATGGGATGTGGCCCCATGTGGGCTGGATGTGTATGTGTGTGTGTGGTATAGGCCCTTTTCTATCTGTGTAAACCACAAAATTGCACTGTGGTCAAACATGAGTCTAATCTTCGGGCAGGCGGCAAACGCATGCTTTGCATACTGCAAGGATTTAAAAGGGCTTACGACCAACAGCAGCTGCTGTCAGAAAAGGGTCCTGTGGCAAAATATTTTCATTGAACGCATAATTTTCACACTTGGTATTTGTGCATCTTTACCTGAATTTCCCGCACACATCCAGCATCCTTTTGCCAATATAATGTGTGCAGAACATGTCCTTTTATTTATGCCTTGCTCTTGGATTTGTCACTAGCATAACTTTGATCAAGTTGTATAAGATATTTATGCATATTTTAATGCTCTGAGCTTGGCATGCGATTCTTGAGCACAGGACAAAAAACTTTTGAATACCTTAACACTTGAGTGTGCACAAAGAGGCTTTGTTTGTGTTTGTTTATGCTTTTTGATATCTCAAGCAGAAATTGACAGATTTGTTACATAAACGTGTGCTTAGAAAATAATATCAAGATCCATAACATGTTTCAATCGAGCTGTGAGGATTTTATTGATTACAAAACTTTGTGTACTTAACAAAAATTAATTTATTTAAGTTTTTGTTTTGTTCCCTTAACTAACTGCAGCCCTAATTAATCAAAGTGTCAAAAATTTCAAACACCCCACACAAACGCACACACGTACGTTTGTGTAGGTGAAGAGTTCAATCAGGTTTCTATAGCTAATTAGTTCTTGTCAGCAGCTCGTTAGGGGAACCACCTTTAATTCTACCCAAACTACCATACCTTAACCCTAACACAAAAGGCCACAAATGTCCTGTGTCGCACATTGATGTGGCGCCAGATTGACGTGTGCGTTGTTCAAAGGGAGTATAGCTTTAATTACCTTCACACACACACACGCCTACTCACACACACCCGTCCACTTTTATATAGGGGTGGGTTGTACCTGCATGTTGACGACCAATAAACTAAACAGTCTTTGGCCATAAAGCGATCTTTGCTCAAAGTGGACACACGAAACACGCAAAGAAGAATGACTTGAAAGCACAGAGGGGTTTAAAGCGGGGCGGAACTAGTGTGGTCGGTTAATGGCAATAATAGCGACAATGGAAACGCACTAATTTGAACGGTCATAAAACCAAACGCACTTGGATATATGCGAGGCATGAAAAAAGGGGAAACTTTTGCTTGTAGCAGCAATACATACACAAACTTTATTTGCGAACACAAAAATCGATAGATGTTATTTATTTCAACGTCATTGGTAATTTAGTAGTCACGCTTGGTTCTAATGACATTTTTGAAATGTATTTCAAACACTTTGTAACTATTTAGAAGATTGATCAAAACATAATTGCGCTTTGCCTTAGAACTTATTTTGGTACTTTTGTGTTCAAGAACACTATATACTACTAGATAAATCTAATTAAAATGTCAGTGGTGTTATTTAATGGTCTTCGTCACCAGGAAGTTGCCAGCTCTAAGTTTTCCAGCCAGTTTTACTCGGTTTTATGCTGTCGTGGCACATAATTTGCTCACAATGCAAAGCCGCATGGATAGTTAATCAAGCTGGCAACAAAACTACTGGCTAGACTGTCAGAGACACTAACTCTCCGCCCACAAGCTACCCTAAAAACACATGCCCCTTGGCAAAGACATGGAGACTAGTTTAAAATTATCTCTGCAGCAATATTGCCATTCGATGGCAATAAGGCTGAGGCTGAGGCTGAGTGTGTTGGGCAGGAGAAATGAAGCACATGGCCAACATTCTGTTTGGTTGGTTGATTCTTGTTGTTGTTGGAATGTCAGTGACACTTTTAGCGTTTGTTATGGCAACGTCATGGCAAGTTGCAAGTGCTGCAGTTGCAACATTAAAATTTGTTACTCTGCCATAAACAGGCAACACAGAATTGTCAAAACCCGCACACACACACACTTTTTGGCATTAATGCATCCACATCCCCATCCGCATCAGCATCCGCTTTGCGAAAGGACAACAAGCGGCGTCATCTAAAATGCTTTGCACAATGCAATTTTGCTGCCTCTCGTTGCCATATTTGAACGACGTTCGTCTGTTTTGTTGCCAGTTGTGTGGCATTATTATGACAACATGTCCTTCACCGGAGGAGCTTTTGCTGTTTTTTGTGTTTCTCCCGCCTTGCAATGTTTACCAAGCTAGATAAATGAATAACATTCGTATACGTATAGCGTCTGGTGAATAAAATTAAATTGTTGCTGGCAAGAGTGTAACCATAATACGAATAGTATTACAGGTACAATAAGGATTGCTTTAGGATTTAAATATATATCGGTTTTTGGAGATTTGCATTTGAAATAGAATTGTGTAAATTCCTCTATGTTATCCAAAGTTTAAAGCCTTATTTTGTTAGAAACTTACAAGAATACTTGATGATCTGTTGTGAAATATAATTTTTCTTTGTTTATGTTTGTTATTACTTGCCAAAAGTCAAAAAGTTGTGGCTTTTAACTTTAACTAGCACTCTTAACCTAAAGCGACCTTTTCTTGAATGCGGTCAACTATTGACAGCAGTTGAAGCTGTTCTTAATACGCCGCACAAACAAGTAGCAGGAAGTAGACAAAGATTGATCCAAGTGTTTGGGAAATGTATTTTCCAAGCCAGTGCACATTCAGTGTTGAGCTGAATGAAGCGGACATATGGCATTATATGGGAAAATCTGTTCTCAATTTACTTTTCTTTCAAAAAGAAATAGAGAATACTAAATGGCAGCTAATTAGCAATGCAAGAAACAACCAAAAAGTTGCTAACACACACAAAAAAAACTTTCCCAAAAAGAACAAAAGCAAGAACAAAGCACAGAAGCAACAACAAAAATAAACAAACAAGCCGCCAAAAGTACATGAAGAACACCAACAATAAGAGAAGAACTGCTTGAAGTGCACAAACAAAAATGAAAGAAGGGAAGTATATTGTTATTATTTGCTACAGTTAACAAAAGCCCGCATTTAGGGAGAACCAAACTTGAAGAAAGGCAAAGTTAGAGCATATTTGGGGTGGGGGAAAGATAACCTGTAGTCAACATACGTAAATAAACCCACATTTCAGCTTCAAACGATTTACATCTTAATTTTGCACCCTATAAATTAAAAATAATTCAGATGAGGTATGCTGTATGTCAAAACAATTTTGTGAGAAGAAGATTTTAGAGTTTTAAGTATTGTATTTGGTTAAGGAAAATCTTTCTCTATAAATGTTTATAGGGTATATATTTTATAGTCTTAAGTCTTAAGCTCATTCTCACTTGACTTGGTTTTAGTTGAAATGCAATGCACAAAATGTGGGCGTGTCTAACGCCCAGCTTTTACCCCAAAATAGCTGCTATGTTATAATGCCGGGAAATAAACCCCAAGGAAAGCAAAGCAGAGCAAACAATAAGAGGCAAAACGTTGCTAGAACTAAAGCATACTTACTGCCGCTGAAGGAAACGGCATAAAATGTGGCTCTGCTTAACTCTCTCTTTCTTCTGTCTACACGGGAACGTAGAGAGAACAAACACTCTCGTGTCGGCCTGCGTAGGGGGTTTTTCGCTTTTGAGCAAGGCGTTAAGAATACAAACGTAATTTGCTGTTGAATATGTCGCCGGCTTGGGATTGACATAAAGAACAACAGAACAACAGAACAGCAGAAATACAGCAATAAAGTACTAAAGAATTGTTGCTAATTTGGCGTAAAATGTATTTTATAACAAAAGGGAACGTAGTTTTTGTGGTGAAGCTGTAAATAATTATTGTTGATGATGATGAACCTGATGAAAAAACGCAGTTTACCACAAAAATCGATGTATTTTCTGTCATCAGTTGTTTTCACTAACCTAAGCTTAGAACCTGCATAAAAAATTGGCATAATTGTACAAATTATTGTTACTAGCATTATATTGTAATCATCATTAAAGTTGTATTTGTGCTTGTCAAGCGCAATTTTGCCAAAAGTTTATTGACTTATGCTAATGCGAACTGGCCTCGCCACTAGCCGGCCAAAAGCAGTGCTGCCGATAAAAAAAAGAGCCAACCATAAAACGGAAATGGTAAAAATCAATAGTGCAGTAGCCTTTGCAACATACAACAATTTTATTTGATATACGTATATGTTTAAAACCTGGTCGGCAAACGTTAGTTAGCCGCATTCCCAAGGTGATAAACTGCACGACTTGAACCTTTCCAAACCCCTTTGTACTGCCCAACCCCTCCCCAATTTAAGGCCATTTCAAGTTAGTCGGCTGACTGTTTTCACCCTATTGTATAAAGTAAAAGAAAACCGAAACACGTCACTGCGTCATTTGCAGTTGTTGCAATGCGATACCTGACTGGCTACTTAGTTTACTACCCTGTATATATATATACTACTATGTAGTAGATATGTATTTGTTATATAGGCAGGCTGGGGGTAATAGGCGCCAGGCTTCATTTGGCGACGTCGCGCACAGTTGGATACGGCAAGCAAGCGAATGGAATGGCAAAGAAAGTAGTCGATTAGCTGCACGTGCAGACAGCATTTGCTTATGCAATAGCCCAGAAACTTGACTGCAGAATAAAAGAAGCAAAAAAAAATTGAGATTGAAGATGAGTTATGGCTTGGGAAAAAGGTATACTGTAGACATATGTTGTTGTGTCAGTTTTAATAATAAGTACAAGTGCTTGTTCGTCAGTTATTTATTGCAGCTAACTGCTCTTACGTTGGTGTGTTCCTATTTTAGTACAGGGTTGCCAACCTGCATAAAAAAAAAAACAAACTTATTTGTTTGCTAGTTTTGCATTTATCTTGGCTTTTTTTTCGTTTTAAAACATTATCATTAATCTTTGTGTTGATTAATTAAAGCAAACTCATTTCCGAGTTGCACCTTTAACAAAATCATTTTTCAAATTTTATTTCGCTTCCTCTTTTTTTTGCAAACAAAAAGTTTTCACTGAAGTTGTATGCTGCCTAGTGCTCATGTTGAGGATTGGCGCTACAACTTTTTCAAACTATGTGCGCTGTCTTCTGTTCTGCCTTTGCAGCATCTTGAGCAACTTTACCCAACAGACACTAACAACAACAACAAGTACAAGATTTTTTGGGCTATCTTCCATTTTATTTTATTATTTTGCAATGCATTTTCATTTTTTTTTTTGGCGCTGTCGCGGCTGTTTTCTTATCTAAGGCGACGCATTCTTTGAGGCGTTACATTTGTGCAAAAGTTTTGCCATACTATCTGACACAAACTAACGACACTCACTTATGTACCAAAGGAGTAAAAGAAGTAAAAAAGAGGGAGATAGGCAGAGCAACAGAAACGAAAGTTACAAAACAGATTTAAGAGAAAAAATACGGATTTTTCTAATGTCTATTAAATGTACTTGTAATATATATGATCGAATATATACAAATGCTATTTTAAAAACCTATTTTTTGTATTGTATTCCAGCGAAGTTTGTATAAAGTTAGTTAAATAGTATTTAATTCAAGAAAGTCTGCATAACATGAAGTTATTTTAAGCAATTCTTTGCCAATTTTTATGCCATTTAATTAAGTTAATTCAACCTACGCCACTTGACTTTATTCTAAGTAGTTCTTCAGAATATTTTTACTCTTTTTTATGATAACGATCATTTAACTAATTGTTCTGCATTTTTGTTTTTCTTACTCTCTTTTTAGGTAAGTTCTACTCAACCATTTGTTTGGTAATTTGTCAGTGAATGCGAATAAAAAACACTCGAAAAGCCCTTGCAATGTATCATCATTGTGCATGTTGTGACGAGGCAAAAAGCCGCTCAACAGCAACAACAGTAAAAACTCAAAACGAAAAATAGAAAGCAGAACAACAACAATATCTGCTGCTGCTGCTATTTTGTCGCCTTGTTGTATGCAATAACATTTTTTTCTACATTCAGTTTTGCTTTGCAGCTTTTAGTGCTGTTTAGAGTCGTTTTTTTTTTTCGTATTGTATGTATGTTTGTTGCTGTAGTGTTAGGCTATGTAGTAAGAGTTTTTGGAACGCGTGCCCGACGATGGGACCAATCAATGCCAAGTGGCTGCAAGTCACGTATGAGTCAAGAGATACGAGTATAAGGAAAGAGGGCTTATATACAGTAGAAGAAGTCAGGGCGTGGCCTTCACTTCAAGGAAGTTTTTTGATTTTAATTCTTGAACATTTATTTTTGGCCTTTACAAACTTTAACATTATATTGTGTCTATTGCTGTGCAATTTATTGCCTTTTCGAAATGTTCCCAACTATGTTTAACACATTTCAAACGTTTCAGTTAACCTATTTTAAAAAGATTTTATAGTTAATATTGGTTTACGAGTTCAAATTTTTGAATTGCCAACATTTGCCATTAAGCCCGAAGCTGTAGTTCGAACACTATTTCGGTTATCCTATTTTAAAAAGATGGATATATAGTTTTAAGAGATTGTTATGTATTTAAATTTTTCATTTTTTCCTTTCCACCTTCTCTTTATTCCCAAAAAAATTTTAAGTTTTAACTTAAGTAACATAACGTAATAGCTAACTGTGACGTATGGTCTTTTTAGTCTCATATTTATTTTCTACACATATAGTTTGTGCATTCGTGTGTTTTCAACTTTATTTCATATTCAATTCACTCAATTGGTCAACTGCTGAGTGCAGATTTTTTATCTTTCACTCGAAATTTTAGCTGACTCATCAGCTGTGTGTCTGATTGGCTCAGCTGGGGGGAGGGGCTACCTTCGCCCAAGCAATTAGGCTGCCAGACGAATGTCGCCGGTGACTTTTTCTAACAAGAACAACTGTTGTCGTCGTCGTTAGCTTTTTGGCAACAGCGTATGCGACACGAATTAAAACTACATGGCCAACAGTCTATAACGGCTGTTTGTGTCCTGGCTGAAACGTTTTGGCTGCATGCTAGTTTTTTTGTTTTTGTCGCTTGCTTTGGGCCACATCAGTTGCTGCTCACTCAGTCAGTCATTTACTCAATTCAGTTGGTTAGCGAATTGCTACGCGTCAACAGCGTCGCGATTTCCCAAAGAGAAAACTGTGAACAAGAAGTGAATATTCTTCAAATGGTGGCCATCAATTTGAATTGTAAGTAAACAAGATGACAGTTATTTTGTTTGGTTAAAAGACTATTAATGACTCTCACGGGGCTTTATAAAGTTTTTTGAGCGGGTGGCAACTCTGTCTGCTAGAACGATCCTTAATTGAAAGCGAGAACGCAAAAAAGTTCATGGAAATTGTTATAAAATTGAGTGATATTCAAGGGGAAGCAGTGGCAGGACCACGCCCAAAACGCTGCTCGAAAGCTTACAACCACCTTTCCCACTTCCTTTGAAGGGCAACCGTTAAGAGTGTCGCAAAATAATGTAATTAAATGCAAATTAAATTGCTTTTATGAATATTAAGCAGACACTTGTGAATATTTTCATAGCAAAAAGATGTCCACGGAAAAGTTACACGCATGTGTATGTAATTTTCAAGAGACTTTCTTTGAATATTTTTTGATTTTTTTGCTGTAACTTTTAGTTTAGCTTCTGTTTCATCTTTGCTAAGTGTTAATTATTGCAAAATGCTTTTACACTTTTTGTGCTGAAAGTATATTTTTCGTTGTAATTACTTTTTTTTATATTTTATTTCTTCATTTTGTTTTGCCTTCAGCAAATGTGCTCGTACAAACTGCTCACAGGGATAAAAACTCATTTCGTTAAGTAATGCAAACATGTTTACTCTGAAAATGCACTAAGAAAACTTATATCGAAGTCGAAAAGTGCCATATTTGAATTAAAAATGGCCGGAAAATGTGTCCCTCATATCACTAAGCTAAGTGCTTATTTGCTGCAAATACATAAAATCTTTTCTAGTTTTTTATTACACAATTTTCCTAATTATGCATTGAAATCAAGCGCTGCAATTGAATTGAATTGAACTACTTAGCTTATTGTTTTAGTTTGAGACAGCAAACAGAAAGCTTTCAAATGTCTCCTTGCAAACCTGAAAATCACTTTACACTTTCTTAGAATCCATGTCATAATAATAATAAAACTTCCCTTAAGATATTAGGACATAAGTGAATACCTAGCTACTATAATATGGTTGACCAATTTAGCCGCTTGCAGCTGCATAAAGACCAGTTTACACCCATGTCAGACTAAACGGAAAAAAACATACAAAAAGTTTAAGTGGGTTAAAACCCTGGAAAGCCATTGAATCATTTCCGACTCGCAGTTTTGCGAGAGTTTTGGTGTTGCTCCAGTTTTGGGCGGATGTAATTGAGTATCTTTGAACATGGCTTAATTTGTGTTGGCCCTTTTCTGGCCTTTTGCAGTGGACAGAGGACACAAGAACAGCGACCCTGCCCACCCTTTTTAGCCACATGTGGTGTAGACAAAAGTTCCCTTCTCTCAACCAGTCTGACAAATCGCTTCAGCTGTCATAAGCAGATTTTTGGGGGCGCATCCAAAAGTTTGAAGCCTTTTGTGTCTGTATATAAGTGTGTGTTTGCTCACTGTGTGTGTGTGTGTGTTTTATATGTGTGTAATTAATGTAAATCATGCCATCAACACTTTGTCAAATGATTTCAATTAAAATCATTTGGAAATTTATAGCACAATTTCCAAGCTGCATTTAACACAAATTGTTAGGGTCGTCATTTCAGTTCTTGTTCTTTTTTCCCCTCTTCTACTTTTGCTGCCAACGGCATTTTCTAATTAAAAGCGTGAAATGTCAACGGCTCTTTTACAGCACTCACACACACATATGCATGTGTATATACTGCAAGTTGGCAAAACTCTCGAAAAAATGGCAAAATTATTTTAATTGAGGTCAACTTTCCTCATTTTAGTGTGTATGTAGCTACATTTTACGCTGCTTTAAATTTCCATAATGATGCTTATTATGTTAATGAGAGTTCTTCTAGCTTTAGCTCGAACATCCATTTGTGAAAGGGCTTAAAAATCAGCTGTTCTGGCTAAATCCCTAATTTATATATACATTAAATGGTATTTAATAGCAAGGCTTTATAAATTTATTGTCGCCTTATTCATATGCATTGTACACAGCGCCAAGCGATTGTTATCGATAAGTTATGTTGGTACAAAAAATCGTATACATTTTACACCAACATGTTAAATAAAAGTTTTAAACATAGAAGGCCTTTGTCATAATACAAACTATAAAAGGGCAAACATAAGTTTCACATATTTCACATATATTCTTGAGATCGAAGTAAATTCATTAATTTGTCAAAGCAAAAGCAAAAAAAAAAAATATTTATTTTAAATTCAATAACATTGCTGAAAACAGTTCAACACGCAACTTCCTCTTGCTCTTGCATTCGCTTTCGCTGTCGCACTCTCTCTCTATTGTCTGGTATTTCGGTGTGTAAGTTGGCAGCGCTGCGCCAGGCGCTTGTGGATTCGATTGTGTATATTGTGGAACGTATCGTGCGCTTTTCGTGTTTTAGCTGTTGAGCAGAACGTAGCTTGTGCGGCGCCGATCAGAAAAGAAAAACGAAAGAAATAGTTGCAATTAATATTTGCTGGTAAGTAAATAAAAAGTGTAGCAATAGCAAATTGTTGTATAATATATTATAATAAAATATATAATATACGTAATACTATATCACAACGTGCTGCAACTGCTGCAAACAAAGCACACATTAAATTCAAAGAAAAGGCTTTTCGTTTTTGCAAGTCATTGAACTGAAATTGATACACAAACAAATCAAATATATATTGCTATTGCTACCTTTTTCAAATATGCCATACGCTATATATATAAAAAAAAAACTTATTGTCACAACGTGCGCCTTTTAGCAGTCATGTTGCCGTTTAGATCCAGGACTCAGCCAGTGGAACAGCATTTGGGTTACAAGTGCTGCAAGTGTCAGACATCCGCGTTTGGCGGTCGCCGCTATGCCTGCTGGAAATGCAAGAGCTATCAGCTGTGCGCTAGCTGCTTTGAATCAAACGAATGGCCCACAATGGCAGGCCACGAGTATTACCATCCATTGGATGTATTCTACACACGCTCCGAATACGAACTCTATTACGGTGGTGAACCCTATGTCTTTCACAATGTGCCACAGAGTTACAAGTGTGCCTTCTGTGAAATGCGTGGATTCGATCTGAATTCCCTCAATGCTCATATACATTTTTTGCACTCAACGCACTTGGATTTCGATGCGTATGCAGATTTATTGAATGCAGCTCTCAGAGCAGCAACTAAACCAAGTGATCATATAACATCGCCGCATTCCAATCTAAACATGCAAATGCTTAATATGCGCAATGCAATGCGCAGGAATCGCATGAACTTAGCCCATATGATGGAGGATCTGCGCAATGCAGGAGGCCCGTCTACCGATGCGTATGCCATGTTGCCGGCCCACGATCATCAGTATGCGCAGTTTACACATTTGCGCAAAACGGGTCGTTTGTACGAGTTGCCGCCGTCGGCATTTCGTTCGCACTTGCCAAAGCAATCGAATACACGTTCGCAGAGTCCACACTGCTCGGCGGAGGATATCGCTAACTTGGAGCGTCAGCAGCAGCAGTTGCTGCAGCAGTATTATCCGAATATTGTTGGCGCTAATGGTATTGGATATGCAGATTGTATTCGCGATATTATCAATGAGGAACAGGCAAATAATAACATCGCTGAAAGGCCAAAGGACAAGAAGGACATCAAGAAGCCGATCAAGTCGATGAATGTAGATAATTCGCATAAATTTCTATGTACCAAGTTTTTGTCGCTTGAGAAGGGATCGAAAGGCGATTCAAAGCAAGCCAATCGTGGCCCATTTATCGAGGCCCTACTGTGCTCCATGCTCGCTGAGGAGCAGCTGCATCCGGTCACACTGCAGCCAGCTCCCAAGTACAAAAATGTCCCGGTCCACAAGAATGTGGCAAATCAAATTATTAAAAAGCCAATTGCAAATACTAAGCCACCACCAGATGGCGCTTTACAGCGTTTCTATCGAGGTCTGAACAAGTACAAGCAATGGTTGGATGAGTTCACCGCCAGTCAGATGAAGATTAAGAAGAAATCGGTAGTTCCTGTTGTTGTGACCGAGAAGAAGGTATCGCAGCCGCAGCCCAAGCCACCCATTGTGGTCATAGACGTAGACTCTGACACTGATTTCGAAATTAATAGCATTG
The DNA here is from genome assembly GCA_035044725.1 of Scaptomyza caliginosa. Lineage (NCBI taxonomy): Eukaryota > Metazoa > Arthropoda > Insecta > Diptera > Drosophilidae > Scaptomyza > Scaptomyza caliginosa. The sequence continues at coordinate 117,420 of JAWNNR010000013.1, read as the reverse complement.
AAACCGATGGCATTATATACCCTGATCCTTCCCCAGATGATATTGTAATTGGATCAGGAGTAGTGGCCGTATTGGATGAAAGCGATGGCGAAGGCGGTGATAATGATGGCGAGGATATCAATGATTACGATGATAATTGGTCTTATGATTCAGTGAATGAAGTTTTCATTTACAACGAATAACAAAAGTAGTCAACAAGAACAAGGCACAAAAAAATTTCAAGCAACAGACAAGATTTTCAGCTATTATATACAACAAGAACACACCTAACGATTGTTATTAAATTAAACGCATGCCACACAAAATTGGTGTATTAACAAAGAAAATAAAAAAGAACAGTCGTTACTATTTTCTTATAAAAATTAAATTATGATGTCTTTTACGGTGGGCTCTGCCAAAGCTAAGGGAACCGATTTACAAGTTCCGTATAGAAATGTTCCTAAAAGAGTTCCATTTGGGGTTTTTATTTGCGGTATTTCCTTGTTGTCAATGCTAGTGATGATTGATAATTCGATTTAGTAATTTACCAGTTGGTATATTCACAGCTGTGAACGTGCTTTCGTCACTAGACTTTTACCTAAAGAACGAGCTACTTATTTGATTATATTTTCAGTGGAAATATTAAAAGTTCTTTTTGTTTAGTCCAGGTTTGCTAGTGCCTTTTTTTAAGTAAGCTTGCTTGCAATTAGGCTTGTTTCTTGTGCGGCAAACGATAAAACATGGCTTTCTATCGACGATTAATCGATGGTGTTGTAAATGTTTAATGTTAGTGTTGCATAATAATTATAATCATAATTTCTCTCTTCCATTGTAACAATAAATATGTTTAAATGATTGCCACAACTATGCCAGACAGAATGTTAAAAAGTTTTTCCACCTTTAAATTAATAAATGTATGTGAGTCATTCGATACTCTGTTTAATTGTAGCTTCAATTTGTGTTTTAAACAAGTTGGCAGCGCTTATTTGTACGTCAAGTTTGCTTATTTTTAGGTTAACTGCTCATTCTACCGATTGTTCTCGCAACTGACGAAACGTAAATCTAAAATTCTAATACAGAAAAAGTAAAACATACAATCCAAAAATAAAAAAAAGATATTCCATAAAGCAAACGGAAAGAAATAAAATAAAAGTTTTTTGTAAAATTTCCAATAAAATTTATATACGACATTAAAAATTAAAAAGAAACTATGACTGCAATGGACAATATGGATGAAACCTTCCATTGCCTTGGCTGCCAAACTCCTGGCGAATTAAATATACGTTATGAATGCGCTGTTTGCGGTGATTCCATAACCTATTGCGACGTATGCTATAAGAATGGCAAGAATATACCAATGGGTTTTCACAAGTACTATCATCCGATGAAGGCTATCTATAGTCCCGAGTACTTTAAGATCTTTTTCGGTGGCGAAGATCTTGTTGATGGCGAGGCGCCACAAAGTTACAAGTGCGGCATTTGTGATGAGATCGGTTTCACAACACAGAGCTTGGGATACCACGTGTACGAAAAACATGACAAGCATCCAGATGCTGCTGACTATGTTCACTTATTGTATGAAATGATTCAACCAAAATGTGAGTAAATAGTGTTTTAGCCCGATTTCCTTACTGTGGCACTTTAGCAAATTGCTTTTTTGCTAGTGCAATTTGCTCAACTAGCTGTTACCCTTTGATTTTTCTTCTAACATCTTCGTTTGTATCATTATACACAAATTGTCCGTTTAAAAAACTAATACAGAGTATTAAAAAGGGTTTGCGCACATCTGCAAGTCAAATGCAAATCGTTTGAGTGAAAAACCACTTGGTCAAAAGCTTTTGAACCTTAAACTTGTGCTTCACCTTTGGGCTCCGACGAGAAAGCCACAAATGCTAAATCTAAGACGTAAACGAAACTGAACCGAAATCGGAAGCCCGTCGTATAATAATGGCAAATTAGAGCAGCGAGAGCTGAACAAAAGCTGGTCAGATTGATTGACAATTTGCTCAACACCTACAAAACATCAATATACAATTACCCTCTCGAATATTTTTTACCCCTGCTGCTGTTTTGTCAACGAATTATCTACTTCATTTGATCGCCTAGCAGTTTTGCTTGTGTTTATTTGTTTTTGTTTTGCTTTGCCTCTAAATAGCTTCCAGTTTCCATTTGGGGTTGATTTTTGTGGCTACTTGTTTAGGTTTGCAATTTCTTTGTGCATATATAATATATGAGTGGCTCTCGTTTCTATAATTCTACCCATATTTTTGATTAAAGTAGCAATTTTTGTTTTCATTTAATGCACAGCTGTGAAATAGTTTTTCCGCTGCATTTAATATCATAATTGTACACACAAATTTATTGTTGCTATGCCGCAAACTGTTCTCTGTCCTTCATTTTCAGCGTTCGTTACTTACTGTATTTGGTTGTGTATGTGTCTGTGTGTGTGTGTATATATGATGTACAACCGCATGAAAAGCGTGAAAATGCAACGCGAATCGTGTTGAACATTAATCAAAAGTCGCGATTGAAACGAGTGCAACAAACAGTAAAAAAAAAAAAACGCCACAAACTGAGGCCAAAGATGGCAGCAAAAGTTAATGTATTGCATATTCTGCGCACAGCTGAAACTATATATATGTATATTAAAGTCGGGTCAGAGAGTTGTTCGAATCTTTTCTGCTTAAAGTTTGCTGTTCTTTTTTTTTGTGTTTTTCGGCAGAGAAATTGCAAAAATGACGTCAAACTGTGTCGTAAGCTTAAGGGTGACTTTGTTACCCCAAGTAGTAAATATGGTACATACAATAGTGTAGCGACCCTTGTTTGCCAAATGCATAAATATTGAATTACTAACGCGGGGGTTTTTTTTTTTGTTCATTGCAGCCACTGAGATCCGTTGCCAGGAGAAGTCACGCGGCGGTCTTAGCTATGAGGTCATTTTGGCTGAACCGGCACCCAATGTTGCTGTGCCCAAGCGTCCAGTTACCCCGGGCAAAAATGTCAGCGTCGAGGAGATTGAGCAGAAGCTTAAGGCAGCCGAGGAGCGTCGCATTGTAAGTGCATCGAATTGCATTTGATCGATGGAATGTTAACTTTTTATCTAATTACGTTTGCAGTCTTTGGAGGCTCGCAAGATGGCCGAGATCTCAATGAAGCTTGCCAAGGTTGAGGAGGCTACACGTAAAAAGGATGAGATTACCAATGAGTTTATTACTCAGACCAAGGAGCAGCTGGAGACCAAAATGGAGCATCATGTGGAGAAGCGCGAGGCCATCATTAGTGACATGAAGGAGAAGCTTAAGGTGCGTTGAACATTCGCTAATATTTAAAAACCATTAATATTCCTTTTCCTTTGCAGATTCATGCCCAGGAGATTGAGAAAACGCGCGAAACTTTGGAGCAGCAAAAGGCCAATGAGCAGAAGGCCATTGAGGAGAAATTGAAGACTGCTCAGGCTTTGCGTGATGAGAACATCAAGAAAATGTTGGATCGTCTCAAGGAGCATGTAAGTTTTCGGCCTAACCCTATTGTCTAATACTTGTTGTTTGTTGTAGCTTAGCTTATTGCTTGTTTTAATGTTTCTTCTTGAACGTATCCAAACACCTAACATTTTACCAACTGCACTTAACCTTTTTTTCTTTTTGAAATCCTTTCCATTAATTTGCAAACTAATCTCTCCTTTGCCTCTTTCTTACAATCTATGTGTGACGTGTGTGTGTACTAAAAAAATGTTTTCATTTTGATCCATCAATAAAATTTGTTGGTTTTTATGTCATTTATTTTCTTTCGATGCCATTTAGAACACAACCAAAATTGCTGAAATCAAATCGCAGAACAATCAATTGGAAAATCAAAAGCTTGAGGAGAAAGCGCGCATTATTGAAAACAAATTGTACACCGCCGAGCAGAATCGCGAAAAGGAATTGCTCAAGAAAATTGAGAAAGTTCAAAAACTTGTAGGTCGTCCACCCACTGCCCACGCCCCTGTGTCCCCACACACAATTATATTACGAGTATAAGCTTCTTTGCTTAGTTTTATTTTTAATTTGCCTGCCCCTTTATATTATTTTTGCTTTTTTTTTGTAGCATGTTCTCAACAAAACCAAATTTCTAATCATTGTCTCTGTTGCAGGAACGTCGCGCTGAGGTTGTGCGTCAGAACAAGGCCCAGACTCAGGATGTGGATGGACAGCAGAGTCCCATTGCCTCCTCGGGCTAAGCGTGTTGACCGCTGCCCAATTTGCCGCTGCCGTTCACAATGTGGCACGTGGAGCGTTCTCATTAAACACACGCACAGCGGCACACAAACAAACAAATAAACCAACAAACACACACTGCATACGACAACAACACGAGATAACACACATATACATATTTAAACGAAAAACCTTTAAGAGCAACTAATACTGATTTGCTTCAAAAAATTTCAAGTATTATACAGTCGAAGAACATTTAAAAACCAACTCTACACTATACTACAAAAGCGAATGCATTCTGCAAATTAATACGAGATACATTAAGCATATTTACAAATGGCAAAAGAAGAAAAACCAAAAAAAAAACATTTAAACTTAACAATTTCATCGTTTTACATTTTGTTCATGAAATTTAATTTTTTGTTTGTTTAATTTCAAAATACTGAAAGATACATATATATATATATCGAATGTATTTCCAATTGATTTGCAGAACAGCAGCAACTAATTAAATATGCCATATACATATTTTTTTTCATCATTAAATTGTATTCGCCTGTCGTTATCGTATGCAAAGCTTCGAAAATAAAATAAAAAGCAACAATTTAAATGTATATCAAATTATTATTTAAAAATAACCAATTGTATAATTTAACATTAATATTAATTTATCAACATTATGCGCAGTAGTAGCAGCGAGCTGAACATTAAAATAACATTTTTGTATAAGTTCGCATTTTCTATCTATATAATAAATGTCAAACAGAAAAAAATACATAAGAAATGCTTATATAAAAAAACAAAAACCAAAAAAAAAAAAACACAAAAATCAAAACTCAATAAAAATCCAATACAAAGTAAAAACAAAACACAACATTTTCGTTTCATTTACACAACACAAAAATACAATATAAACACTTTAGGCATTAATTAATATACATACATAAATATATATATACATATATATCTATATATTATAGAAATTGAGATACATACTATAAAAAATAAATGCATATTTTGTCTAACGTCAAGTTATATTTAGAAAGAAGTTGATGCTGAAACTAGGGCGCAGATTTTCGGCCTCAAAACTGGTTTAAATGAAATTTATGGGTGGGATAATTTAATTATAAATTCTTAGACAAATTTTTGCATCAGCTGCAAAAACTCGTTTTCCGATTTATTTGCACAAGTGCAACAATAAAAAAATACAACAAAAAAGCGCTAAGAATTTGCTTAAATTTAAATTTTACATACAGTTATAAATGTGTACCATTTCTGTAACTTAACTATGGCTATTAAATAAATACATATATATTAAAAACAATACATACATATACAGCTAAATACATCCCAACACGTGCAAACAAAACAAACTTAAGCCTATTCAAACAAGAAATACTAAATGCAAAACATGAAAAAAATAAAATCAATTCAATTGATTAAAACGCTTCGATATGTACTCAATTTATGATATATATACTACTATATATGTATAATGTATAATCAACACCAATAACCAGCGACATAAACAACAAACCTTTTTGTATGAGAATATCTAGTGCGGTTACGATTTGGTTTTTTCTTTTAATTTGTTAAGCATTGAAAAAGGTATTTTCTCTCTTGAAAAACAAAAGCAGCCTATGCAAACTGTTTTGCTTTGAGTTAAAGCATTATTTGAAAAAAAAAAGGAAAATACAAACTAATTTAACGTAATAAATAAATGACGATAAGTGAATTCTAATAATGAATGTATAATACAAATGCGTAAATAAAATAAATGAAATATTTATAATTGGTAACAAAAATGCCCTTTTAATTTAATCAAAAGTTCTAACAGCTTTAATAACATATTTCTGTACATTTAACAGAATTCGTACACTTAACATTTTTAGCTGATACAGTGGTGGCAAAAATAAAGAGCATGTTTATAAACTTAAACCTTTAATTGCTGTCATTGCTGTCGCCACACCAAAGTAGCAAAACTGCATTTTCGTAATCAACCACGGACTTTGGCTCCAGTTGCTCCTCTACCCTGCTATCCAACAGCGTTGTGTTATTCATATCCTCGTGAGTATCGCCATCTATAAAGTGATATTGACCCGAACTGCTAGCCAAAATGGGCAAAGTGGGATGAAAACTTATGCCATTGCAGCAATCACCATGCACTGGCAATTGCAAGGGTTTCGTATTAGCCTCCTGCTCCAGATTCCATAGATTCACAGCACCAGCCGTATCGCCGCTAGCCAGCCAGCAGTGCTCATTGGGACTCAGATCGAATTGAATACGCTGATTGGTGTTAACCAAACGCTGGAATTCCCTCAGCGGCTTTTTGTAATTACGCATATCCCACTGCAGCAGCTTGGGACACTTGCGGGCGCCACTAAACAGCTGCCAGTTGGCAGCGCCACTTCCTGATCCTCGTGTCGTTTCATTTGCATAGCGTAACTGCGTTATGCCGCCCGTGTGACCGCCAAGTGTAAATAGTGGTCCTTGTTTGGGTGAACAGCGCAGATCAAAGTGCTGAATGTAGCCACGCCAATTGCCACAGGTCAATGTATGCGGATGCTCCGAGGTCTGGGCCATGCACGAGACGGCAAATTTAACTGCATACTCATCGTAGCTGCGACCGGGCCGGCTGGTGTCAAAGATCTTAATGCAGCGCTTGTAGCCTGCGTATATCTTTTGTCCATCCTGGGAAAAGGCTAGCGATATGGCAGCCACAACTTCGTCCACTTCATCGTAGCCGCTATAGCTGCATCTGAGGCGTCCATCGAATGCATCCCACATGTGAATGGGCTCATGTTGGCGTGTTGCCAGCCAGCTAACACGCACAGAAAGAAACATTAGCAACAGGACATTCTCCTTATAGCATTTACTTACAAACAGGTGTCGGGCTGTTGACTGCTCATAAGTGGATACCAGACGCAATCGTAGACGGTGCCACCTTCGGGTACATGAACTGCAGATTGCATTTTGGACAAACTGCGCTCCACTGAGATGTTGCTGGTATCGTATAGATCCAGCGGCAGTTCCATTACATGCATGCCATCCAAATGCACAGGCAGCAGCAGACAAGTGCCATCTGGCGACCAGTAGCAGCCCTTTGTGTAGTGCTGCGCATTTGCCGTCGATGGCCAGCAGCGACGGCCCAGCTCAATGAGTTGCTGTTGAAAGTATGTTATTGGTGGCGTTGTCACCGTAACACTGCTGAGCTGTTCCTGCTGCAGTGGCTCGAAATGTGCAGGCAGCTCGTCGACTGTGTCGTCAATATTTATGATGCGCTCACTTTCTTCCAGTTCGCTCTCCTCCAAATCCATGCTCTCCGCACAGCTTTGGCTATTGGATAGATCTTTAAGTGCGCTGCGTTGATTTGCAATTCCATCTCCTGGTGTTTGGCACTGCTTCAGCTTGAGACGTTCTGTTTCGCTCAGACTGAAACTTAGATTTTGAATCGAAAAATCTGCTGTTATATTGGTTTTGCCGGCCGGTGAAGTTTTTGCCAATGTTATGTCCATGCTGCTATTAAAGCTCACGTTGTGATTGAGTAGCGATGTCGTTTGTTCCAGGTCAGACATTGTTTTACTTGAATTTATGGCTAAAAAAGTACAAATTTGTGGTTTTACGTCTTGTAAACAAATAAATGCTACTTACATTGCTCCATGGCGGCTATTTTATTTTAATGCACACCGTGCACATGTGGTCACCCCGAAATGTTATTAAGCAAATCGTTATCGATAACACAATAAGTGTTGCCACTTTAAAGGGTGACCGCATTTGACTGTGCTGCAATCAGCTGTTTGAGCGCAAAAACGTTACTCTGGTGAATATTGCATTTGAAATTTATGAACAGCGGGAATAAAACAAATTCTTTTACTTTAACTTTCAAACTATTGTCTTGACACTGATTGTTATTTAAATTGTCTTGTATAGGACAACATTGCAGACATTTTCGACGGTAATTAGATAAGTTTATTCATTTCTGCTTTAGGACACAATTTGCATAATATGTAAACAGATTTGGTAATGTGTCTAGCATTCAAATGAGTTTTGCTAGCAGTACACACGTCCTTGTGTGAGTTTGCAGATTTGCATAAGTTAAACTAATTCAATCTATTAAGATTTCTTGGTAATATTAAATTATGATTTGTGTGAAGTAAAAGTTGCTATTAGTTATATTTAGTTATACTCATCATTTCACGATTGAGTTGATTGAACTTTAGGGTGATTAACTGCATAATTATAAGATTAAACAAGAAATTATTTAATTTACTTACTGCATTAGAGCCTACCTGCAAATCCAAGTCGAGTGTTAAAGTGAACAAAAGCGCTTTATTCAAGACCTGGTCAAAATGCTTCTCACGTTCGAAGGTGGCAAATAGGCTCTTAGTCATTTGTATCCTAATTTAAATTGAACGCCATGCAAATGGAGCATTGACATTTTTCGCCAACGGCGGCAATTCACATTTATTGACACAAAAGCGCAAATTAAGTTTAGATCGAATTACAATATTGTCGCTGGCTTAATCTGTTTACTTTTTTTTGTTGATACTCTAAAAAAATCAATTAAGAAAAAGCTTTATATGAATTATTTATGCAGCTGTCTGGCCAGCTTGCGGGGATTAGATAAGCATAAAAGTAGTTCACTTCTGGGCGTAGTCCTTGAAATTAACCCTACCCAGCTTGTACTCCCAGCGCCATTCAACCCTAGCGACTGCTTTTCAATTTTGTTCAATTGCGTGACTGTACTTTGGTGGTGCTGCGCCTTTGCCTTGCTGTACATTTTTGGGGGGCTCGTCCTGTCTGCATAACTTGTCCTTAAGTTGTAATGCCACTTTATGTTGGCGCTTCGGTTAAAGTCGCATATTCATGTATTATGCTTTGTTGGGTTTGGCTCCAGGTGAATATTTGGTATGCTGCACCCTTGAATTCAACTGTGTGTGTGTGGTAACAACTTTATAGCCAACTTAAAGCCTTGTTACTCATATTTCAACGACGTTTTGTTTGCATACACATACAAAAAAAGGAAAATGCTTGCTTAAGTTGCATTCGAGTTTTCAATTTAGTTTAGACAGTTATTACTTTGGATTCAAGTAGCCTTAAACAGCAAGTTTTAATTGCCTTGCTTCAGGATACAGCTAAGAGCTTACTGAAGAGAAAGGGTTAATCAATAAGACACTCTTTTAGCAGCTGTTTTCAATGTTTGTGACATTGGGTAAAATACTTTGCTTGCCAATATTTATACATCTATGTTTTGTTCAAATTTGGTTGATTTCGCATATTTTAAACATCCCTTTTTATAGTCTATCTCTCTTTGTGTGTTGTTGTTGTATATTTGAACAAGTAAGACAGAAGCAAAAAGGACAAGAAAAAGAAAAGAAAAGAGCAAACCAAAATCAGTTGCAAAAAGCACAAAGTATATTCGAAGGCGTCCGAGCAAAAAGTCATTTTCACAGAATTCATGTGGGAGTCATTAGGCGGCTTGAGCTTATGCTTGATAGCTTTTTGCACAGCTCAACAGGATTTACTTGTTTGCTTTGTTCCTACTTTTTCTTCTTGCCTATTGACAATGAGCGACAAAACATTTGAGCCTAGACATTGGCCAAGGCTAAGCGTTTCTATCCGACATGAATATTCATGTTTCTTTGGGGCGCTCTGCTTAAAGACCATTTCTCGCTTTGTCACACTTGAGGCTTTCGGTTGCATAAATAAGCCGCAAATTGTCCTAGGAGAGATTTATATATTTGTATCGTTGTTCCGCAGTCAATATATTCTGCTGCATGATTGCTTTATGGGCCATTTAGGTGTAAATGGGTGAAAAGCACAATAGCTTCGTTTATACAATGTATTGCGAGATCATAAAAGAATCAGAAACTTAAAGATTTCTTAAAACTTGATAGCAACACAACAGCTTTAAGCGATGTGCTTATCAAAAGCTATTGGAGTGTTTGGAAATTGGGAAAGTGTGCAATTTTCCAGGAATACAAGTAATATACTGCCATATTGAATGTTGGCCTTGCTGTTATATCCTTTTCTGGGAATTGCATTGTGCAAGGTTATAAGCCATTGGGCAAAGTTATGGCTGCAACTTCCAGAAGCGTTTGATTATAATTTCATTAATTATGCCCTAAACGTCCGTTTTTTTTTTATGACTACTAACTTTGTTAGAGCTAAATTAAGTTTTTGTTTATAAATATAAAATGCATTTATATTGTATTCATGATAAGTGTTTACGCATAAACATGTTTTGTTGTTTTTTCGTTAGCAAAATTGCGCAGAAAAGCCCCAAAAACGATTGTGAAAATTTGTAAAAGCTTTAGCACAATGCCCTAGACAAATGTCAAGTCTTTTTGAATTTTTGCTGTTGATGTTGTTTTGCTTTGTTTGTTTTTGTTATTCATGTTGATTTTTATAGCTAGCATAAGCAGCTTAGCACGTTGCAGTCATAAATATTTTCACTCGAGCAGTCAACAGCACAAATAAGCGAAAATACAAATATACTCTATATAAGATAAGATTGATATTTCCATATGATTGTTAGCTGCGTTTTACGATGCAATTGATTTTAATGATAAATACATACAGTACAAGACAATTTACATACATATGCACATATGTACATAAAAGATTGATGAGCCATCAAAAGCGTTTTGAAGGTTGTTCCACTTTAATTTGCCAGTTCTGTTCGGTTCGGTTCTGTTCTGTTCTGTTCGGTTCTGTTCTGTTTGCCTGCAAAGATGTTGGGCAAATAATCACAGTCAGTAGATAAACACAAAACTCTCTTCTGCTGCCGTATATAAAAAGCTGTTGTAGCATTTTGAAAAACACATATTCCATCATCCCATATTGATAGCAAGATGTATCAGATTCTCTTTCGTTTTAGCTGCTGTTGCTGCCTGCTCTTGGTGGTGACAGCCACCAGCACAGAGCTGCCTGCTGATGAGATTGCTACAACAGATGATTCGACGTTTGAGTTTCCCGACGAAGACTTGACACTGCAAGAGCTGGGCGAGCCAAGTTTCCAGGAGGAGCAATTGATGATGGCACAGAAGATTAACTGGTTGCCAATTGCATTGGGCGCTGATGGTGACAAGGAGCTGGTGCGGCAGGTGCGTGAAGTGGCGCAGACAGTAGAGGAGGAGGAGGAAGAGGTGTTGGCTCAGGATCAATCTACGGTAGCTCGTGACGGCAACACATGTCCCAGCACGGCTGAGAAGGGATTGACACGACTTATACGCAATGCTCGTTCTTTAATCGATGCCGCACGTCTAAGCAATATATTGGCCAATGCTCGCGAGGATGCGGAGGTGCGTGAATTGCTCAAACTGTTGGGAAATGATCAGTTTAGGGAGCGTGTACAACGACTACGCAACACCAAGGAGCAAGGTGTGCTCAGGGATTATCTATGCCAGGCACTTAAACTCAATCATGCCTTTTACGTTGACTATGTCAAGTTGTTGATTGATGTGCAGACAAATGAACCGGTGAGCAGTCCTTTGCCCAATCGACGCAAAGGAGTTCGCGGCTTGCTGCAGGATCTGCGTGATGCACTGCCTCGTGGCCAATTGCGTGATTTGTATCGACGTCAGCTTGCCGTGGACAAGGAGCTCTCAATGGCAGTGAGACGCATTCGTAGCACTGAGTTCCGGCGTCTGCTTGGCAATGTTAGAGCTCTGTCCGAGTATCGAGCTATTCGGGATGAACTACAGAAGGCTGGAGTGCCCCTGCAGCAGGTCCTTAATCTGGTATCCAATGCTCTGGGCTGGGGTACTATCGATATGGGCAGTGAGCTGGATATACTGAATGTTTAGAGTTCTATCGATCTGTCTATATGCTTATCTGAAATTTGTATTTTTTTCAAAGCAACTTTAAATCCTTTTATATCAAGTAATTACTAAGATTGAGTTCTATTTTTTATTGCGTATGAGCTTATCTTATAAATAAAAATCATTCTCCTACAAACATATAGGCCTTAACTTTAAATTAAGAGTTAAATCAATTACATTTCTAATATCCGCATCTCCTTAGCTTCTATATACTCGATTGATTTCAATTGTTTATGCTTTAAAACATTTCGTTGCGCTGTTCTCTGCGCGTGCCAAATATCATTTTGATATCATATTTTCCACCTGTGGTTTCTTTTAGTAAACGTGAAGCCTACCGAGTTTTCCAATTGCTTGGCAGCTGGATAACAAATTTTCTAAACTCTTTTGTTAGGAGTACAATAACCGTTTATGTATCTTATGTATGCGAATAGATTCTACCCTAGATACAACTCTTTTTCCTTTAAATTAATGCCAATTCCTGAAAGTTCGCTTGTGCCTATTTTATGTAAGATAGTTCTAGAATTTTTTGTATGCATTTTAAATGATTTCAAAAGTTGCATCTTCAGCCAACTACAACTTTATTATGTCTCTTTTTATTGTTTTTTTTTTGGCTAACCCATTTTGATGTGTAGGAGGTATATAAATAGTCTCGGACCCGACTCCACATCGGACTGACATGTTTACATTTCGGGAAATCATTGGCGGACGCTGCAGCCGCAAAAGAGTAGCACCCGAAACCACTTCAAATTCGTTCAGGGTCAAAATCATTACTGTCGACAGTTTTTCACATTTGAGCTGTTGTGTTGTTGCTTGTTGTTTTTCTTGCTGCTGTTTGCGCCGCATGCTAAACGAATTGCCACGCGGCATAAACAAGAAGAGAATAGAATGTGGAAAGAACGGGTTCCTTTGGCATGCCGAAGCTAACATACCCTTAAAATTGTATGTATTGTATTGTATGTATGTTATAATAAAAATTCAGATTGTGATGATACTTGGTTAGATATTTGTAAGCGATATATTCAACCATTGACTATTGCAATAGTTAATTGAAGATATAGATTTAATTCAGAACAAGTTTGTAATCGCGATCTTTGTAAGTTTAAGTCAACTCACAAGTTCTTCGGTTATCTACAAAATATTTTTTTAATTTAAGAGTACTGCATGTATGGATAAAAGATTCGTTTAATACGTTGCAAAGTGCACAAGAAATGTATAATACCTTTCTTACCAAGATTCCTCATGAATACAAACAAACAACAAAAAAACAAATAGTTGCTGTTGCCACACATGTTGCTTCTCGACGTCGCGACGTTGTTGTCGTCGTTGTTGTTGTTGTTGCCGCTGCTTCAAAAGAGTTCATCAACTGTGAAGCTGTCAACGCCAGCGTCTAATCGAGCCAACAGTTGCCATAAACAAATTACAAACAGATCAACTGCGGCTGGCAGTAGCCAAGTGCCTAAAAATAATCCCTAAATATGTACATAGAGGCCATAAATTGGGGGCAAACGAAGCGACGTTTAAGGAAATGCGGACAAGAAATTATTTATTGCAGTCGCCAACGCAGCGAACGCAACAAACAACAACAGCGAACAAACGTGTTAAAATAAACAAACATTGTGCAAAAGACAACAAACAAATTGCTCGTGTGTGTAGAAACAGATAAATGATAAAATAAAATAAAGAAATTACAAATTGATTGTATTTACCCCGATCTTTGATATATCAGCTCTGTAAAAATAAAAAATAATATTCTTGTTATATTATTGCTTGCATAAGCAGAAATTTTGCAGATACATAAATACCAAAAAAATATAAATGAAGGGCTGCCAAGAAAGACAAAAAGCGTATAAAAGATCAAAAGAGCCGCACCCCTTTTAAAAATAAAATGGTATGTCTTTTGTATCTGTAGCTGTTTGATATATATTTTTATACGTATGTTATTTGATCTTATGAAAACTCTACCAAAAAGTCAAATGCGATAAAGTTATCAAATTTTGTTTAAAAAAATAATAAACAATTTTATTCAAATAATGAAAGATTTATTTTAAGGAATTTTTATATGTTTTCTTTTTACAAAAGTTGTGATTAATGTTAGTAAAAATAAAGTCTATGCATATTTTAATACAATTTATTGGCATATTAAGTATTCCGAATATGATTATGTTAAAATCGTTGTGCTCTATGCTTTTGCTAACACGATCTTTTGCGGTGATCACAAGTTATGTTTTTAAATATTTATAGAGGCAAATAATTTTGATTTAAAAGCAACATTGATTTAAGCCAGAAAAACTTTAAATTACTTTATGCAATTACAATTGCATTAAACGATTGTTTTGTAAGTTTTGATGTTCGATCGAATCAATCAAATACATGTTTAACTAAAACAAATCCATCCCCATTATTTGTGCTTGTTTTAGTTTTCCTTGCCCCTGCACAAGATGGGAACAGCAGGAACGGCTTCGTTCCGGCACATTCAGATACAATTAAGCAAATGTCAGTCAGTGCATTCACCTTTTCTTGCATTGGGTAACACAATAGCCCCAAAATCCTTCCCCTTTCAGTTGGCTTTGGCTGCAACAACAGCTGGCTGGCTTCAACAACTGCCGCACCTTGGCTGGCACTGCTGCAGCTAAAGTTAAAGTTGAAGTTGAAGTTGGGGCTCCACTTTCAACTCGACTGCTCCCTGCTGCTGCTTGGCTGCAGTTAGCCAGTCATATGAAACGGGCAACAACATGACAACAAACTGCGTTGGCGTTTCGCGAAATTTCCCTTGGCAGCCTGCATCTTCTCCACGCGACTTTGCTAGACAAACTGACAGCCCCAGTGCCAAATGCAATTGCAGTTTTTGCTGTTGTCGAGACTAGAGAGTAGAGAGTAGAGACTAGCCATTAAGTTGGACACGCTTGGCCAGTTTGTAACTACACACAATTGTTGCTGTCTGTCAAAAGAGTGCTGGGTGTTGCCGCTGGGTGGGTTGGTTGGTTGGTCGGGGAACGCTTGTCAAATGTCGCTATCGTTGCCAAGGCCAATGAACTAAACGCGGCGGTGCTTGTTGTATGTACCTGTGCCCCAACATACTCCAAATAAACCAACAAACTCAAACACACCATAGATGCAAGCCGCCCATACACCAAGCTCTCGTTTTGAGGCCAAGAACTTGTGCCGCGTTTTGGCCATGAATATAAAACGGGCCTTTTTTTTTCTGACGTCATCAAGAGTGATTAGAGCCAAACAACAGAAGCTGGCACGTCAAACGGAAGCCATTTGATGTAATGGAGGGGTGGGTGGGGATTCAGTCTTAGCCTCAACCTGGGCCTGGCATTCCAAGCAATTAATAATAATTTCCGCTGCTCAAACAACAGCAGCAGTAATAAATATACAACAAAAAAAAAAGCTTCTGCAGCTGTTTGGCTCTTATTGTTGTCGCTCGAGTTGTTGGTTTTGTATTGTTGTAACGCCCCGAATTCCAAACTCTATTTGGCGGATGCTGAAAGCGTTCTCAATAGAAAAGCATATATGAAAAATGTGGCATGTACATATGATTTTAACTCTGAATATTTCGTTGCAGCTTGGTTGAAGATATTTAAATTCGTTTTGTTTTTGCATTATTATCTGAGAATAGACAGTAAAAATAAATATATATAGAAATAAAATGACGGTTTAAGAAAAACAACAGCTGAGTATCAATGTTTTTAGTTTTCATAATTTTTTATCATAATAAAACATTTATACATTAAAAAGTTACATAAAATTCGATATATTCTTTACCAGATTATTTACTATATAATTCAAAAGTAACTTTTAGCAAGAACTTTGGAATTTCTTTGTACTATTTATGTGTGTTTTTTGCCTTTGTTAGGAACCGAATGGAATCGAATGCCCACAGCATTTTAAAATTGTAATAACTATAATTATTAAATATTTTAGCTATGATGTTCAGCGTCATTTTATATTCCTGCGGGTAACCCCATATTAACTACTTAAGATTGGGCGTAACGCACCACAATTCACGCCTAATGAAACGCTCCACAAATGCTCATTGAACCAAACCGAGCAAACCAAACAAACCACAAATCAAATTAAAATTCCAAATACTTATGTTAAGACATAATACTCAAATGGGCAGAGCCAAGCATTAATCTTCGTGGTGCGATTTAGAACCGCTGCAAGAGCTGCATTGCATCGATTGACGAACCAAAATCAACAGCAAGAACAGTAAGAACAAGAACAGTAATAACCATGGCAACAAAAAAGCAGCCAACTCTTTTGCCCACTACTGGCCATGCATGACTTGACGTTTGCTGGAGCGCTTAACCCAAATACAAGAAAAACAAAAGCAAAGTAAGTCAAGCAAAAGTAGCCGATACATAAATACACTACAATTGAATAATTTATTGAAATATACCTTTAAGCAACTAAGACTACTTTTTACTTATATTTACCTATCAAAAGAGTAAATATGATTGTAACTATTTGAGTTCTTTTGAGGCTTTGGTATGGCATCTAAAATACGAGCTTAAGTGTAAAATGTTGCGATTTGCATGTAAATATGTTGGAATAATAGTTCAATCAAATGTTAGGGTATCTGTGTGTATAAGAAACAGTTTCATAGTGCTACAATAACGATGACAACAATACCAAAAGAAACGCATATTGCGCCGTTCCAGATGCAGTTGACTCGCTTTAATCAGCGCTTTTCGAACTGACAAAACAATTGCCGGCCGGTATTTCAGTATTCCCTGCCTCTTCCTCAGTCACCACACACTGTCTCACCCATTACAGACCACATGGTTACCCCAAAAGATTTTTTTTTTTTTTTGGAAACTTGCTGAGTTTTCAATTGAGCACAAAGCGAAGCCACTGCTCGTTGACCGAAAGTATGAAAGGAAGGTAGAGAGAGAGAGAGAGAGAGAGAGAGGAGGGTAGGCGGTTCAATTTGTTTGGTCAGCTGACAAGAGCATAGCGGAAAGTTGGGAGATCGATGGTTAGTGGGCACAGTTGTTGGTTGTAGTGGAAAGGGGGTTGAGGGCCTCTAGCTGCTGGAGTACGCGAGTTTGTTGATACATAAAATCAAAAAAAAAAAAGACAGAGTGAAAATTGAACGACTAAGAGATGCCCTTCTAGAGTATTCGGTAGATAACGTCAAATAATTAGGAAATTATTTAGATATTTTTGGTTTCTCTTCACCCCAATCATATTACTTAACGCACTACTTGCTTACAAGTTTCAATAATATTAATTGATAAAAGTTTATCATACCCATTATGGTTCATAATAGGCATTGAAACTGAGTAAAATCGGCTACTGTTGGGGTATTGTTGTGCCTCTAGGCTATTACAAAACTTTGCATTGCGGACGCTGTTGACATTTATTTATTTTTTTTTTGCCCTTGTTTTGGGCAGTCAGTCTTTCATTTGGTAATGATTTATGAGGCTACCAAAAAAATATTGTGCCTCAAAGCATTTGTCGCTGAAATTGCGTTGTTAGCTTCAAGTTTTAACCGTTAAAAGTTTTGATATTAATTGAACTTGAAATGTAATTTAATATGCAGTTGGAGTGTTGAGTATTGATACTCGTCAAATCGATATAACATCCATATGATAGCAAGGTTAATTCTTTGACGACACAATAAAAATTTTAAAATGTTTCCTCTCAAAAACTTATGTAAATTCAGTATTCTTATGCTATGACTTAAAGCCATTTAATTCTTTTCGGATTACATAAAACATTTTGATTTTAAAGCTTTTCTCTTCTGTTTAAAGCTTCAACTCTGTGCTCTTTCATATGTAAATACAAAACAATTTTAAGTCATAAACACCTTTAGGCCAAGTTTACAAGCTACAAACCACAGGCTTCATTCACAAACAGTTTTATGAATGGCATAGTTTACAAAATGAATGAATTTCTGATTTGTTGTTTGTGGGCAACCAACGCATTTTAATCCGTTTCGGGGTCAATAACAAACTGCCAAACCCACTCGACATAAAATGCAGCTAACAATCTCCAATATGCCAAAACACCACAAACAATATGCAGTTGACTTTAAGTCATGTTTCCACACAAGAAAAAAAAATGTAGAAACTTGCCACGCGCCAACGTGTCGGGCTGCTCATTAATTAGCTGCCAAAGTGAACTTCAAGTTGGCCAAGACTCAAAAGCAGTCATATTGATATGCTATACTCATATCAGGTTAGCACCAGCTGTTGCCCTAAAATTGTAGATAAAAAAAACAGCAGCTTATAACCTCATCAACGTCGTCATTTGTGCGGGTGTTTATTATCGACTCGTAAAAACAAAAAGATGCTTAATTTTTATATGTATATATCTTATGCCATATGTTGGAATTGTTGTGCCATAAATGGCACAAAAATTGATGACGTTAAGCAGCGCAGCAAACAAGACGACGACCTACATCAATGTTGAATGTAATTGTATTATCTCACACTTGTTTGTGGGCGAGTCTCTAGATCTAAAGACTTAAATGTAGCTAGAGACGATTAAAACGAGGCAAATGTCAACTTCAAAGCAAATTCTAAATGAAACTGAACTTACAAGTGGAATCAAGTCTAAGAGACATGGATGAATTTTGTGTTTCAATTGTTAACTTTGTTATTGAAAGCTTTTGTTTGTATGCAATTTGGTGTTACTCAGCTCATCAAATCTCTCACAATTGTGTCAAAGTTGCACTTGTTGTTTGTTTTTTTGCTCTCACATTAGCCGCAAGTAATACAATCATATAGAGTTTTGTGAGGAAAGGGAAACTGTGCAACTTGTTGGCTTGCTTTCTATTGCCAGGCAATTTGCTTGCCACATGCCACCAAGTGCGGCAAGGGAAGTTTTACATAAGCATACATAGATGAATGACTCTGAACAATTTTGCCGTTACGCTTGATATACAACAACATCAAGTTGCTCTTAGCGATTTATGTGTCATTGTTTTGCCGTTTGAAATTACCCAGGCACCCAGGCACCCAGGCACCCAAGCAGCCTGGCACATGGAAAGAGAGAAACTGAGCCAAGTTGTTGTTGATTACCGATTGTAATGAGTTGTTGATAACTTTCGCTGAATTTAACAGTGAGAGAACTGACGAAAAAACAAAACGGAAGTTGATCTCTAGTTGATATGCTTGAATGTGATATAATGCGATAGTGGGTGCTGCTGTTGATTGGTCGAATTAAAGAAAGTTTTTCGTTGAATTTTTGCTTGCCATCATTATCATTATCATTACAATAATGATTATTGTTAGTCTTTGTGTGTTGGCCATTTGAGGTGAGTGAGTATTGGGAGCCGCATCTGTGCTAAATTGAAATTTAAAAACCCATAAACAAAGCAATTTACAAGCCGCTTACCTTCTATGGCCATATTTGAATTGACTTCGTACCTCAAGCATAGATTACATACTTCTTGGCACTGATTACAGTACAACGCCCAAGCTACTGCTTTCTTGTTTTTACCATTTGCGGCAATTGGTAGTCTGGTAGTCAAATTTTAAACGTCTTATATTAGTTGAGACACCACGCAAAAGTCATGTTTGGTATTTTACACTTAATTCCCATTACAATGCTTATGAATGGGGGTATTCAGAGATAATGAAAAGATATATCAAATGATTCTTCAATTTAATTTGTTTAAAAGATAGTTGTGAACTTAAGTGATTGATAACGAATTCTTTCAACAAAGTGAAGCAATCTTTTCTTTTTAGAAAATAGCCCAACTGATGGATACTTCACATAATTTCTTGCTTTATATTAGATATACAATAACTACAGGGTATTGCACCAAGTAGACTTAAGTAGAGCACTTTTGTATCTTTGCTTTTTTATCAATTAACCCAACGATACCTACCCGCACAAACACCCACTCTCTGTGCGCATTTTTGGCTCTGGTCAAGCTTAACTGCGATCCCAGCCCCCGCAACCGTCCACTGCCTGTGCTCCCCTCCAACAACGCCCACATTTTATTTGAGGCGGCTTCTTGGCGCGTGCGCAGGCGCAAAACATTATTTGCATAATTGAAATTTTTATAGTTTGATTTACATTTTTATTGTGTATTTTGTATTTGTTCATTGTGTGTGGGAGAATTGAAGCTGGTTTCTGTTTTTTCTGTGCCTGTGGAACGGATGTTGATAATTTTCGTTAATTTTCCCAACGTGCAATTGCAGTTTCACTTTTCATGTGCAATTTTTAGTTTAAATTAGAAATCCACATTCGGAGACAATGCCTGCAGTTTGGCATCATCATCAAATTCCCACATAGTTGATGTTTAATGTGTGAATTGTGCAGCTTCGTGTTCATAATAAATGAGTTAATCTACCTAATGAGCCAAGTGTGAACGTATGTGCATATAATTAGAATCTAATTATTATATTTTTTTGCAAGACAAGTTTGAATATTTAAGAATTCGATGCATATAACCTAAAAATTGAGATACAAAAATCTAATCATAACCCATTTTATAGCTTTACATAAATATCATAAGATTTTCTATAAAAGCTTAATAAAATATGCTTAATTGTATAGAAATAAACTAAAATAGCTTGAAAGCAAGTTAAATTCCACATTCAGCAGAGTCTGTTATGTAATCGATTACCAATTACAACAAAGTGGTGTTAATAACATATAAAGCCAAAAAGCCAATTAAAACAACATTATCCACACTCGACTATTCATATATAGTTGAACTGTATACTAAGCCCAGTGTGCTTGATTTGTTTAATAAACAATTTCCGCTTTGATTTCTGGATGGGCTCGGATGCTGCAAGCTAATTAACTGCCTCTGATTATAATCACACTATGCGTCTGTGTGTGTGAGTGTGTAGACAGCGTTCAGTAAATTAGACTTGGGCTGGAGTGTGAAAACTGAAACGGCACCCGCAACCGTGCCCATTGATGAAGCCCCTATTGGCCATTGGCTGAACCGCTGATTGATGCCTAGCATCATTGAAGAAGCAGAGCCTCAGGTGTTTTTTGTTTTGGCCCATAGGAAGTGAAGCTTCCTTTTGCCGTTCGCGTTCTTTGCGCATCTTTGCTGCATTTGGCATTTTTTATTTCGCGTATTAGCTGGCAATTAGCTTTTACCTGCTCTTATGCGCCTTCTGAGTTGATTGATCTTTGGCCGATTGTTCGATCGCCAGAAGCCGACAAAGTGCATGCCAAACTGCAACAATTTGCAACAGTAGCAGCAAAACGATGTCGCTTTCAGCCAATTGGCATTCACTTAAATGCTTTCTGGCCAACTTCAGTGCTTGGTAGTTTGCCAGTTGTTGGCCGGTCGCCACTGGCCCAGCCCAATCAATCAATGCGCGCTTTTCCCTTTGACTGTTGGTTTTTATTGTTTTTTTTGCCCTGTGCCGCTTCCACCGGAAAAATATTTGCTTCCGTTCTTTGTTTATCTGAATGTTCTATGGCATGGCAAATAAATTACTATTAAGTGCAACAAACATGCAACAATTATGCACCGAGCACTGTCCAGCACGCAGCGGATGTTGAGTCTGGCCCGAGCCTACAAGCTACAACATCATTAGCCCCAAAAACCCTAGCTAACACAGCTCCCTATCCCGCTTAGTTCCTGGTCGGTCTCTAGTGGTTATTGCGATTCATTCAATTCTGATGCTATGCCACAATGAAGTTTAAATACCCTAAGTTAGAAAAACGATAAACAAAAAAAATGCTTCTAACACAAATGGATATTGTTAGAGTAGGCTGGGCGCTGTGCCATCCAGCAACAATGACATTAGGGTACAAGTAGTGACAGTAAAAGTTATTGTCCGTCCCAGTGGAGCATGTTAATCCGGAAGTGGGTCATTTTCCAAACGCAAATGAAAGCGTGTGTTGTTTTGGGCCCGCACTGCGAACCGTTGAAAATCATAATAACACATGGTATGGAATGAGATGATGATGATGATGGGAAGATGTGAGTGGGATATGCTTAACGATGAATGTGAAAATGAAACCATGTATTCAAGTGAAAAGTTGCAGCCTCAATGCAACATCATAATAATGTAATCAAAATGAGAAACGACACTATTGTCTTTATTTAGTGTGTGGGAACTCTGCCTGTTGAAGAGTATTTTCCAACTCTTACGCAAAGACGCATAACCAATTGATGCCACAAATGTTGTCACGAAGCTTCTGCCATAAATGAATCCCATTTTATTTCTATTTGTTGGAAATTCTTGATAACTACTTGCAAGTAGGCGCCTTATAGATGCAATATACATTCTGTGCTGCCATTTTTGTTAACCCTTTCACCTATATTACAAACTCACAAATTTGTTTCCCAAAAAAATATGCAAGCCCTAATAAATAGGGCTGCCTGTTAGCTGGGCGCCTAATTGCCGCTACCTTTAATGCCGCCGTCTACCTGTTGTTTGCTCTAATTTTGTGTCCGCATCTCTGGGTTAACTGGAAATCGTTTAGGCCAAAAGTGTCGCATTTCAAGCCTATCCAAGTGAGCACCAGACCCAAACTCAGACGCCTTGCTGCTCTCTGCGCCGCTTGAAATCGTTTCGTTTGACAGATTTATGCATACTTTCAGTTTTTGTTATTGTTTTTTCTTGTTCTTTCTTGCTGGTTTTTGTTTTTGTCTAAGCTGCTCAAAGTGTTATTTATGATATGCATTTTGTGTGCTCGACATTTTTCTGTGCATCAGATCTTATAGGTTTTATAGCATTTGGATTGTGGAATGTTGCCGCCCATCTCTTCTGTTTGTATCAGACACCATTTTTAGATTATCCAACTTATCATAATTTTATAGAGTTCTTATAATCTCTAAAAAGCTTACATAGCAAAAATATGTTTTGGAATAGCAAGTTACAACCTGAAGTATTTTATGCATATTGCTTAGGATAAAAATAAAAGGAACTTGGTTTTTCTAAGCCACATTTGTAACCAATTGCCGTGGATAGAAACACCAACTAAAAGATATAGAAGTAAGCTTTAATATTCAGTCCCTTATCGTTTAGGTAATCACCCAATAATCCTTCAGTCAGGCAGCACAAATGGCTTTTATGTGATACATAATAGAGACATAGATACAAAAATACGAATGAATAGTCACTTGTACAATAAGATTAAGGGGGGGTGGTGTTGGGTGTGTTTGCAACAGCTGCGTGTGTGTTTATCCAAAGAGAACCCTTTTCTGCCACAGGAAGTTTACTTTTATCTCTTGAGCATACAAACTGCTACAAAGCTCTGCTCTATTTGTGTGAATTGAGTTGAGATTCGTGCATTTGCTTTTTGGTGTAATGCGTGTGTTGTTTGTCACTGAAACTTGATAAAGGCGTCAACGATTTGAAAAACGATTTGATGTTGAAATCTTATCTGAGCAATTATTCCAATTTCCGCCTGCAGCTAAGCAAATAGATTTTATTCTATTTGTTTGTGAAATATTGAATAAAGCTATAGTAAAGACTTTGACAATATTTCTAACAGAGGATTTAACAAAGGAGCTTTTCATTGTTTTTTATGTTTTATTTATAAGGAAGTATCAACTGATACTACCCTTTTATCAGCATGTTTGAGCTTATATTTTGTACTGTACTGTTTTGTTTATTTGGCCAAGTTAAATTAACTGGGCAAAGCTGAAGATAAACACTTGAGCCTAAGGCTTAAGTAGAGGCAATATAATAATAACAATAACAAACGAAATATGAAGGCAAACCATACATTCTTCATGCCATCTATCAGTGTTTGAGTTTGTCAAATAGACTCCAAGTTAAAGGCAGCTGCTGTCACTAGTAACACAGCCAAAGTCAATGAAACACAGCTTGAGTTTAAATGCTTTCAAATGGCAAAACATTGAATGGACAATGCATTTTCTATCAAGGGACCAAAATAGTCTTCTTTTAGTGTTAGCAATTTGCCAAAAACCATTCATAAAAACTCACTTCAGGTGATTTAAAGACGCCGCACGATATATAAAAATATATCTTGAAAGGACGCAACGCATATCGTTGTACGTTTCCGTTTCCTGTCCTGCGGCGCAACAAATGCGATTTAATTTCTTTTGTCATCGAAATCAATTCAAAAAGTCATTGCAATGTGCACTAGCCGAGTGTTGGCCAAGTTGTTGCCACTCAGCACTGAAGTGCCGGCCAGAAGAGGCCTGTGCCAGGTGTGCACTTTAGTTTTGCTACCTGTACACTGTTCACTTGCCCATGCACTTAGACGTACATGCTCTTGTGCTCTTCCTCTTGACACCTTCTCATCTCGTACTAGCTCTTCTTGGATTGCCTTTCTCTGCTGCTAATCATTTTTCTCTATCAATATGAATTTTAAATTATTATTTGTAATGCATTTGAATGTTCCTCAATTAATTAAATACCTGGCAGCCGACGAAGTACCTTTTGATTGTGTGTTATAGTGTGTCTGTAATGTAAAGATGTTCAAATGCAAATTCTGTGTGTTTGTAAGTGTTTGTGTGTGTGTGCGGTTGGCAGCTTACGTATTCGAGTTAATAGGATGTAAGTGAAATGCAATCGTTTGGCAATTAATTGGATGGCCAGCAATTTTCAATCATTGTTTACTAAGTGACCACACACACAGACACACACACAGAGAGAAACACACATTAGCACATTGATTGAGAAATTAATTTGGCACAAAGCTTTATTTAATGAGCATTCTTGACGGATTTTCAATCAATTAATTTGTCATTTGAGGCTGCTTATCAATCATTAATTTCCGCTCACATCAAGTCAATAGAAACCTTTGTGAAAAGCCGTCGAAATTGTTCAAATATTCAATCAGCCAATTCTCAATTTGGCAATCAAAGCTCGTTTGCTTTATTTGGTTCTTACACCTAAAGCGGATATGTCTCTTGATTAAGAAGCATAATAAAAAAATATTTATGCAAAGGTTCTGGCCTTAATATACGATTTATTACATTAACTTTATAAGCTATCATTTCGTTGTATATTTTTAATTTTATGTAGATTAAAGCATAATTCAATTTAAATGCAATAATTAAAAGTCATGCGATTTAATTTAAGCTGATTTTGTTTAAAATATGTTTTTTTTTATGCCTGCAATTTAATGTCCAACCTAGCAAAGTATGAATACGATTTAAATACATAAAGCACTTTAAAAATGTATATTTTATAAGTTAACCAACTGACCCAGTTGATATCATGACTTGTCAATGCAGTTTTCAGTCAATTAATTAGTTTCACTCGCACTCAAACGGGAACTGAGTCAAGAGCTAATCAGTTAACTGATTGACTTAAGCTGCTGGTCACGTAACTGAACACTAAATCGATATCCGCACAATGTGCGTTTGGCTGGTCTCCCTTTGAAACAGGAAAAAAAAAACACAAACTTGGCCAACTTTAATTGTTTAAACAATGGCGAGCAGTGAGTCGCGAATCACGAGCAACAAATCAGGGGACCGTGAAATGGCGATAAGGCTGAGTGGTCGGTTCACTTGTATCCTTGTCAGTCACTTTCCCATCGGCAGTGATGCTAAACTAGCTATTTTTGTTGCCAACTGATAGTATAAATAAATTACTTTCAGCGATGGTAGAAATGATATAAATATTTCCCGCTAAAACTAGCTGTTTTTTTTATTTCCTCACCACAACAAGTCATCACTATTTTATTAAGCTGTCTGTTTGGGCTTTCTTCTAATGCATTCAACTGTCAACATCTTAGGCCCAACCTGAGGGCCTCTTTCAATCTGATTGTTTGGGTTCTCTGCATTGCTCCCACGCCTGTCGATTGTGTTTCTTCTTCTTTGTTTTTCTGCGGTTTCGTGTTGGCGCTTTTCACGTTTTGTTTTTCGTTTTTATTTTTATCTAATTTCAAGCTATTAGTTTTGCAATTGCGCTTCGCCATTGTAGTTATTGTTGTTTTGATGTAATTTGCCATTTTTTTTAGCGGTTTTAACCGCACAACGATGCCTTCTCTATTTATTTATCAATCAATTGATTCGAATCGAATCGAAAGTGAAAACATGAAAGTGTGAGTACAATTTGATTAACCAAGCCAAGCTGCATTTAGCATGATTAGCTCTAATGACTCGGACAGTCTGGTCTGGCTGCAAATTGTCTCTGTATGAAGAGCTTTATGCAAGTTTCATGCGGCGTTGAATGTAATTTAAAATCAGCTACCCGCATCAGTTGACAAATGTTCCTCTTTCCATTTGTTTTCATAGACCATAAAATGTGTTTCATTTACCCACTGTAATACACTGTACGCAAACACTAGCGACATATTCGGTGTATTGATGTACAAAAAAATAAATATTTTCTTGTGGGGGAATATAAAATTATAGGCTAGTGTATTAAAAGTTCCTGTTAACCCGCCGAAGTTAAAGAAAAAAACTATTTCATTATTCTAATGGGCAGAGTAACGACTTGTGGGCGCCAGAGCAAGTGGCACTTATAATGAATTAATTCTTCGATGTAAGCAAAACAAATTAGAAATTAATGCACAGCCAACTGGCTGATTGTAGAGATACCAATTTGGGTTTTTTTTGCATATCTTACAACTAATATTTTGTATTTTATTGTTTGTATTGTTTCATAACAATTATTAGTATAAAGAGAGCATTTTTTAATTACTGTTGTTGCTGTGTTTAACTTGGTTTTTTATTGTGCATCTGTATATATATTTTGCTCTTGTCTCTTCATTATCATTAATTGATTGTCATTAAATGTGGCGAATTGTTTTTGGCAATAATTTTTGGGTAATACAATTAAACGGTCGTTTCTGTTTGCTTTAATTAAGCCGCATTTGATGTTTTTAATTTGTTTTGTTATTTATTTCTTTGCCAACTTTTTTATATATGATTTTGCAAAGAGAAAAATTATAATTTATATTGATATATCATTGCAAACAATTTGTTTTTCACTTTATCAAAAATATATATATGAAACATATTTATGTATTTGTGGTTCGCATTATGTAATTAGTTGGCCACAAATAATATCGAACTCTAATTGGTGGTCCCACAAATAAAGGTTTGTAGACCATATCTAATTGCTCGAAACAATTGTGCTGATTGCAATTGATGAAATTTTGTGTTATAGAATATGGTTGGGTGATATCCAAAAAAGCAAAGACACTGTAAACTTGGGTTAAAGCCCTGGCTTAACTTTACTTTTGCTGTTCAAATAAAGTATTATTTTTATACCTTTCAGCATTGCTTATAAATAGTTTCACAGTCGGCCAGTTTGGCATTTCAATGAATTGTAATATTAAGATTGATTCATTAGGCATTGGCAATTTGTCAGTCATTCAGATACTCACACGTTGTGTTAACATGCAAATTGATATCTTAAGAATGACAATAAGTTGTTTTCTACGATCACGAGCGAGTGAGAGAGAGAGAGAGAGAGAGCAAACGAAATTGTCTTTTATTTGCCGAACGTGTTTAAATCACATCCATAATGATGCCCTGCGAACGGATGAGCTCAGACACAAACCCAGACCAAATACACCAATACACTCTTCTTCCCCTGCCCTCGTCTACGCATCTACATGCCTTAGTATTGATCATTGAATTCTTGTTGTGGTTTTATGTGGTCTATGCTTTGCACCCGCTTCCGTCCCCAGACCGACACAACGACATTAACATTGTCTTGTGGTTGTTGGTTGTTGGCTGCGCTGCCAGCATTGTTTTTTTTTGTTGCTGTGGCTGTGTCGTCAACTTTACACCGATGCGTAAGTCCATTGATAAAAGTTGTTGTAGCAGTCGCTTCCTCTTTGTAAGTGATTTTTTTTTCTACTCCTCTTCTTTGTCGCTTTGCGTGTGCTTTAAAATTTGAATACCCTTGTGAGAGGGTTTTGTGAATATATCATAAAAATAGTCTTTCCTGGTTAAAGATCTTTCAAGTCAAATATTACAGTTAGCTTCAGCTTCTAATTAATTAATATATTGTTGATAGCTTTTAATATATGCTTATGCAAGTGTATTAAAAACTTCGACTTGTTGTAGCCAAACTATCTTCTTTGTTTTTATATTAAAATCCGGTCTCTTGGCATGTCGCGACTGGTGCGGATATCATGTGACTGCCATGCCCCAGTAAACAGTTTGCTTTAAGTTATTTTGTGCCTACTTGTGAATGTTTAGTTAGATGTTAGCCAGGGCTCTGGTGTTAACGGATACAACCGTAAGCCAACTTCAATTTACAAATGCCTTTTCCAATATACAATTTATTAATTGCTCATGCTGTTTGAAATGCATTATATAAATATATGTATATATACTTGCCTGTGTGCGTGTGTGTGTGTGTTTGAGTGTGTACACTTAGTTAGGTTAAGGCTTAAGATTGCGCTTGAATAACTGGAGCATCGGGCCCAATATCATCCAAGCTGGGCTCATCATCCTGCTGAACTGTGGGCTCGAGAGGAGCTGGTGAATTGGCCTTGGTATCTGCATTAGCCGAAAGCGCAATATAGCCAGTATCATCATTGGCGACAGCTGAAGTTTCAGTGCCTGCAGTCGCTAACTGGCTTGGACCCACTTTTATTTTTGGTTCCGAAATCGCCGCCGGCGCTGGCATTGGCATTGGCATCGGCTCTGGACCCGGCGCTGGACCTGGCACTGCCTCCGCTACGGGAGATGATATTGGTGTGCCATAGACGCTGTGCAGCAGGGCAAGTGTTGCCACTATAATAATCACCGAGACTGTATTTAGTTTATTAAACATTTGGACGTAAGGCTTTTGCTACTTTACCACATGCAAATAGAATTGCTGTAAGAAGTTTCATGTTTCTTTGTCTGACTACAGACCCAGTGGGTCTGCTTGCTTTTATAGTGATTCTATTCCAACCCAAGCTATATGTGTGTGTTTGTTTGTGGCAATAATCAATTAATATTTAATGGTTCTTCATAATTGTGATAAGGTAACCACTTAATAGCCTTTGCAGCAATGCAGATGGTTATGCTCTAGTTTAATGTAATTAACATTACAGTCGCTTGTGATAAAGCTCTTGTTCTTATTGCTCACAAAAACGTAGTTGGTAAAGGCTTTTAGCCGTAGATAGCAAGAAAAGTATGCTCAAAAACTAAAAGAAAAACAAATCTTTTAAATAGATTTATAAAAAGATGCAAAGCTGCCAACAAACGGGAATATTGGCTTCCATTAGATATAATACCTTATGAACTTTGATTAACTTGGACATAGGTGTACTAAGGAAACGTTTATTCGGAGCCCAAACAAAAAAGGCGTAAAATAATATTTTATACTATTTGATTTTATTTTTTGTGAATTTCTAGACTTCACTAAGAAAACAAATAAGACAAAATTATATTCAAGCTTATAGTTTATAATACAAGTTAATTATGTGTTTAGATATCATCAGAAATCATAAATGGATGCTTATGGGTCGACGTAT
Source organism: Scaptomyza caliginosa (assembly GCA_035044725.1). Lineage (NCBI taxonomy): Eukaryota > Metazoa > Arthropoda > Insecta > Diptera > Drosophilidae > Scaptomyza > Scaptomyza caliginosa. The sequence continues at coordinate 88,082 of JAWNNR010000013.1, read as the reverse complement.
CATCCACATGGCTCCATGGTTCCTTAGTTGTATTATCAACTAAAGGCGAACACAAAACTTGACTTCCATCATAGAAGAAGCTGCTCAGCAATGCTTTAATTCGAAAAGTATCAAATATCTTTATAAAATATGCAAATTATCATAATAGTTGACACTCACTCCAATAACAAGCCAACAGCAACAATATGAGCTTCATAGTTGAAATGCTCATTCAACTGCTCATTTGTCCCTTTTTATGCAGTTTTTATAGAATTTTTACGATTCATTTGCATGCAATAAATTTAATTGAAACATTTGCTTCTGCCCAATACTGATAAGGCTTTTTAGCGTAACTTTAACTTGTTTGCCAATGTGAAGGGTTTTAACAAATAAAATCAACTTACCGAATCACAACTTTGATTAAGAATTAATTTATAAAATGCAACAAATTAAGTTGAAAGATTGTTTTTTACTTTCTTACAAAATGCATTCTAAGTGCCGTTTTAAATTTTAACCATAGGACCATTGCCGTGAGCATCAATACCCATAGCTGGTGTTTATGATGAAGGTCCTTAGTCAAAACGGTTGAGCAAATCACTTGGCAAGAAGTCTTTCTTTGGATTGTCCCACTTCATCAGGTCCTGCCGGAGCTGCACCTTCTGGATCTGCCTCTGGCACCTGCGGATTTTCTGAAATGGATGGTTCTGCTTGAATTTTACCTTGCACTTCCGGTTCATCGAATATAAATGTTTCATTTATTATACCCAGGGGCTCTGCAGCATTAGAGTTTTCTTGCGAATCTCCAAATTCCTGAGGTTTTATCACATTAAATTTTGCATTAAGTTTAACTGAGCTTGAAGTGGTTGTAGAAGGCTGTTCTGTTTGAACCACTTGAAATGTTCCAAAACTTGTATTTCTCTTAGGAGCAAAAAGATAATCAAGAAATTCCAATTCATTTTTTTCTTTGCTTTGTCCTTGATTTTGACAATCGATGCAAATACGTCCAGTGTTTGCGCGACCCACATAGACGGAAATATTTTTGCCTTGTTCATTTTGCTGCCGATGATAAATCTGATCATAGCCATAACTTGCCTCCAACATTAGCGAAATAACTAGGTTAAAAATTATTTTCAACTTGAGTTTTGAATAATTTGTTTTCCTTGATTGACTTACAGCTTATTAGGAAGAAAATTGCTCCGGTCGTGGCCATTTTCCTTGAATTCTTTGCCTAGAATAAGTGACACTAAGCTTGCAGCTTGCTGTTTTGTAGCCGTTCTTTCTTAGTTTAAGCGAGTTAATAAAGCATTTGCTGTGGTTGGTTGTGTAACTTGCAATTCGAATTAGATATGCAACATTTAAGATTTCTTACATAAGTTCTCGCTATTAAATGTCAAAAATTTAACTTCCTGGTATCTTAAAATACACATTCGTTCCGTTAAGTTGGATAACTTTTTCCGTAAACGTGGACCATATTTTCTGGTCAAGCCAGGTTAGTTTTCAACGCATGTTTGTCGCCTAATAAGCCTTGTCTAATCCTTTTTATACCCTTTATTCCATGAATAACAGCTTTGTTCTGAGTTCAGTTAACATATGCATATACATACAAATCTGTAGAGGGTATCTTCTTGTCGAGTTCTCATTGCTGTACTTTTGCTTGGGCTTTGATAGAGATTCAATCAATTGAATTTGAAATGAAATATACATTTTAGGACAATTTTGAGAAGCGAATTTGCTTTTTGAATAAATTCATTTATTTCATTAAGTTAACATTAAGTTGAATTGAACGTTTTATTAAACTTACAACTAATACAAATTGAACCAGAATTGTCACCTTCAATATGTATTACAATATTTTTGGGTTTTTCTCTACCAGAAGTTATATACCCGATGGTATCCGCTCCGAACACAATCCAAGGACCTAAATTGAATAAAAAAATTGAGAGTTGTCTTAAAATGTTGTTTATTTTAAGCTAATTTTTACTCACAAATAATAAAAACCCAGAATAAACCCAACAGCATTAGAATTCGCTTCATTTTGTTGCGACACTTTCAAACATCAAGAATTTATTGTACTGGGCAGAATAATTTAGTATAATTTCGACACACTTTGTTCAATACCATCGATATATTGATTATGGAATCGTTAACGAGCAAAACAACATTTGAAATGTTTTGAGACACGTAACAAGTACTTGAGTCTTTTTGAAGTTGCGTTTCTTATTTGACTTTAATAAAACTCCTTTAAAATAAATATTATTAAGTCAAAGGATATTCAAAAACTCTTTTAATGTATATATATATATTTATACATTTATTAGTTTTTCGTGTGCCCTAAAAATACATTTGTACATCGATAAGTCCACATCGATTTGTAATCCTTTTTGCAACAGTTGCAACTTGTACCCTTAGGGACAATCCTCAATGGAGCCACCAATTACTGGTGCTATGGTCGAAGTTGTGGTAGGAGTTGTTTCTGGTGTAGTTGTTTCTTCCTCCGTTGTTGTTGTTGTTGGTTTCGGTTCATTTAACTTAAACTTCCATTTGAAATCGTACCAAGGTTTTTGGGGCTTAGGTGGTACGCCAAAAAAGCCATGATAATAATAATAGGTCTTTGGATTTAGATAATTCAAATGGAATTTGAAAATAGGCCAGTAAGGATTCGCGTATTGCGAACCGCCAGGCGGTTGAACGTTGGGTGAATATCCAACAGGATTGCCACCAGGTGGATAGTTGCCAGACAGGAACATAGGTGGTGGATTCACACCCGGCGGATACATACCCGGTGGATACATACATACCAGGCGGGCACATGGCAGGTGGATACATGTTTGGTGTATTCGAATCAGATGGATTTTTGTCTGGCTGATTACCGTCTGGAGGGCTTAAACCAGGCGGATTCAAGTCTGGTATATTCAAATCAGGTGGATTTACTTCTTCCTCTGTCTGGTCAACGCCTGGAGTATTTAAGCCAGGCGGATACATACCCGTCGGATACTTTCCAGACGGATACACACCAGGCGGAGCCATACCAGGCGGATACATGGCAGGTGGATAAGTATGGAGAACTGTAAGGCAAATATGGGAAATGACTCCATTGTGGATCCTGTATAAAAGTTAGCTAGAAATAATTTAAATGTTGACTTTTTTTGTCTTTGGAGTATTAACCAAATCAGGGTATTTTTGATTTGGAGCAGGTGGTTTTGGTCCATCGGGAGATGAACCATTGGATTCCTGTTGTTCATTCTCGCACTCATTAAACCGCTTCAACAGTTCCAAATTGTTTAGTTGGCCAGAACTGACAAAGTCGAGTCCAAGCACCAGGCAAAGGCCTAAAAGAAACGTTTCAGCTTTTCGACATTCTATTCGGTGTGAAACTGGTTTACTCACACCATATTAATAGTTGCAGTCTGTCTATTGCTCCATAAGTAATCTCCGTATCGTATTAAACATATTCTAAAACGGTTTTCTAGTTTTATGACAGTCTCGCATTCGATTTGGTGCTATATATATGTTTGATATGGTATTTATCATAACCGAAGTCAAATTGATTTACACTCTTACCAAATGCCTCATATAAGATCTGTATGTTATGATTAAGATGACTGGCACATATACGCCAATTGAGATAAACGTTTTTATGTTTTTATAGGTACAGCAAAAGGATTCATTTAAGCAAGTCCGTTCAAAATTTCACTCTTTATTCACATATATCCCATATAAAATAAAGATCCTCTGTAAAAAGTTGATAAAGATTGGTGCAAGAACACATTTAGGATATCGAAAATTGAAGTAAATCTTCTCTTAACAAAGTAAATTTACGGGAACTTTAAGCCAAGACCAGCTTCTCTTTTCTTCAATTGTAAAATAGTTTTGAGTTCTACAGTTGCTTAAAGTAATAAATAGGGCTTAAATTAAAAAAAATCTATATTAAATATAAGAAGATTTATTGATATAGCTCAAAGGACATTTTGATAAAAGGTAAATTTTTAAAGAGTAAACACAAAGATTCAATAAGCCTCATTACTTTAATACATAAGATAATTAATGCATACTTTTTTGCCCTCTTTCGATGTTGTATAAGACAACTTCAATCTAGCAATCAATACAAATTTTGACTATATTTTGTTCATTGATATTAATCATTATATATTTAATACCTTTTCCAAGCAAAATCATTTCTTTTTAAGAACAGGAACCAGTTTAAAGCACCACAAAGATTTTATGTTAACCAATTGGCAACATCTTGCCAGCTGTACTCAAGGTGTGTGATGCTAGCCAAAGCGATTTGCCATATGTTTTGTCGTGACAAAATAGTTTGCTTTAAATCGAATCGAATGGATTATATACGGATAGTGTTAAGAGTTTGCAATTGTATATAATTCGTTATGTTTATTACTTGTTGCTAAGCGCCAAAAAAGAGTTTGAGTTTAAGTGATAAACGAAAAGAATCTAAATTTACTTAAGCCAATCAAAGGTAATTTTATTCTTTCTTCATTTTCTTATTAAATGTTACCTTAGAGGTATACAAATGTCAAAATGACAACTTTCAGTAACCGAATAGAAGAAAGTTCCCATGAATTGTTTGTGGGATTGTTTCCTAGCATAATTTAGACATTTAAGTGACATTAATAGCTAGATGATATGTGATATTTATGTATATAAATATGCACTATGAATATAAATATTCTTGAATGCAAGAGTTAAGGCTTCAGCTAGAAGTTGGTGTGAATGTTTTACTTATGAACAGCAGGTGTTTAAGTTCAGTTACTTTTAAAGTTGTGACAACAACCCGCTGACATATATATGAAAATATATGTATATAACTGGACAATGCAATCAATGTTGTAATCAAATTACCTGCAACATTTCACAATTTTGTGGTTAAATGGACATTAACATAAATCGCTCTGAAATCGTTTTTCAATTGCATTCGTTTTCTACTTAAGACGAAATTAAATGAAAAGCGAGACATGATTGCGATTGCAATTCAACTCAATTCACAATGAAAGACAGTCAAATACTTATCTAATGCGAGGGTAACTCAAAGTGTTTCAAAAAATTGCACAAACAAAGCTTAACTCTAAAGCTTGCCCTCGTTTAATTGATTGCAAAAGGAAAAGGGAACTCTTTTGAGGGTTTAGTTTTTGCTGAAAAAGATTGCACTTTAAATATATATATATATAGAAAAAGTGTATAGAAAGAAGCTTGCGGTTGCAAGAATTTTCCCATCTGCCCCTTGGCAAGCACATGCCAGTTTTGTTCAATTGGGATTTAATGCTGATTTATTATAAGATATACATCATGGTGTATCTAGAAGACATGGCAAATGTGCCATATGCGTTACGAATGTAATTGAAAATTCCAAGCTGTTTAAGCAAATTGGCTTAGCGAAAGTGAAACTTTAAAGGTCACAGTTTTGGCAACGGCTTATTAAAAGCGTTCTTGGCCCGAACGTGAACCCAAAAGCGAACTCGAACTGAAAACGAAACAAACATAATAAATCACTTGTCTTTATTATATATCATCTTAATTATGAAAATGCTGAAAAGCCGCAAAAATAAAGAAATACCAAGAAGATGGCAAACAAATGCTAAGAATGTGATTCAATTAGTTTAGATCATAAGGCTAACAAACTGTTTCTATTCCAGGTTTGTTCTTATAAAAAATGGGTCATAAGTAATTTATATGTTTCAGACAATGCCGACACAAGCCAAGGTAACTTCAAGGTCATTTCAGCTGAAATCAAAACTTAATTGCCAGAATTCGAGTTGTATCTTTGTGAATAGCCAAGATCACATGCAAATTATAAACTTTTCATAAACATTTCGACTAATTCTATTGTGTTTTTGTTTGCCCAAAAGTTCGCAGACAAATTGGCTTTGGCAATATTATGATACATGATAAGCAAACTAAAAGCAGATGATGCGAAGGTCACATTTTGTCTGCTGCTAATCCAGGTTGGCGTTGGAGTCGAAAGGCAACTTTGACGCCCTTCCGCTTGGATGGACAAAAGCTGACGATGAAAGCGGATATGACCAAAACGATACTTTTGTTGTTGTTGTTGTTTTGGAGGCGCACCTGTTTTGGGTAACTGCAGCTCAAGCTGTTGTCGCTCAGCTGCTTAAGTTTTTGTTTTTTTCTTTCTTACCTTAATGGCTTTTGAGGCAGCAGCAGCTCGTGGCACTTGCCACAATCGGAAGTTCATGTTTATGATACGCTGACGAACGTCCTAATATCATCATCGGGTTTGAATTCAGCTGCCAGTACTTGAACTGAAAGCTGCATTGGATTTGCTCAAAGATATCTTATAGATAGGGTCACGAGCTGCCCCCAAGCGATCTTATTGTAAAGGTAATAAAAACTGCCATAAATAGCGTCTCATATTCTTAGCCCCAAATCAATCTACTTGATATTCAATATATGATTTATAAATATACAATTTTTCCACTTTGTTGTTGTTGCTACTTGTAAGCTACAATTGAGGTGTTTTGCGTCTAATGCACAACAATGAACATAAATTCAACTCAATTCATTTCATTTGTCTGTCTATTCATTCATTTTGTGTCCACTTAGCTATTCTCCACTGGCATCATAGAACAAGCCTCAGCCAACTCAATTATGCTATAAATATTTATATATATGTATGTATCTATTAGATTCATAGCAACTACTACACGGCTGTCAGATACAATTGTATCTTGAAGTACGTTTGTAAGTGCCGCAGCATAAAACTTGATTGATAGCATCATTTGCAAGATGCAAGCTGCTGCTGTTCTTCTTCTTCTTCTTGTTGTTGTTGTTGCTTTTTATGTGCGTAATACACTTGCTAAAGGTAGTACATGTATTCCATTAAGTATGTTGCGCATAAGTGTTAATCAAAACTAAGTTGTTTATGAAAATTCCATAAGCCGCAAATGGTTCGTGTACAAATAAGCAAGAACTTTATCACTTATAAATGAAACTTAGCTTTTTATAGCACATAAATAAAATAAGAGTTTATCAAAACTATGACAAAAAACAATCAAAGAAAGGGCATGCAAAACTTCGGTGTACACACAAAATGACTGTTCTTCTGGTTTTTAATATCTGTTTTGTTTTTGTTGTTTGATTTACAGTCAGAGCGAAATGTGCAGCACACGCAAAAATATACGTCTAAAAAAAAGAAGGGGTACTGTGTGTGAAGGGAGAGGAAGTGGCTACTTGCCACTTCCCGCTGCTTGGGGCACAGGCAGATGCTTGGCAACAACTCTCTCGCGTAAATACAGTAACAAGTAAGAAGTAACAAGTGCAACAACACTTGATGCCACAGATGCCACTGCATGCTGCCATTTGGTTTCGCTTGGTCTGCTTACATTTTGTTTACATTTGGAGCACGTCTTATTTGGCTGCGGCAGCTGCTGACCAATGCCCATTAACTTGCACCCGGCTCCAAGACGAGTCTGTAAGGGGGAGAGGGGAAATCGGGAAGAGCTGGGCTTGAAAAGCGTCTGCGATTACACAATTTGTTGCAGTTAGGTTTTGCAGCTGTAACTGGAGCATGCATGGATTCTCTCATTCCTGGCATAGCTCAACCCAACGCCAAACCCTAACATACTAAAAATATACATACGTATATATATACATATATAGTCTAGATATACAAGTAGTAGCTGTTATTATTGAACGCTCCACATGCAACGTGCAACGTGCAACGTGCAGCGTGTTGACTTTCAAGTTGGACAGTTTTATTCCATTATTGTATACTTTTCACACGCTCATGTGAAAAGCGTGCTATGAACCCATTCTAAGCAAATATTTAACTGTTTACCCTTTCGAATGCATTGAATTTTCCTTCGCATTCAAATGTACAGCTGTGTTATTATAACAAACATCAAATCTAGAACAACAACAACAAGATAATAATTCATTACTGACTTTAACATTGCCAAGAAACATACAAAAAAAAGGGCATTAAAGAGTCGAGCTTTTGGTATTTGAGCTTTTTCATATTAATTAGTAAATGGTCTAGCGGTATATAAAATATATTTAAACACCTTTTGTTCATATGTATATGTTTGTATAATAATTTTTAATTCCCCCGGCGGAATATATATTTTCACTTTCATATAAATTATGTTTCGGGCTTTTTGGTTTTTTTTTTTGTTTTTCTGTTAACTGTATGCCTTTTGACTTTGTGGTAATTAAATTTTGTTGTTGTCGTTTTTAAGGTTTTTTTTTTGTTAATAAATCATGGCTAAATGTGATGACTGCAAATTACATTTGTTAGGCACCAAAGTTCATAGCTTTTTATGGTCATAACTTTAATAGCAGGTCCGTCCGTTTTTATGTTGGCCATAAGTGTCTTAAACCCATAAATGACTTGAAACGTGCGCATAATATTTAAGAATCTAAGTACATGTTGCCGCAATATTGTTCTAAACAGACTAACTGGAATTAGATAATTGTTTCTTAGATATTCACTGGCTGGCAACATGTTGCTAACGCGTGTTGTTGTTGCGCATCTGCCGCTTCACTCGCAACAACTTCACATGCTCAAGCCCATCCGGCGTTCGCTCGCTTTGACACATCCCAAAAGACCAAAAAAATACAAAGCCCACATGATGAACGCAACTTCTAATTGAGAACCAGTTACGCTGCCTACTCGTAGTGAGCGGCGCAGCAAGTGGAAACAGTTCGGCCAGACAGCGTCGGCGCCCACAGTTCGGCACCAAAACTTCAAACGCGACCCACACACGCTCACACACCTACACAGTCCACAAACAGAGAGCGAGAGCGCAAGAAACCAGCAATTGTCTTGCACCCACGCTAGCAACAATAGCCAGTAAGCAAGCACATTAAAAAAGAGAGCGAGAGTAAATTCTTAAAGAATCAAAGTTGTTTCAAAATAAATCCATCTCTAAATTATTATATAATTATTCAGTTATTTTGTATAAGTTATCTTTAATATTTTCTTGAACTCATCTTATATATTCTTTTCCCCACCTGTAGCAACAAATGTTGCTAACGCTTCCAACATATTGCTTGTTGCATGCATGCTGTTTTTGTTGCGCTCACAAGTTAGCTCGATCTGCGCTCTGAGAGTTAGTAGTGTGGCAGAGAGCGAGAGCGGGAGAGAGCTCCGGTTAGCCCTCGACGCTAGCAGCATTGCGACTTCAGTTGTTTGCGAAACATTGTTGAGTTCGGTTGTGGCAAACATTTGGCCGGTGTTGCGCTCTTTTTATCGTCTTGCCTAAATATTTGTATAAACAGAGCTTATCTCTTCGCTTGCAGACGAACCAACGAAACCAAAAGTTGACAAATGCAAATAGTTAAAAAACAACAAACTTAAGACAAAAAAAAAACGTGGTTTATTTAGGGTCTACTATGATTCGGTTGCAGTGCATATAAAATCAGTGTTCTTGCTGCTTGCTGCTTGCTGCACCTGTTTCCTGCCAACTTGCCAACTGCAACAGATGCGTTTCCCAATCGGAATAATATGTACAAACACATATACACACATACATACGTAATAGCATTTAGCATTATGCGGCACGTACGCGCCTTCGGCTACGCATAAAAATGTGCAAGTGATGTGAAGTGCATATCATAAGTTAAGGGCAAAGAAAAAACATAAAACCGAAAAACCATTAAAATCAACTGAAAAACGGCCTTGTCTTGTTTTATTGTTAAGCTGCAATCCATCAAAGTTTTGGGATTATACAAATAAATACATTGGATTAACTGAACCCAAATTGAACTCGTTTGAAAGGTAAGTTTTCTCTGTTTCAACTTTCGGTTCTTAAATACCACTTACTGTGCTTCTTTCTGCTTCTAAACCAAACCAAAATTGATTTATTGCGATAAATCAGAAACTGGCTTCTGGTTTCCGCTAGAAAGTCTTCTTATCTCTTTGAGACTTGTTTGATTTGTGGTCTCTTTTTGGTCTGGTTTTCTTTTCATTTATTGGCGAAAGTTTAGAATTTTCACTAGTCAAAATCGATTAAAACTGTGTAAACTTAAACTGAACCGAACCAAAAGACCAAAGCACCTTTCAAAGAGTTGATTGAACTTGCGATTTGTATGCCTACAAACGGTACTTTAGAGCTAGCCAACTCATTTCCGTTTCCCCTTACTTCATTCACAAACATTATCTTCTGGCGATTATAATGCAAATTTTTGCGCGCTCTTATAAATTTGTCAGAAGTCATTGTCTTAAATGAATGAAAGACTCTTAATACCTTGAGGACCACACACGTTTCGAAATGACCTACCCAATTACAATAATGAATAACATATAACATGTAAAAAATGCATAGATATTGTTTTGGTATGTTAATCAAAGCTTTTTGGGGTCTACAACTAAAATCAGTTTCAGCTAATTAGTCGAGACGTGTTTCGTTTGTTCGTCTATGAAAGCCATAAAAACTTGATTTCCCGAGGCATTTTTTTTTCGGATAATGACATAAATTTAATACAAATGGTTCAATCAAATCGTTTAATCAATTAATATATGCGTAACTCGCAGCAATATCCTATTTATTGATACTAACATTAATATTAAGCTTCAGCTTAACCTCATTTTCTTTTGTTGTTAACAGCTCATTAGCCAATACAAATGACATTTTCAAGTTCTTATCTTAACTCAACTCAACTCTGACTTGAGCTCATCAAATCATTTGCCAACTTTTGCTTTCACAAAAATATGTTCCCATAATCATTTGCTCCCAGTTCATCAGTCATTCAAGCTTACAACAAACAAAGCTCTTCCATTTTACCAGCTGCCTAATTAACGCAAATCTTATAAAGTCTACAAACAAAAGATTATTAGAATAAGCAGCTGAGGAGAGACTACAAAATACTCTGTTCCTATGAATTGAAAAGCAGAAATTTTCCCAAAAACCAGCTGCTTGACAACTGGTCAAAAGATGATAATGAAATTTATATAATGATTACCTTGAAGTTAAGTTTTTGTGGGCCAACAGCAATTGACAACTTAATAGTTGTTGCTGATTTGGGGTTGGGGATGTGGTGTTGGCCAAAAAGCTGGTTTTCTCATCATTTCTTCGCTGGTTCGTTGTACCCAACCCAAGTCCACAATTGTTATTGATATTGAATTAATTTCCTGTCTCCAATCCCTCTCACTCCCTCTGCGTTTTCCAAAAGCATTTTCACTTGAAATGCACACTTTAAGCATTAAATTCATCTATTAAATGCAGCTCACGTTGTGTTTCTTGGTTTTCTATATGTTTTGTGTTGAGATCAGCTGGACAAGGTTTTGTATTATTTCGGCTAATTAAAAATCAGGAAATATTTCCCAAGACTACGTGCTGATCTTTACCTGCACTCTTGCACCCTCGAGGAGCTACCGTTGTCAAGTGCGGTTTGCTACGGTTTAGCGCCTTTTCTTTTCAGTTAACAGGTAGGTTGAGGAAACTATTAGTTGGCTTAGGCACTGGCAAAACGTGTATGCTATCCCAAAAAGGATATTCGCCTCATTTGATTTAGTTATATAGATTTGACAATGCCAAGCACGTACTTCATTTTCTATGAAGAAATTGTCCGAGGGGGTAAAAACGAAGTGTTTTGATTGAATTCAGCTAAAAACCAGGCTAAGTTATCTATCAAAGTCAGCTTGCTTTGTTTTTTCAAGAGTTCAATTGAGATACAAACTAAAGGATAATATTTTCTGCAGCTTATTCGAATATAAAAGTAAAGTCTTAGTTATTTCTAACATCGTTTTCGTTAACGATTTGTCTTAACAACTTTTCCAAGTGCACCCAGGAAGTTGTTGACTTTTACCTTTGTTGACTTTTTCCCTACTTCCATTATGATTGTCTTTGTGGCAGTCTCATAAAATTAGAGACACGCCCGCACAAAGATACAAAAAAAACACACACACACAATAGAGAATTTGCATATTCGTGTGTGTGTGTGTTTGTTGTGTACCTGAATGTTTTTATTTCGAATAATTGAACGACCCGGACTTTCAATACTATTTTGCCACATATTGTCAAATGGCAACAGCTCCAGATTTAGCCCCTTCTCTTGCCACCGTTAACGCGTGTCATAAGCAAACTTGAAAGTGATTTGCAATTCAATAAGATCCATTTAGCGTCTGTCTGCTAACAAATTACAGCTAAATTCCAATTATCAATTCAATTGAATTGAAAACAGGCCAAAAATGGGTTTTTTTTACCCACTGTCTTCGCTTGTTGTTCGATTCGCGCGAACTTGGCTAAATTACAGCTAAATGCGAGCTTAGTCAGCAACTTAAAAAAGGCGCAAATTGTATACATATAATATGCATATTCAGATTTGTTTTTTGCTTATTTTATTTTGTTTTGTTTTCATTTTTGTAATGCCAAAAGCGTCAGCACAAAAATTATTCAACTAAATGTTGTTGTTGTTGTTTTTATATACGTTTTGTTGACACGCTGTTTTGTTAACAAACAATTAACAAAAGTGTAACAAAGAGTTTCGGTAAATTGTCTATTTGCTAAACGCTTCAATAGAGAAAAACGAGAAGCCATAAAACAATTATAGCGCTTTATGGCATGCTATATAGCTCTAACCATATTAAGTTCTTATCTGATCAAACATGTCGAGTAATTGATCTTGACATTGTCAATTCAGCAAAGAAGTTGGCTTTAACGCGAGCTTTGAAGATTCGAAATCCGTTAAGCTTCACTTGAATAAAGTATTTGATTAATATGACACAAATAAAATAAAAAGTTTTAAATGAATGGTGAAAATAGTTTATAGTTTTTTGATAATAATAATAATAAAATTAAGTCAGAGAACTTTAACCTTTTTTTTGACTTTCTTTCAAGACTTTCTAGATCTGGTCTCAAGCTTTAGTTAAGCATTAATTGCGTTGCCATCTTTTATGGCTAATCAAGTGCAGCAAACAATAACAACTTGATGAACTTTCATCTGCCTCCATTTCTTGGCCAGTTTCTTGTTTTGTTTGCCTTGCATTAGGGTCAAGTTGGGGGCACTTTTCTGGTTTGTACCATTGTATTAGCTCAGCTTATTGGCTATAAATCCGTTTGTAGTTTTACTTTCTACACAACACGTGCGACCTTTCAACAATCCCTTAACCCTTAACCAACTGGCAACAACAAAATAGTGCGACAAATTCTCACGCCCAACTCTCCCTCTCTCCCTCTCCCTCTCCGTCTCGGTCTTTTACTCTCTTTGTCTTTTGGGCTCTTTGTAAATGTAAACCGCAGAATGCGACCACTGTGGTGGAGCTGTTGCAATGTGTTGCTGTTTTTGGTTCCCAGCTAAAATCCTGTCTATCTCTATCTCTCTCTCTCTCTCGCTCTGTCTGTGTTGCCTTGACTTTAATGCACTGTGGGAATGCAAGAATGCGGCAATGCCCCTTGCAACTTGATTGACTTGCATTTTTACTTGTTTTTATGTACCTTGTACCTTCTTGGCCAACTGGGAGGGATTCATTAACTGCAACATTGACTTGTTCCTTTAGCTAAACGCTCTCTCTTTCTGTTTCTGTCTCTGTCGTAATCGATATGCGTGTGCAGTTGGCGAAACCTTAACACCCTTAAAGGTGCCTAAAAGGCTTAAGGCCGGAAGCGCTTCAGTTTAAAGGCGCTGCTGAAAAAAAAACAACGAAACAAAAAAAAAAAGTGCAACCGTTTGGCGCTCTATTTGAGCGTGATTAATTTCTTCACATCAGTCTCTGCCACACAACTTGGCACAAACCGAGCTTGAACAAACCAAAAGCTACAGAAAACTACAAAAAAAAACCAGAGAAAAGGATTTTGTTTTGTTTTTATCACCACTCTTCAGGCTTAGCTTTAGCTAGTAAAGGTTTAACCATTTTCTTTATTAACTTGTCGCAGAAATAAGGTTAGTGTATAGCCAGTTCGTTGTGCTTGCTTCAGTTACGATTCGCTCTCGTTTTTTTTTTGACAAATTAACCAAGTTTAAAGCTGCTCTTTGCTGCTGTTTTTTTGGCTGCACTGCGACGGGTTGACAACTTGACGTCTTCTTTGGCACATCAAGTGGACAGGGGGCAGGGGGTGGGGGGTAGGGGTGGCTGGGTTCGTTGCCAGGTAACAGCAGGAAGCATTTTGTTGGTTAAATCTTACTCCCAGGCGATTTAATTGTGCGTTGGCAAATTTTGTATGGGAAACAAGTGAAAAATAAAAACACATTGTTGTTGTTGTTGTTGCTCTTGTTTTTGTTGTTGTTGTTGTGTATAAAGTTTCCTCAGTCATTGCATTACTTAAAGTATTCCTTGCTACAATCAAGTGCAAGTTTATATAAATAGCAATTGCAAGAAGACGAAGAACAAGAATGATTGCCTTGAGTTAGCTGCCCCATAAATGACTCAATCTTGCCACATAACATATATATAACATTGAGTTTCTTCGTTCTCTTGCTATCTGCTGTCTGCTTTCTGTAGTTTCTCGAGTTATAGAATTTTTAAAAATACAAAAAAACAACTTAATCGACACTTTTATGTGAAAAGGAAATTAATTGTTGACGCTTAAGTGGCAAAGGCATATTCCATATGCATTTATTTATGCTTAGCATCAGTCATATTATCTTCACTTTAGTTCTTTTCCCCTTTTTATTTTTTTAAACAACAACAACTCTCTCTCCCTCTTTCTCTCCCTTTCTGGCTTCTGGGAATTTATCGCAGTTTCTGTATTTTTGTTTTTTAAGCACTTTTGTGTAGGGGATCAAAGTATGCTTTTATGTGGGTTGTTCGTTCATGCTGTTGCATGCCACAGTCTGTTGCATGCAATGCTTTGTGTTTTGACTTTGGGGGGGGGGGGGGGAAACGTTCAGATTCCAAGTTTGATTTATCTAAGCAACTGCAATTTGTTGCGACCTTGTCTAGCTTAATGGCAGCGTTTAACTATATGTGAGAGCATAAAACAAATGGAATTGCAATCGTCTAAAACGAAACAGATGCCAAAACTGTTGGTCGAGTGTAAAACAATACCCTTTGCCAATTCCATAGAATTTTTTTTGTTTATTCGCTTCATTCGCTACCTTTTGTAATTGTGTAAGCCAAAACAAAGCCAAAACAACGTCGAAAAAAGTTGCTCTGAATTTATAATTTCCGCTGAATGCTGAAAGCTTTATGTGATTTTTTTCTTTTTTAGATTTCTTCTCTCTTTTCTTCTATTTTTTTTTTTTTTTTGTGTAAATATACATATCTAGATATTTTATTCTCATTTTTATTTATGATGCGGCAAAAAAGTGTTTTACTTTTTTTATTTGCCTTAAAATATGACAGGGCTTCAATAGATTTATGACTGCAGCCTTCAAAAGAATATAAAAACCAAAAAAAAAAAACAATTCAAGCCGCAACTTTTTAAAATTCGAACTTTGGCAAAGTGCACTGAAAATTATTTGAAGGGCAATATTTAATTAATTTATTTAGTTTTATACCCTACATTTTGTCAAGTGGCTTGATTAAAACCACCCACAGATGGAAATTGCTTTCAATTTAAATCAAACACATTGAGTGATGAAATGAGTAAAACTTAAGTAATACGAATAATTGATTAATTAATTGACTGCAATTGGCTTTAATTGAGTGTCACATGAAATAAGCTTGAAAAACGAAACGAAAAACGTAAAAGAAAATTTGTGTTTTGGTTTTTAATTAGTTTTTGCGACAGCTGCAAGTGCCAGGAAAAGCATTAAATTATTAACAGTTAGAGCATTTGCACTAAATACCAGATGTAACGTTAGTTGCTTTTTCTCCTATTCAATTCGCCCAACGTCTGTCGCATAAGTCAACAGGAATGGACAGCAACAAGCAGACAAACACATCAACAAGTTGAAAACGATTTGCCAATGTAATGGCAACAAAATTACTAAGGGGCCACTCACCTTGGCAACAACATCATCATCATACTCAACTGGCAACAATTAGCAACGGTCAGAGCAGCAGCCGCCTAGGAACTTTGTTGACAAACGCGGAAAAGCGCAAAGCGCAAAGCGCAAAGACCGACAACAGCAAAATTCACATCAGCATCAACAGCTACAACAACAACAACAAGAGCTGCATAAATAAATGAATAAGCGGCAGCGTCAACGTCAACGTCGCGACAAAGCGTGCTGCCATTGAACAGCAAGCAGCAGGCAGCGACAGAGGCAGAGGCAAAGTCGCAGCGACGTCAAAGCGTGACAAATAGCTTAATGTTGTAGTTGTTGCCTGCACTTGCTCAGTCTCGTTTGGTTTTTGCGCATGTTGAGCAACATTTATGGCCAACATTCTAGCTTTGACTGAGTACAGCATACAATGTTGCAGGCGAAACTTGTTGCTAAGCCAAATGTGTTAAGCACTTATTTGCATATTTTTCCTTATATAACTGTTCAGCAGTTGCAAACTCAAACAAAACGAGGAGCAATAATGAAAGCCAAAAAAAATAATCGCATAATTATATTTACACAGCAGCCGAGTTGCCGTTGTCGACGCACAGACTCCACAATACCTAATACGATGTAGAAAAAGAAGAAGAAGAACTTGCCCATTAGCACAAACTTGTGCCCCAACAACATTTTACGAGCATTGTGTAATTTCATTTGTACTTCATTTCGGTTTTGGTTAGTAAAAAAAAAATTTGACGGCCACAGCAAAAAAAACCAACAACAGAAAAAATAAATTTGTATTTTAGGTTTTTTTTGTGTTTGGCCATTCGGAAAACTGAAAACTAGTTTTGTTTAATTCGCAGTTGTGTGCGCCGCAGTAATTTCCAAGAAATCAGCAAAAACACAAAAAAAAAACATAGATATAAAGGTTCATTCTCCTTTTTTTATAAGCACAAAACGTTAAAATAAAACTTTATTCTAATAACAGCAACAACAAAAAATCAACTTCCTGTCTTCTGTGGACATTTTCCTGCCCAATCATGGCCACAAATTTAATAAACGTGACACAATTTTTCCTTTTAGCCGATGAAGAAAGGAAAATTATTTCGATAGAAATTTTTTGTTCTTTGCTTTGATTTCAAATCGAAATTCGTTTTTCTTTTACTGTTGGCAGGATCAAGAGCTAATTGATGATTGCTGAAGAGCTATTAACCTGGTCATAAAAAGGCACGATGATTGTCATTATGATACAAAAAAAAGAAGCCAAAAGAAGAGCAGTAAAAAACATCATAGAATAGAATAAAGAAATAGAAATCTAGTTCCACGAAAAAAAGAAGAAGAAAAACTCAAGATTAAAGTGAAGGGAATTTTAAAGTCTTTTGAATGGAATAAAGAACTAATTCGAAAGGGAAGTTCTTTATAGTAAATGACACGAATATTTGCATTTTGTTCTTATAGTTCTTCTCATAGTTCATAACTGTGCCAGTTCACTGGTTCAGTCCAGATACAAAACGAAACTAGTTCATTCACTTGGAATGACATAGAATCTTTGCATTAAAAAATATTTGCTTTCACTCCTCTCATTAACTCAATTAAAGCCAAGTTAAGTCGAAATTATCTTGCGCAAGTTCTTTCAACTGCAACTGCAGCTTAACATGTCAACGCTTGAAAGATAATGTTTATAAGCACTTTTATATGGTTGTATTTTTGTTTCTTTGTCTTTGGTTCGAGTCCACGCTTATCGTGCATAATGTGCATGCATCAATCTTGAGGCTAAACAATATGCTGACAAGTAGAGACCCTTTATCTGGAAAGATAAAACAAAACATAACAATGATGAAACACCAAACTTTTCTTTATTTTTTAAAACCTACGAGACATTAGAAACGGCACAACTGTTGTTGTTGTTGTGTCGTAATTGTGGGCGTTGGTTAGAGACACCGCTAAGCGCGCAATCCCCCCTCGAAACGAACTTATGTGCCGCTGCTCCAAGCATCCGCACCAAGAAACCAAAATCAAACCGGAAACAAACATAAACGGTATATAAACGTGTAAAAAGCAGCTGGCTGCTCCACATTTTCGACATTGACTTTGATATTTGTTGCTGTTGTTGTTGTTGCATGCATTTAACATTTCCCATTGGCATTTTCATTTCCATTTCAATGCACATTTCCTCTCTGCTATCTTCTTCTACCTGCTAACTCCAGAGATCACGGCATGTGAATCCAACAGAAGCAACAACAACAACAACAGCAGCTGCCTTCTGGTTCTTGTCTCGGATTTCTCATAGCGAAAATTCCCACACTCGCGTATCTATCTTTCGTTATGGGCAAGGACTGCAAGTCAGCTGCCGGCATCAAGTGCATCCACACACACACACACACACACACACACACACAGAGACAAGTATATAGTTCTGATAGACAACATATGTATATGGCATATGTGCGTAGCCAGATTGTTTTGATTCCTGAAGTATTCTTTGCCGTTGTTCCTTTTTGTATTTTTGGCACATTTTCCCATATGGTTTTCCATATTGCTGTGCGGTGGCAGCTGTCGCGTGGCCAACTTATAGACATGGGAAACTAATAACAGTTGCATTTTCATTTCTTGTGCGTCTCCAATCCACAAACAACAAAATCGATTAATAACCTTAGACCAAAGAGTAATGCAAGTTTTTTTTACCTTTGTTTTGCTAAAGTTTGCCTTAACATAGCATTAAAATTGATTGGAACTACTTTATTTTCCACAAAATCGTTCTAATAAAGTTGCTGCAGAAATTTGTTATAAATTTTCCTTCATACTTTACACAGATATGTAATATTATTCCCTATTAAGCTTTAATCTAGTTCCAACTTTGATGCCCAAAGTTAGTTGAAATATTTTCTGTTACGCATTCTTCTTAGTATGATGGATGTAGCATTAAGCTGTTAACTCTTGTCTAACAATTTGTCAACTCTTGTCTTATTCACTCTCTTCCCCTCATTCTCGTTGCAGGTAAGCTTCAACTTGGAATCCCATCAACGCATCCGCAAAAGTCCGCAAGTCGTCAGCGACTTTTAGTGCCCGACTAACTATTTATAAGGTAATTTGAGCCTCGCTTAGCAACACACAAAAACCAACAACAACAACAACAGCAAACAAGCTGCGCCAGAGTTGTGTGTGGAATTCTTTAAATGACAAGACAAATAAAAATTAATAGCTAGTAGCTTGCGATAGAGAGAGATGGGGAGAGAAAGAGGCCATGCCAACGCTTCGCCAATGCCCGTTCTATCTATCGTTTTCTTCTTCTTGTACATGTTCTTGTTCTTTCGCTTCTTTGCGTGTTCTTCGTGTGTCGTCCCTTTGGCGGCTTTTGTTTACCTCTGAGCCGAGGTTTGTCTTTGTATGCCCTTTGTTGATTTTGTGCGCACGCCGCCAACGCTGCCATAAACACATACATTCCTGCACTGAACAAAATGATAATGACAAACTCTTGCATTCCAACATGGTTTTTGTTTTTCGTTTCTTTTTTTTTGCCGTGTATATGGTAAATCTATTTTAAAATATGTTTTTTTTTCTCTCTCTCTTTTTGCGTAATGCTGCGAACAATGTCCCCAAAAACTCTGTTGTTCTCCTTCATTTTAATAGTCTTGAATTCCAGAGTAAATAATTTGTCTGCAAATACAACTTAAAAATTTGAATGGTGGAGCGGGCAGAAATGGGAAGTAAAACAGAAGTAAGAATTATGTGGACAGATTACTAAATGATGGCGATTTGTTGATGTTTAAAATTCCAAATACCTAGCTAACTATGCAGTTGTTAAGTTATATGTATGCATATGATTATTTTCGATAAGTTTCCATCATTCTAAATTGTACATAATTTGTTGTTTACTTCCCAACTTGATGGCATCTAATTGAATTTCCCCATACGATGGAGCATAAATGTTTACATTTCCTGTTCTTCACCAAACTACACACACACACCCAAAAACCTAATGTACCGTATGTATTCCCGTACCCAAAATGTAATTGAGCTGACCCCCGCTTCTCTTTCCTATTCTTTCCGCACCTTAAAAGGTGTGGCCAGCTCTAACGAGGCGCCGGTTCCGCTTCCACCTTAGAAAAAAGAAAACAACCTACTTAAAAGCACATGCGACAGACCAATTGCCAAACCCCCGAAACTAGAAGTTTCTAGGAACTTGGAACATTTCAAAATATGATTTTGTACAAAAGGATATATAATTGATTTTCTTTTAAAAAGACTTATTTTAGTTTAAAAGTTGAGTTTGCAGGGTATTAAGTATAAAGTTTTCCCCACATTTCGGGCTTGCGAATGTGATAATAGAGGGGAAAAAGATCAATAGACAGATATATATTTAATGTGTGTGTGTTTGTTTGTATGTGGAAGGCGTCAGTCCTTAAACCTAATATTAGTTAGGGTGTGCTATTTATTAAGGGAAAGTGTGTGTGGGTGTAATCTGAGTGTTTGCCAGATTGACTAAAAAAAGGAAAGGGAATAATGTTGAAAGGAAGGACTTCCGCATTACGCATTACGTGAGGCTCGACAAACAGCAATTTTTATGCCGCACCCATTTACCATTTACCCCAAAAAGGAGGAAAATAACACTGAACAGCAGACAGACTCGAACAGAACAGAATCGAACAGAACAAAACCGTTATTAACTGATGCTGATTGTGATGTAATCTGTGCTTAGCATACCAAATAGAACTGTCTTCACACCCGACTCTGTCCGTCGCCCATCACATCATTTCCTTTATGCTGAAGGTGGCAATTTAAATGCCTAAACGCTAAACACTTGCAACATTTGCCTCGTCGCATTTTATTATTATTTCCATAGTATGATTAAGTATTTTTTTCCATTTTTTTTCTACTGCTGCTACCGGATGCCAAATGCATTTTGAACCAGTTTTTGTCACAGCCAATACAAGACTACCCCGCCCAAGTGTTCACTTGCTACCCCTCGCCGCCCCTCTCCAAAGACACTTTGCTTGGCTCTGGGCTATAAATCATATCGAAAGAATTTATGCAGCAAGGCAAATTCCTCAGTTTTGCTGCAAGTAGGCAAACATGTTTTAAAACGACAACGACGACGACGACGACGGCAACTTGCAACAAGTTGCAACTACTTGCAACGGAAGTGACTAGAAAACTGTCTAAGTCTCTCGATCTCGCTCTCTCGCTCTCGCTCTCTCTCGTTCATTGTTCTTACATTTGCTTAATGAGATTTTGTGCATAGGAAGTGATTTCATCCAATTTGACTTCCTGTTTTGTTCAAGAGTATCTGTGTGTGTGTGTGTTTGTGTGTAAGTGTCTCTGTTCGAGTGTATTCAACACGCCTAAGGATGCACTTAATTCTCAGCTCACGACTTTAATTGATGCTTGTCACGCCTTGTATCTATCTATTTATCTATCTTTGATAGACACATTCTTAGTTACTTGTTTTTCGTTGCGTGTTTCGCGGTTGCATGCCACTGATATATCAACATATCCGGCGCTAGCTTAACGTAATCATATGCAATTATTAGCAGAGGGCACTAAATCTAATACGTAAGCTCGGACTTTTGACAACGCCCAAAACGCTCAAAGACGTGCATACGTGCAACATGCGGCATAAACATGTGTTGCTCCCTAAAACTTGAAGTCAAATTTATGAGTGCCGCCAAAAACTTTTGCGCTCCAAGCTATGCAATGGCAAACTGAGGGAGTGTGCCAGTGTGTGTGTGTGTGTGTGTGTGTGTGTGTGTGTGTAGCTGTGGATGTGTTGGTTTCAATTTCATACTTGACTTTCGCACCTACGCAAAATTTACGACACTTTTAAAATATGCAATTTATGGATGCTGTCCGGATGCTACCGGCAGAGGGAGAGAAGGATGGGCGTGGCAGTGCTTGATGATGGGATATTTGTATGTTTAGGTGTATTGAGCCCATAGCTTTCATTTATTTTATATTCGCACATATTTTTTTGCTTTAAGTTGAGCAAATCGAGCGAAGAAAAAGTGTAAAAAAAAGATTTTCTTTTATTTCTGCTAATCTTCAATAACGTACAGAATATAAATATTTATTATTCAGTCATTTACAAACAATCATTGCTTGCATAATAGACCATTGAATATGATATATAACATTTATGTAAATTGAAAAGCCATTTTTTTGTTCAATATTTCAAGGATTGCTTTTACACATTGGTTCATTGAAATTGATCTAGAACAAAATGCGCATAAAATTTCACAAAATATGCAAATGATTAGGTGACAAAATGCATTTATACACACACGCCAACACACCCACACACACACACACTCACACACTCACTTTTATACATAAACAACAAGCGAAAGCCGTTTGGCATCTGTTGACCGCAGAAATTTGTAGCTGACATTCGTTACCCCAGGGGTTGGGCGGAAATTGTGCGTGTGGGCGTGGCATGGCTGCAAATGCCTCTAAAAGCGTGCTCCAAATAATTGCAATTTATTTGTATCCCACTGTCTCTCACTCGCTCTCTCTGTTGCACACCGTTTCCACTTAATATGTGCTCATATTATTAACGTCACAAAAACGCAAAACGCAAATCGCAAAATGTAACTGCAACTGCATTTTAGTGTGGTGTGGTTCTGTCACAGGGTTGCCTGATTGACAGCATTTTGCTTACCAAACTTGCTTTACCCTCCCTCATCGCCCTCGCCATCCGTCCCTTTTTGGCGGTTTTGTTTTTTGATATCTGTCAGACGAGGCGCCACTTATGCAATTTTAACGCCTCCAGCAACAACTGACAAGCTGACAGCACCTGTAGACCATCCTACCCCTTTATAACCCCCACCCCCCCTGGAATGTGCATTTTGTGTGTCGCCTGCTGTATTATAACCCACACTTGGCGCTTTTGCAATTTCTAGCGACACACGCTGCGTATGCGTAATGGGTATTATTAAGTTGCGATAATTGGTTTTAAGATATATGAACTATATAATACTTGGTATGTATAACGTTCATAATTAAGAGTTTAAAGTGCATTTGGATTTAATAAACATAAAATTATAAAAGTTTTTCTATTTTCTCTATTATTCATAAACATTATTAACCTATAACAAAAACAATTCAATTTATAATATAAACATTAAATAGTCGTTCATAGCTTGTGAGACTGTTGGACACTGGCATTAAAGTAATTTGCATTTTCCGTTGTGCTGTGACACAGCAAGAAAATGAGTTGCCAAAGCTCTGTGGCAAAAGGAGCAAAGTTTAATATTAATCTGCACCGTTGTTCAGCTTAATGTCCTAGTTGCAAATTATGAAAAGTACAGGATGCTGCTGCTGCTGCTGTTTATGATGAAAATTCCATGCCCAGATAATGCTTTTACCTTAGTTTTAGCAAGTCGCTTCTCTATTTTATTTTTTCTTTGTATTCTTTTTAAGAATTTTTACTGTTTTTTGCATTTTTTGTTGCTGCACGTTTTCTTGGCTTTCCATTGTAAAGGTGCTTTTGGGTTTTCTTTTACGCTTGCCTTACCAGCTGTGCCCTCGCCTTCTTCACTGCTGCTCTATATTTTATTATACCCTGTAATCTGAGTGAACTGACATCGAATGTTTCTCTCTGGTTACAGGGCATCTTTGAGTCGCTGCATACTATTCAAGTTGGCTCTTAACTATGCTGTCGAATTACTATATCCCGTATTATACGAGCACTTAGTGGGTCCACACGTTTCACGCTGTTGTCGACGGCCGCAGCTACTACTTTTTAATGAGCAACTCTGCCGGTGTAAGCTCTATTCTTAAAGGCAACTTTTCATTACGTTTCGACGCTTGCATTCGAAGCAGCAACAATGCTGCCCAGTTGGCAATGCGTTAGTTAATGCCTCTTAATTTTCGCATAAAACAAACTTGCATGGCAGTGTCCCTTAGCCGGCTTTGAATAGCAATTAAATTGTTTTTAATTTTTAGGGTTACAAGGTCCAAAGCTTGTTTGAAGTACCCAGGGCAGTTTGGCCTATGTATACATTCCTATCAATGGGTAGCGAGAATTTTAACCATAATGAAATTCGTTTCGCATTTACCCAAATTCGCATTCAAAACAAATTTTCAAACAGCCAAGAACTGAAATATGTGGTGTTTGCGACTTGAAGATACTATTTAACTTAGAAGTTGTTTCAAGCACATCTGAGAACCATTGTGATTTCTTTATAGGGTATATGAAAGGGCTTAGAAACCCAAAATATATATTTAACTTTTGCTGCGTTCGGTTACGGTTCAAGTGGCTCCAAAGTTCTTTTAACAAGATTTCTTTTTTTTTTTGTGTTCGTTATTATTGGTTGCTTTTAATGCTTTGCGTTGTTTGTGGGTTTTACGCCTTTCGCTATGCAACACTTTTTAATTGCGTACCAAATTGGACAATGCGGCAACGGCAATGGCAACAGGGGGCAACTGTGGCCTAAGCGGATTAAAACAAAACAACCCAATGCAATCAAATTGCGTGCACAAAAAAAAAGGTATATAAAAAACAAGCTAGCATAGATAGCTAAATAAATAGTGGGCTTTGTTATTGCATTACACGAATGAATGTTAGTTGAACAATTTTTATTCACTTTATGTGATTATTTTGTTCCCGTAAAATGCTTTTTGGTTGATTAAACAATTATGTGTGTGTGAGCTTTTGTTGCAAACTGTGGGTCTTAGTCCCTTTGCAGAGTACTCAATCTTCAACTGCACAGCAACTTCTTTTTTTCTCTCCCTTTTTCGCACTATTTTGTGTGTGTTTGATGCATACTAAATAAGAGCTGGTTTCTGGTTTAATCTGTGCGGTTCTGCAGGCCATTTGGTAATTGTATTTTATGACCTGCATGACCTGCATGACCTGCATGACCTACACTGTACCAAAAAGAGAGTGAGAGTGAGAAAGATTAGAAAATCTGTTTATTACGTGTATATATTTCAAATCATAATTTATTTACTTGCTGTTACTTTGCTTAATTGATAACTTGGTTACAAATTTTGAAGCTAAAAAATAATTAATAAATAAATAAATTGCTAAATTAAATACAACTAACAAGCTGTTGCCACTTCCGTTAGCCAATTGCTGTGCAAAAAGTGGCAGATGAAAAACAGACGTATTTTTTATAAATACTTATTTATATATATTTGCTATATTTTTCAACAGAGCTTCGCTTTAAAGCACAAGAATTAAATTAGAGTAAATATTTAAATTAAAGCAAAGAGATAATAAATATATTTGTTGCACTAATAGATAGCGTCACCTAATCATATTCTATACTAATTAATGAATTCTTAAATAAAGATCTTCTCAAATGATTTAATTGCTGGCATTGAGTTCAAATCGTTCTATAATTACCATAACAAAATCTAATTCAATCATAAAATTGCCAAATTTAGTTAACTGTTTTAAAACACTTAATGTTGTTGGCGAGATCTGCTTGCTGTTTTTCGTTGGTTTTTTTGTTCCCAATATGCATTGTTCTAGGCAACTTTTGCCCCAATGTGCGCCCAACCATGTCAAAAGTATATATGTTTTTTTTGTCTTTTCTTTCACGTTAAATATTTATTAGCTTTGAATTCTTAGTTGAGTGATTTTTGCTGTTTTGCTTTACGCTTAATTTATGCAAGTCTTGTTGTTGAGTTTTTTTTAAAAATATTTCTTTGTTTTTGTTTTTAACATATATTTCAAGGAAACACAGCAAAGTTAACTACGGTTTAAGTTAATATATTATTGTTAATTTAACATAACATTGCAACGAGATTTTCTTTCATGTGTTGATTGTTTATCTCGGGTCAACTAGTAAATTGCCTAAATGGTGCCATTATATACTTTTAACACACATGATTTTTGCTGCATTCCATTTTGGCTTTTGTATTTTTTTTATTAAACATAAAAGTATAATATACAAAAGCCCTTTGCGAAATCTTTTTAGGGGACAAAGATGATTTCTGAAGATAACATTTGCCATTGTCCTCGACTCGTTGATGCTTCTGTCTTATACTCATACACTTTGCTTTTACAGTCACTGGCTAATAAGGCCCATGCAGCAATAGAAGCAACCAAATCTTATCAGGCTTAACCCATTTTGGGCAAACAAGTGAAAAGCAAACAAATACAAATTGTTTCCTTTTATTCTTTCAATGTTGCCCCATCCCAATGCCCACACCAAGACAACAGTTTGCGTTAAATTTGTGGAAAAGCTTCAAGTTTAAGTTGAAAGGAACTTTTGCTATCCCTTTATTCTGGTCGGTTAACCATGAAGATATTTAACTGCCTTTCCTACTGTTGCGTCTTATTTTGATTCTGTTTCTGTTTCTGTTTCAGGCTTATGTTCAGGTTTCTTTTTACTGTTGCTTTCTTTCTGGTTATTCAATCAATAATGCGTTGACATTGTGTTGTTGCCAATGTAAATGTGTGTGTGTGAAAATGATAAAGGATGCCCTGGCGACGCTTTGACAAGTCGGCAAACCCACCAAGTACAAAATTAGTTCTTGATTTACTTTTTGGCAGCAACCGGAGCCGGCTCAAGGACATGTAACAGTCGTAAATGTCACAGCTGTGCGCTTTTATCACAAGAGCAGTCGGCACAAACTTCAAATTAAAACATTCCTCACTAACTTCTCGAAATTTGACATTCGTTTCGGATGAGTTCAAAGTTTTCTCTTCACAGTTTCAGCGCTTGAGTGTCGCAAAATCTGCAAGTTGCTTTTGTAACTAGACTTTTTGCTTGTGTTTTCTCTGCCTACCCTATAAATGAGTTACTGGGTATGTTACCGTATAAAATATACATTTTCCAAAATCATAGGATTGTCTATGTTGCTAGGGTATCTCTTAGTATAGCACTCAGCTAGAACTATAGTTAGTTTAAGTAAGTATTTTGTAACAAGTCTTCATTACAGCTTTGTTTGTTTGGTTGTTGTTGAATTGTTGTATTTTGGAATTTATGCGACTTTGCAACACTTGTCCAGTACTTGACAGTCAGTGTTGGTTTGAGTGTTGGCAAAAGCTGCCCAATTTGACCTCCAGCATGCATTGTATCCCTAACATAATTGGAAAACTTCTGCACTATCAGAGGCAGTCAGACAAGGCCGTAACATTTATCACAATGCACCAATTGAGATTAAAGCGAGCTTTGTCGATGCCTTATTTTGTTCGTTTTCTTTTTGTTCAATTGTGATTATCTATAATTGCTGTTTGTGAGTACTTCTGAAACTTTCCTCTCTCTCTCTCGTCTTTAAACATATACCCATCTCTCTTTCGCAATCACTTTTATGATCTGCCACGTGCGTGCATTCAAATTTTATGCGATTTTTCTAATTCAATTTCATTTTAACGATATTTTTTTCTTGATTTCTTCTGCTGTCTGTTTGTGAGTATTTGTATTTTTTTTTAGTCTGAACATTGGTTATTATTTATTTGTTGATGTAATTTAATTAAAATCGAACACGATTTGAGTCATTCTTTTGCTGTTTTTTTTACATGCAGTCGAATTTATAGCTTATCTTTTTCCATATATTAAAACAGAGTATTTTGCCAAATGTTCCTTATTTGATTTAAATTTTGCTGAGCACTTTTCGGACTTGCCATGTGAAAAATTAATTTATTTGATTTGCATTTCAATTTGCTGAGCGCCACCTTTGCACCTCTTCAGTAAGCTCATTATTCCATTTGAGATTACTTTGGTTTTCGGTTCACCCTCTTCTAATCGCGTTTCATCGCCTCCATCTCTGTGTCAAGTTCAGTGATTGTAAAACTGTAAGACTAACCTTGCGGAGCTGATTGTTAATCGTTAATGAAGTTGCCACATCCGGCTCATTGAGGCGTATTGGCCAACAATATGGGCTTCCCCACTTACATAACTCCGCCTTTCCTCTGACCACACCTTGCACAACATATTCGTACTTCTTTTTTTTATATTTTTTTTATTAAAAGAGGGGCATTGTTGGGCAGGGTTGAAAATCGCTGCTGCTTGACAAATGCTGCGGCACTGAAGCATGCAACGTGATAGGGATGGGGGGAATGGAGGAGAAAGAGGCAAAGACACACTGAAGAGCCCTCAGTTGAACGAGTGATGCTCCTCTCTGAGTAACTGTGTGTGTGTGTGCGGGTGCTTGAATTGGTGATGTATTGAAATTATGAAAAGGGCACGGCTGTGCACGTCATGGAACGCGACGCGCTGACAATGGGCCATAAAAGCGAAACAGTGGAAAAGCGGGAGACAAGCAGCAGAGATAGTCAGAGCCTGGGGCTTGGGCTAGAGCCAACCGCACATCTCATATATCAGGCTGAGCAGGCTGATTGAATGAATGTCTCTTTTTTCTATTCAACCAAATCTACCCGCTAGTGTTGACAGCTTTTGTTGCGGAAAAAAGGCTAAGCAAAAAATAGCTAAGTTTCGTGTTGTTTGCTATCGTTTATATAGTTATAATAATTATCTCTGCACGAGAGAGTATCAGCTAACTTCTTTGCTAAGCTACATAGTTGTGTTGTAAAAAAAAAACTGAATACCGCTGCCATTTCCAACACTGGGCAACAGTGCGAGGCGTGCCATATTGTAAAGTTTTGTGTAAAGCGGAAGTTGCCAACGGGTCTCAACATCCGTTACTATAATGCTCTTTCTCTCGCTTTTGTTCTTGCTATCTCCCTCTTACACTTTCTCGCATTGTGTGTGGGCATCTGGTAATTGCTGTGATGAGAGCGCAGCATATGGCAAATTTATATATACGTACTCGTACATGCTATATTCATTAGTTCGCTGAATTATTTGCATTAATAGGGAGGAGTTCCACATTAATTAAAATGTTTCCAACTATTAAAAAGAGCAGGATAAAGCAAAAAACAAAAAAAAAAGGGAATATTAAAAAAACAAAAAGAAGGAAAATGGAAATAATGATTGCGCGACTTTCGCACGATTAATTAGAATATGCCAGTCAGTCAGAGAAGTCGGTGTTTGCCCCCTTGACAAACCCCAACCACCCTCACACCCCCCCCCCTGCTGTTTGTTTGCTGTTTGTCGTCCAAGTGGAGCAGCAAGTGAACCACAACGAAGCGAACGCAGCGTAAAATTCAAGCCGGCTCTCAAGCAATGCAATGCGATACGGACTTGAAATGCATATACTGACTACATACGTATATAGTGAATACTAGTGGGACTGGGGAAAAGGGTGGGCGGGTAGTTTGTGCGTCTCTCACACACGCCCCCTCTCTAGCGGCAATTAGCAGCAAATGTTGCAAAAGAAACTCGCGGGTCAGTTTTGTTGCACGCATCGTTGGGTCTTGTCATTCAGTTGCAATGTGTCGTCCACTTGACAGCCAAGACAACTGACTTACTTATAGTCTGATGTCAAGAATGCGGCACAAACTACACAAACATTTGCAGTGAGCTGTGCAGCAAAAATAGCTCTTCATCTTTGTATAAGTAGCAAAAGTCTGAAATTGTTAAGCATTATGAGAGTGTTACTGATCATTATTTATTTACGTTACAGATGTTGAAACACGTACAAATCTCACCATTGCGCAATCGCTCAGATTCACTTTCATTACGCTCCTCGAGCAATGTTTCCTCGTGCGCCAGTTCGATGTGTGGCAGTCCGGAACCGCCTCAAGATATGCAAAGGACACCATCGAGAGCTTCAAGCTATTCAAGCCTCAATGAGCAGCCGCCTCAGGTAAATCAATAATAATACGCGCCCAATTTAATTGAGACTAATTGAATTTATTTACCAAAAACAGACAACGATCAAGGTGTATACAAACTGCTTGAAGATTGACATTGAATACAAAACTTTGGGCATTCAATGGGATACAACCAGCAAGGAGGTTATTGATCAGCTGCTGCGACGGTAAGTACTTAGTAGAGTACCTATAAGGAAAAAAACTTAACTTCATTCTCTTTGCAGCTTAAAGATGCGTCATCGGGATCCGCGTCTCTTCTATCTGTCCATGGAGGTGGCAGTGCGTCGAGCTGGTGTAAAGACCATACTCGTTCTAGATGAGGATACACGTCCAGCCATCCTGCAGGCCTGTCATCCCAAAGGCGAGTCCCGCTTCTGCCTGCAGCTCAAGCCAGGCGGTCTAATCCGTGTCCACACCTCAGCACTTCAACCCAGCTCCCAGTACAAGTCCTTGGTCATTAGCGAGCAAACAAACTGCGATGAGCTGCTGCAATTGCTGCTTGGTTGCTACAGCTCACTGGAACCAGTGGAGAACTTTTCACTTTACGAAGTCTGTCCGGGTCAGGAGTGCCAAAGGAAGCTACATCCCGATGATCTGCCGCTGCGTGCGCAAGCGGAACGCTTGAGACGTGGCGAGAGCTGCCATTTTCTGGTGCGACGCACTCCCAACTATGCGAGACGTCGCCAGCTGCTGGCCAATCTTAACGAGGCTATTAATCAGGCAACAGCTGTTGTTGCCGCTGCTGCAGCTGCTGCAGGTGACTCGGCTGTCGAGGATGCAGATGTGGATGCTGTTAGTCTGCTGGAGCTGTCGCTGGAGTCGGAACTATCACTTGGTTCCGAAGATCTGCGCAGCTGCAGCAGCAGCAGTGAGGATGCCGAAGAGGAGGAAGAGGATGATGAATGCGCCAGCAGCTCCGGCTCCTCCGACACATCCACTGAGTGCACGTTGCGCCGCAATTTCTTTCAACGCCCACACAAGCCCATCCATGCCAAGCCTACACATGTCACACCAACAAATCCACATAAGCTGGCTACAAGCAGTGTG
Source organism: Scaptomyza caliginosa (assembly GCA_035044725.1). Taxonomy (NCBI): domain Eukaryota; kingdom Metazoa; phylum Arthropoda; class Insecta; order Diptera; family Drosophilidae; genus Scaptomyza; species Scaptomyza caliginosa. The sequence goes on along the minus strand of JAWNNR010000013.1, from coordinate 57,553 downwards.
TCTTCATTGGCTGCTCGTGCTTATAGCCCGGTTTATAATATACGTGAGATTCGCACAGCAACACATTCGTTCTCCTCGCTGGGCAAGGACAAAAAACTGCTGGACATTCATATGAATGCACGTTATGCTCCATCGGGTATCTACAATCGCCTCTTGCCCGTTGCCGAGGATTGCCGAGACAATCTTCTCGATGTCAATGGCAATCCAGCACCAACAACACCAGCAACAGCAACAGCAACAACTTCGGCAGCAGCAGCAACAACAACATCAACAGAGGCTGTTAACAATAATCCAGCCAAGGGTTTGGGCCATTTTGTCTATTTGTAGCGCATTAGTCAAACCTTGCAACTTGTACATATTAGAATTTGGAAATAGCTCCTTCCCCACACCCACACCCACACCCAAAACAAAAACAAAAAAAAACGTGTACCGTTTGGACCAAAGATGCATTTTTAGATTAAGTTTGATTTATGTTACTAGCATATTGTAAATAACCTATGGACAACTTTTTAAGAGTCATTCTAAAAAAGATGTTTATAACTTAGGTTAAAAAAAGGGAGTCTATAGCTTAGGGTTTTAGTCGCGCAGCTAAAGCTAATATAAGTTTAGAATCAAGTCTAAAGCACCCAACAAATCTAACACTTTAAGTTCAATGTAGAAACCAAAAGATATTGTAATAATGCCACACACACCCTTACACCTACAAATATATAAACAGCTTATATATATATATAAAAAAAATGATCCACAAAACCTGAAATAATGTTTGCATTTTCATTAAATTGGTAAGCTGAACAGTCGAAATTTCATATAACAAATCATAATTGTCATCCTGTGATGTTTCAGATCTATGCCCAATATACCCTGCTTTACACATTCATAAAAGTGTATAGGGTATTTTTGCTTTTCTTATAACGTTGCAACGTGCACGATTTTAATTGCATTTAATGCAGGCTGGCATACGCAAAAAATAAATATATATTTATGTATACAAGCTAACGCCAATCAGGCATACATATATAAATAGGCTGCAATTAATGTGATGCGGCCAACCACGTAATTTGTATTTAAAAAGTCGAGCGACTCTACGAGCTTAACTTGAATGATTTACGGCCCTTAATACACACACACACGTATTTACATCGTGTTCAATGTTGCCATTTTGTTTAAAGGAACTTCAAGACACAATCAGCAGTAGGAACAAAAGCAGAAGCAGTGCAGAAGCATCGCAGTTTTTCACTTAATCAGGCAAACAGCCACTCAAATTACACACATTATTAAGATTTCGTTTGTGGGCCCCATTAGTGACCTTTTTAAGGGTCCTTTTGGGGCTGCGGCTCGAGCTCGAGCAAAGTAATTTATTAAGAAAGGTCGCTAGACTGAATTAAAAATAAACAAATTGCCAATAAAATCCAATTTGTTTGCTGCCTAAAATAATAATAGCTCTGCGAAGGGTACTAAAAAAGTTTTAGCTTTCGGATATTTTGTTTGTGCGAACGTTTTGTTTTGTTTATGATCGGTTGCTTCCATGGCATGGCACGGCCAATAAGAGGGTTAGGCGCCTGGGGAGTGACTGGGGGTGGCAGGCTTTGCAGGGCTTGAGCTTACAAATTTGTATGCACCAACAAAATTGCACTGCCAAAAAGCATATCAAATATGCATGACTCTTAGATACAAATTGCGGCCAGCAAAGCGGATGTGGACGGGAAAGTGCAAGGGGAAGTGGGCAATGACAGCTGCGCCGTGGAAACGGAAATGCTAAACAGACTGTGCCGTAGTCGGCCGACTTTTTCAACATAATAATTTAAGCGCTTTTTAAGTCGCATTTAAAATTTTTGGCTACTTTCTAACTAGCTCCTGCTTCCCTTATTCGCTACCACCCATCAAGCATGTAAAACCACCCCACACAGTTTTATTGAAAACAACAACAGCAGTAGACAAACTTGAAGCACTTGCCTGTTGTAGATGTAAGAGTTCCACTTTAAATCATTGCCTCAACATTTCTGTTTGCCTGATACTTTATTTTTTTAAAAAAAAGTTCAGATTTAATAGCAAATTGAGCACACGTTCTTCTTGGGGTTCTGTCATTCTCATCCCCAATACACATTTCCATTGAAACACATATGGATGTGGCAATAGCTTGAGTTCTTTGCTTGTTTGAGCAACAAAGAAGTCTTATAACAATTTCTGTTCTCCTTGTACTTGAGTTTTTAAATCTGCTTGCAAAATCCATGTTGCCAACTTGATACACACAAGCCAACAGTTGATTATTGCAACCGCATCGACAGTATGCAATAATATTTGAATATAATTATTTACGTTGCATATGCAATACTATTTGCAACAAATTATTAATCAATGCGCACAATAGTAGACAATGCTATTTTTGTGAATATTTATATTTGTGCGCTCAAAAGTATGCAGTAAATATTTTGGTACGTATTCAAGCTGATATATAATAATCGTTTAAATAAAGAAGTGTAGACAATATTGTCTCTGATGAACATATCTTTCCTTTATAATACTATGCATTTCATAAGTCTTTCTTAATAATTCGTTATTATGAAATACTGCACTTTCGATACAGTTAAATCTGATTGAGTACTTTGCGTATGCAATGAGTTAAATCTTAAAAGTTTTCCATTGTACTGAATATTTGCAAATATGAAAAGTTTTTTTCTAAAGCTTGGATTACCAGGAAAACAGACAGACATATACCATACAAGACATTATATGTGGCACACGGGCATCCACGTAACTTGCATTTAAAGTGAGCTGAGCTCGTTTTGTAACTCGCTCAACTAATTGCCATAATCTGTTGGGTAAAAGTCTCTATCTTTTTTTTTTTGTTTTTGTTTTTGTTTAAATTTCATTGGAATCGGGTTTTACATGCTTTGTTTTTACACAACTAATCGGCTTAAAGAAAAAGAAATAAAAAGGATATGGAGAAAGAGAGGGGGCAAAAGAATAGTGCACAGTTATGCATATTTTGTAGTTGTGCCAATTGACTTCTTAGACTGGTGCCCGCTTTTTCACTTGAATGATTTTTTAATCCATTACAAACTATAACAGCTGCCACCCACTTACTGATAAAATTAAATTGAATACATATACATATAAATGTGCTACCCGCAGGCGTTTTAATTGAAAAACTTTTTGCATCATTATCATCAAAGGGCTAACCAACTGAAACGGGGCAAAAGAGAAGGGGTGTATGTCCAGTTGTAAGTCTGTACATTACTTACTTCTACGTCATGTAGAGACGTGACCAGAGCTTCACGTTTGTTCAACCCACTTGCAACATTTGGCAGTCACCTTGGGTTATTAATTGTTTGTTAAGCCCAGGCAGATACTTTTTGGCAGGATTTCAATCAGAACCCAGACACAACTACAACAGCAATATGAGCTTCACATTTGTCGACATATGCTTGCTGCTTTTGCTGTTCGCCAGTCTCCATGTTCAACAGCATTTACTGAATTGCCATTTAGCTTGCACTTGACTTGCACGAAGTTAAAAGTTTTCTCTTTTCTGATACCCTGCAAATGAAGAAATTGTCCAATGGGGTATTTGTCTTGTTCTAACGAAAGCAACAGGCAGATGACAAGGTTTTAAGCTTACATAAAAGTAAAATTTTACAAATAGGGTTGGCATACATTTTTGTACATGGCATTCATAAGTTGTCCAAACTTGACGTTCTTATGTGCTCGGCTTAAGGTTGTCTCTGTTGTGTACGCACACAGAAACGCACACGCATCAACGCCCACAAACACGCACACACACTTGTCGTTTTACAGACACACACTCACACATGAAAGGCATTTTTCATCAGATTCCGTAAACATTTTGGCTCAGCTTTTTTGACACTGTTGTCGAGCTTCTGCAGTTGTCTGTTCGCCTGATACTTGAATTTTTTAATTTCTGCCATTTTTTCGAGATTTTTATTTTGTTTGAATGTTTTTTTTTTTGTACATCTTCTTGCCAACAGCCCAACTCCCCCTGCTATCATCCAGAATATGTTTGGATACATGTTGCCAGTGGCGGCATACAGTGCGTATGATTGATGTTGCCTGCAACTGTTTGCATATGTTTCATTAAGTTATTGAAAGCTGGGCCTGGTCAGCTAGCAGTGTGTGTCCGATTTGACGGAGGTACGCATGAATGAGAAGCTTATCTTGAACGCCATTCGGTGGCAGTAACTGTGTGATTTATGCCAATCCGCAGACCCTCAAGTTGCTTTTAATTATGAGAAATTGTGCGCTCAACTGAACTCACTCTGGCGGAGATTCTTTGAGGCGCCACTTGACACAATTTATGATCAACTTTTTCTTTTTTTTTTTTTTTTTGCATAACAAAGGCTCACATAACAAATGACCAAAAACAAAAAAAAAAAAACCAACAAGAGCCTCTTGCGTTGGAATTTCATTTTTTCTTTATTTTTGCGCAGTGTTTTCTATTTTGGGAGTATAAAACCATTTTTTTTTTTTGGCTTTAATTTACGTCAAAGCTACTCGCCTGATAATTGAGTTTTCACGGTTTCGCTTTGTGCTTTGTAGTACTAGTAGCAAAGACTCCGAGTGGATGGATGCACTGCACCAGTTGACAAATGATGAACTCGCGTTGAGTGCCAGCAACAAAAGAAAAAAACAACAACAACAACAACAGCTTCAAATTCCTGCATACAAAACGAGCCAAAAAATAAAATGCATTTTAAAGTGTTCTCTCCTACTCTCTCTCCCCTTCTCTCTCTCTCCCTCTCTCGTTCTATGTGTGCTTTGGTGAATTCCTTTGGCAGCCACAGATGTGCACTTTCCCTAGCTGTTCAGAAAATTGTTGTCAGCGGATATCAAGTTACTAAGTAAAATGAATTGAAATAAATGCAAGCACACTTGTCGTACAGTATATAAAATGACATTTGCTGATGATAACAAATTGAAACGCAATATAAACATCGACAATTGTCGCTCACGTTTTGTTTACATTCAACGCGTATATTGCAATTCTGAACGCTACATAATAGATGGTATGTTGCTTCATTGTTTGCTCAATGTTGTCGATTGTTAAAAAGGAGTAGCTGGAATATAGTTAGTAAAATGTTTACATACCTGTGTTCAACTTCCTAACCAGTATGATATTATTTTAGTTTATTATAATCCATTTACAGAATATAACTTCAAGATCTAAAAGTTTTTGTAGGCCAAATAAGAGTAAAACAACAATGTGCATAATATTTGTAGATAATTATTTATTCATAACTTTTGTATCACTATCAAATAAGAGCTCTTACAATCAAACTATGGACACACAATGTGTGTGTGTGTTATACAATATGTAGAAATTTACGAGCTGGATTCACCAAAAAAAAGGTTCATATCCTTTAAGTAAAGCCGAAGTAACGAATGCGGCTTTTTAAAAATTCGCTTAGTTCATAATACAACTTGACAATGATAAATACATATACTATGAATATTATTTGTAGATTTATTTCATTATTCAATTTAATTGCTTATCCAACCAAGCAACGGGTTCTTCTTAGAAAATCACAATGAGATAACCGCTAGCTACGACGACGAGGACGACGAGGACGACCGATGGGTTCTATGTGCGACGGCCGAAGTGCTTAAACTGTGTCTTCCAACAACTTGGCCATCATAGTTGCTCGTTGCCAATGTGCGTGGTATCTGTTGGCAGCGAATGCGTCTATATAGATGGTACATACAAATAGAGAGAAAAAAAGAGTTGATTGCTGCTTAGGTGGCAATGTTAAATGCTTACTCACCTGCAGCGCCTTGCGCTTGTGATGCATCGATGAGTTGGAAGATGACTTGCCCTTGCCTTTCTTCCAGGAGCAAAGCAGTAACTCCTTCATGCCTTTACGAAAATTGCGACTGAGGAAGGCGTATAGCAGAGGATTAACCCCCGAATTGAAGTACGTGACCAGAAAAGTGAGCGGCGTTAGTAGCGCATTAAAATTGGAATCACCGCGATATGAACGTGACCTGTGAAATATATATATATATAATAAAACATATTGCATATGAAGCCATAGTTATATAATTTACGATGCTTTTAGTTTAAGCGGTTCTAGTATCTCTTCTAATCTTATAATTCTATGCTTTTTCGAACAACTTTTGAAAGTTTTGCAAACATTATTTCAACTACTTCTTAAACTTTTACGCCATCCAAACTTTTTTTTGCCAAGTTTATCTAGTGGCCGTCTATATTTTTAGCAACTGTCTACTAACTGTTGTCACTGCTCACAAGGTATTTAAATAGATTTCTACCTCTGCCAAAGTTGCTTGGCTCTTTAAGTGAAAAACATAACAGAGAGGAAGGGCTATGGGCGGATGTCATGTAAATACCCTAATGCATTTGGCTTACTCGAACCCTGTTAAATAAAACCAAATTCATTGTTAACTTAGCTAAGCGAGGATAAAAATTAATTGTTTATTTTTACCCTGCACAGTAGAATAATATTTATTTAAGGACATTAACAACCTTTTAGTGACATATACCTAATTGCAGGGCATTTAACAGTCAACTGCAAGTTTATAATGTTTTCAAACTGAACAAGTGCAAACTTTAATCCAACTGTCAAAATATACAGTTTTTTTCTTCAGTGTTTGTCAGTTGACAATTTGCAATGCAATTGCAAAAAAAAAAGTTAGAAAAAGAGTTGGCAAATAAATAACCGTGGGCGAAGTAGTGACACTATCCGAGGTTTGCAAATTTAGAGTCAAGCCCGAAATGTGTTTAAATGGATGTCGACCAGATGCCACCACATGAAGTAACTTGGCCGAATCTATGTAATAAGCCGACATTAGACGCTGTTGTAATGGCTGGCAACTCCATCAGTACGCAGCTGTGTCGTCGCCTAGCCTTGGCAAATGGTTCTAAGGGCTAATAATGAGCACGTGCCGCACTTAACTCAGCGTGTTTCTGTCTGGCAAAGCTTTAATATAAATATGGCTAGCAATAGAATAAGGTATGAGCATTAAAAATGGCTACGCGTGCCACTATTGAATGTGGCAATGACACAGTTCCACAATGAAGCGAGTTTCATTCAAGCCACTTTATCAAACTGACCATAATCGATTTATTAGGGTTATTATGATTGCTCAAGCAAAACTTATTTATTACCATTTTGTATATGTATATACTTATTCGAATAAACTAACTTTTCCCTTGTTATTTTAGAAGCTGTTGAATAGAATTTCTGAAACTGAAATTACTTTCTCATTGTTGTCGTTGTTGTCAGACAGTTAGAATATGGAATATGAAATAATTTCAATTGATTTATTGTTATTATATGTGTAAATCAAGAATCGCAAAGCATCGCAATAAATTAATCACAAATCTGACATAGACATTTATTATAATTGTATTGTAACAAGTATTCAACTGTATTCATTCATAATCTCTTCTCCAAATGTGTTAGTGAACAATTTCTAGACATAATTTATTATGCATGTATTTTGTATTGAATGTTTATAGCGTTGCCGTTTTGCTTCACGGCAACCAAGCCATTTCTCAAAAATTATAAGATCTAATACCATACATATAGGTAATATTTTTTTAATGGATGCTGACACAAAATAGCTGAAATACATTTTTCGCTTGAATTTTAGTTGGCAAACTATTACAGATATTTTTAAACGAGTATATTAATTATATATTTTAGCCCGTTGCGGTCTGTGGATAATATTTATATGTATGTGTATAAAATAATATTTATATTCGTTTGCCAGGTTTATCTGAACTTTGACTGTCGAAAGCGAGTCTTGAAAATTGTTGTTTAAAATTTGATATTTGCCATACGTATTTCCATTTCTCTTTTGATTTCGAATTTCATTTTTACTGACTTTAAGGCAGTGGCATTGAGTTCTGTGAGCGTTTAACTGGGCAGCTGTTCAGCTAATCACTGAACCATTGGCCATTGGATCTCTCACTTAAATGACCATAAGCTGTCGTATAATGGCCAAATCAAAGAAGACCCAACAAAATACGTAACTCACAAACAGCACACAGAGAAAGAGAAAGGCACAGTGTCAAAGGGAATACCAAACAATAACAACAGCTCAAATAGCAGAGAGAAGATAACAGCAGGGAAGGTGGCAGTAATAGGAGCATCTATAAAATAGCTTTTACATTGAGTTCTTTACAAATTTGTATTAGGACATTTGGCGCTTTTTCCTTTGTCCAATAATAAAACAGCTAATGGAATAAATAGGCGACCATTTTCACCAATAAAATGATACAACAAGAGTGAGATTAATATGGCTTTAAGGCCAACCTTGTTAAACAAACATGTATCAAGCGGGTAAACAAAGCTAATAGTATATAATTCTAAAAATGTTTTTCATTAACTCTTTAAATAAACAATAAATCTGGCAGTGTCCTGTCAAAACAATACATAAATTGCTCTATAAATTTAAACAGTTTTTAATGAACTACACTAACATAATACTTGATTGTTTGCTATGGATAAACTTGACTGATACTTTTGTCAATTTAGTGATAACTTAATAATATATTAAAATAAATTAAGTCATAAGCAGCTAAAAACTAAGGATGTCTAAGCTATAGTCATTACATGGATCAAGAAGTAAATGAAATCAGAGCCCTAGTTGTGCATATCAATTGAAGCAGCTGATTGACAATAAGTCTTCGACCACTTTAATAGACAATTTAGTTGTTAGCATGAGAATTATCTACAGCACGACAGATAGGCACTCGCTGTATGCAAATGCAAGTGTCAACACTGGTTGCATAGCATGAAGAAATAGAAAGAAAAAAAACACCCATTTGCGGTGGGATTGAAAAGGGGAGAAGGTGAATCTCGTAGTTGTACTTACCAGTATTGCCACATTTTGCGCGCATGATACGGCAGATTGCAGAGCGCGAATGTAAGCACAAATATTATCAGCATGCGAACGACGCCCCTACGAGCCCGTAGCACATTGCTCGATGAATGTGACATGTGTGCCGCGCCTCCACCACTACCACCACCAGCTCCACCTCCAGAGCCGCTACCACCGTTGCCCTGTCGTTGATTATGCGTGTGGGAGTGATGATAGAAGCTCGTTTTGCGACAGGCACTCACAATGGGACGATCCGCCTCCAGCGAGACCTGATCGAATAATGGATAGATATATCATAACATTCGACATATGGATACAAATAACATGGTACATTAACTGTTTGTCTATTCAAGCACTTGAAGCTACTAGCTACTGAAACGGCTTAAGGACTACAACTTTCAGACATACCCACCTTGCAATTATCAAGCTAATATATTTATTTTCGTTAACATATTTTTTGGCGTGTGTGTGTGTGTGTGTGTGTGAAGATGTTGTTGTAGTTGTTGTTGTCATGTGATTTGTGGAGAAGACAAACGAAATTAGTTTGTTTTTGTTATTAGTGGGAAAAGAAAAAAACCAAATAAAAGAAACAGGAGAAAGAACATTTGAACATAATAAGATAGTTAAACAGTTAGCATTGGTTTAAGGTATCATAAATAGGCGTTTAAAAAATGTTATTAACATACATAAATTGTTGTAGCTGTATATTCTTACATGGTATGTAACTGCTTAAGAATCCATAATAGCCATATTCCATTTTCATCAAATTATTTGGTGCACTACAATAGTTTCTTTTTCTTTTCTTTTACACAAACTTCCAACTAGCTAACCCATTTCAATCTCGCTTTTAGTGCATCACTGCGCATAACCAACTTATGTTTATAAATCATAGAAGTACGAAGTAGATATTGGCATGGCAACTGCCGAAGTTCTCTTACATTTTTCATTTTATTACCATCTCCCTTTCGCTGTCTATTTAACTTTGAAGGTTGGTTGAGTCAGGCAATATATGTGCCTGATGGATGAGCCACATCAAGAGATGGTGTGAATCAAACACATAATCATTTCTTTATTTGCCATTTGCCACAAACATGCGCAACTCAATACCTGGACAGCTTTTCAATTAACGCTAAGTGAGTGGCACGTGCAAATATTGCACATACGCCGCGTCGATCGACAGCATAAAGTGTGCAGCTAACTGGTCAAACTATTTCAACCCGAGCACTCTGGTGAGTGGCTTACTTAACTTTTGGCAAAACTGCAAACTTTCTCACTGATACGCTTAATGCGCTTTGACATCTGCTACAGTCAGGCATTCAGGCAGTCCTTGCATCCTTGCTTCCCGCAGGTAACGTCCAAGTTGAACGATACACAATTTGAGTTTAAAGTTGCGCTGGTTTTTCGGTCAACTTCAGCAAATATTAACTATTATTATAAGCAACAGCGATATACTTACCTACTTGCTACAACTGCCAGCAGCTTAAACACTGAAACTTGCCCTAGCAAAGTGCAACTCAAAGTGAAAGCCAAACGAGCTCTTTAAATTTGTTGCTAATGCACTTAAAGTATGAAACTTTTAACAAATTGAAGTTTTTATGGGGCAATGGCATAATTTAGGGACCTAAATCGTTTTTGATACATTTTTAGATCTTAAGTTGCCAAAGTTGGTTGCTTTGACTTTTAACAAAGATTTTTTGATAAATCTATATAATAAAATAGTTAAACTTAGGCAAACCTTTATACAATAAACCGAACAAAAGCTAAAAGCTCTTCATAGTTGTGGGCTTTTCACTTAATTTAAGTGTTGCACAGTTTCTATGAAAAATTCCCAAAGCACTTTAATTCAAACTATTTATTCAAGAGGACGTCTGATTGGTTATTCAAATATCCAGTTCTTCTACACACACATCATAAATACATACATATGCTTGGGGACATTTTTTTGGTTGTTGCTTTGGCGGGAAGCATAGGGTCTATGGTACACCTGTGGCTAGTTGTTGGACTTACCTGACTCTCGGTGATGCTGACGCCACGCTTTTCATATTTACTGCTTTGTTTTCGTGACAAGGACGTGGAGCTAGTGCCGGAAGCGAGAGACGAGACACCAGCTGCCACCGCTGACACCGGCAGCTGTTGGTGGAGTTGAAGGTGGTGCGAGTGTGGATGCGGATGTGATGCGTGATGATGATGGTGATGATGATGATGATGGTACATGCTGTTGTGCATACTCAAACTATTCTCCTGGCCAGACTGATGTGGCTGCTGTTGTTGCTGATGATGTTGGGTCACATGTGGACTGAGACCACGTGAGCTGCGCCACAATGCTATGGCGATTTTACTATACAGCACCTGCAAATGCCATTATGTAATGCTAATTAGAAAATTACGTACTCACACACGAAAATATATTTTCGGAATGTACACAAGTACAAGCTATTAAACAAGAAAATCAGTCTAGCATGCTGTATTGCACACACTAAGAAATGATTCTATTGAATGGAAACCACGCTACACTTAAATCAAAATTCATTGTTTACATTTCATGTTGGAACTCGCACACATGGTAAGTGCGTTTATTCAATGAACTTCATATTGTTATACTTTTGCCAGTATGGAAGACATTTAGATTGAGTCATTTTTAAATAATATTTGGGCATAGAACTTACCGTCATGACAAGCAAAGGCATCACATAGAGCAAGACAAAGTTAATCATGTCAAGCAATTTTGAGTTAAACATTTCACGATCCAGCACACAGATTTCCTCCTCCTGACCATCCTCGGTGTGTATGTTCTTGATGGTCTTGCTGAAGACAAACTTGGGCGTTGAGTAGACAGCCGATGTTATCCAAACAGTGACAATGACCATCTGTAAGAGTTGGCTTTTTGGTTAAACAAGTATATACAAACACGCAAACAATTTCTATAATTGATTTCAAAACACAAAACATCATTTGAATGTCTTTATGTCTATGTCTGCGGCTATGTCTATGTCCATGTTCATGTCCCCATGCTAGAGTTTAATTGCAGCTATTGGCATTAACAAACGCATATTTAGTTTCAAATAGCTTCATTCGCTCCATGGCCTATAGGCACAACTGCTCCGCATTCATGGCCAATTATATCTGACAAAATGGGTCAATATTTATGCCACACTCTGACAGAGTCACTGAAATGATGCGTACTTATATGAGCAAAAGGTTCCAACAACAACAACTTGCTTCTCCCCGCCGTGTCTCGCGGCTTGGCTTTGCAAAAAGTTTTACTTTTTGAAAAGTTATTGGGTGGCTTGGGTTATTAAGCCCCTTGGCTCAATGGCACGGCAAATTTTGTTTTTTGTTTCGGCTGGTTCTCTTAAGTAAGTTCCATTAGTGTGCAAATTGCGGTCTAAGTGAACAGAAAAGTTATAGAAATTAATATATTCCAATTGTGTCTGCCTAAATTAATGATTCCTTAAAAATCTTCCCCATTTAAACATTAAAACATGCTAGTAAAACTAGTGATCTCACTTACTTAACACAGAAACATTTTATTTCGATTTACGATTGGGTTCATAGATACTTAGAAAGAGCTTTTCAAGTGAACAACCAACATTTTATGACTTATATAGTATATATGAGATTAAACGTACTCTTCCTATCGCTAACATATTAATTATTTTTTATTGACATCTGTTGTCGATGTTTGCCAGTTCATTTCAATTTAGTATACCTTGAACCGCCGTAATCGAAAGTACTATTTTAGTCATAGTTATGAATATAGTAGTACTTTTAATTCTGTGCCTTGCTTGGCAAGTTAACTCTGCAAGTTCTGAAATAAATATAATTTCTAATATAAAGCAGTTGCAGTCAAAATTGAAGGTTAATGTAGATGGTAATATATATATATATATTTTTTTTTTATTTAATACAGCTACGAATAAGATTTTTATTATAACTTTCAGAGAACAGAAGACAAGTTGACAAATTACAAGCTTCCAACTGTCTAGACTTTGGTAACTCCTCAGAGATCCAGATGTTATATCTCCCAGGTGTTGGCCCATTCTCGGCGCTCTGTGAATCTCGATTTCATGGTTCCGGCTGGACGGTCATTCAACGTCGGTTTAATGGCAGTGTTAACTTCAACAGAAGCTGGGTCGAGTATCGGAATGGATTTGGTGACATCAGAGGAGAGTTCTTTATAGGCTTGGAAAAGCTATACAGAATGACATCAATGCAACCTTATGAGCTGCTGGTTTACGTGCGAAGCTTTAGTCTTGTTAGCGAATATTTTAAATACTCAGACTTTGCTGTTGGAAGCGAAAAGGAAATGTATGCATTGAACCAAATCGAATTTGATAGCTCGACCTATTATCCTAATGGTCCCATGGAACAAAGTATTGGCCAAAAGTTTAGTACATACGATCGAGACAACGACAACTATTGGTTTAATAATTGTGCGGAAGAGTTTAAGGGCGGATGGTGGTTTGATTCATGTGAAAATACTAGGTAAGAGTGTAACGCATGAAACTGTTCAAAATTGGATTTGAACTATGTATCTCTACTTAACAGTTTTGCCAATTTAAATGGAGAATATCTATTCCTAAAAAGCATTAACGCTGCACCGTTTGGCAAGGGTATTCACTGGGGAAAGTATCGTGAACCACCATATAAATCGGTTCAAATGATGATTCGCCCCAAATCCGAGAATAGCCCAAGTACTTAACCTATTGGCACAATCAAATTAATACTATCTATTTTCGCATTGTAATTGTCATAAGAAGTGCAACTTCAATACAACTCAACTCAGCGTTTTGTATTTTAAGTGACTCATGCCTTTCGTTCAGGTATTTTCTATTTTTTTCTATTTTTCTAAGTAATCAACTTTTCCCCTAAATAAATGGCATAACGCAAACCATCAGCGTAAACGCTTCCCGAATATTTGTTTAATTTGGGTCAGTGGAATAATCATTAGAAGTACATTCATTAGTTTAAGGTTTCATCTAGTTTAATAAACTACTATTTTTTTATAGATGGCCATAAAAATTTAATTTGGCTCAAATGGAATTAGATATTTGTTAGATAGTAGTCATACCCGCGATATACATCGTACCAATAATGGTGCACGACACATAAATATTAACTATAACTTACCCTTAGTCGTGCCGCAGTAAGGATTTGCTTGCAGGTTATCGGATGCACAATTGCAAAATATCGCTCCATACAGATGACGATCAAGATAAATATTGATGCCGTATAGCTGAGCGAGTGAACAAACTGATACATGCGACAGAGAAACTCGCCAAAGACCCAACTGCAAAAATAATGGATACATATGTATATATATAAAGAGAAAAAAAATTTAAAGATTTAGGAATTAGGAAATATATAAGAATTATGTTATTATATTCCCAAATGCGATATTAATTCAAATCAATTATTATTATGGCACACCCACTAAAAACTAATGCCGCATTAAGGTGTCACTTATATTTAATGTTACAAGAGATTTTCACACTTTGCCTTCGCTTTAGTCTTTTCATTTTATAAATTTATACAGAGATAAACATTTTTTTATTGCATTATTCGGTCTGAAATTTCAGCCTTGGGCTCATTGTGCTTGTAGGATTAACACGTAATTCTATTTGCTGCGACCTGCGACGTGGGAAAGCTAAGAAAGAGACTGTAACTAAACGGGACTGGGCACAGGGGAACATTGTTTGTCGTGCTTTTGTCGTTTGATTGTACTTGTTTTACCTTAAGTTCTGAAAGTATTGAAAGTTTTTGCTCTTATGGTATTTGCTACAGGTGCAAAGAATTAGCAGTAATCTGGCACTTCAACATGCATTAGCGGAAAAGCCTTAAATAAGAGCTTTATAACTAAAAGCAACGAGGTAGCTAGTGCAAATAGATTATGCTAATACATTTCAAAACTCAAACTTGCGAAGTCTATCACAACAATATGAAACTGAAAAGATAGACCTTTTCATAAGTGTGATAATTGAGTGACGCTTGGGCAAAATTGGACAGATTTATTTAGACCATGCCTCAATTGGTTAAATTAATTATTGCCTGAACTTACAATATACCCAAAACTGGTTTAAACAGTACAATTTGTTAGGCGTTATGCGTTTATATGATTGATGGATGGATGGATATTTAATGCATATACATTTTTAAATAATTTGCTCAAAACAAGAAATAATGTTTGTTTTGATTTATTACAAATGTTTGTACATTTGATTTGTGTATGTAGAAATATATGCCATTCTTTCGATAAATTCATATGCATTTGTTGAAAATATTGTTTATTGTTTGCCTTCATCTGATTATTGACTTATTCACCTAGAGCGTAAACGAGCGTTCATCACGAAACAACAAAACTCAAACAAAACCAAACAAATAGTGAAAACTTGCAACGTCAGCAAAATGCGAGTAACCTAGGAATGTAGAACGTTGATGTTTTTCAAGAAAGGTAGACTTAAAGATACCTTACAGTTAAGCGTTTTATACGATACCAATAAAGTTATTGTGTAAGTAGTATGATTTAAAATTTGAACTGAGTTGATGTTGCTCATACGCCATGATGCGGCGCATTAACAAGAAAGGTAAGCAGGAAAGCTGCATACTTGCTTTGTCAACTATCAACTATGTGCTTTGTGCATTTTGCAAGATTTATAAGCTCAAAAGTAAAACGATAGCAAAACGGCTGTTTGGAGAGTATGGCAAAATGAGAACTAGGCTTTTGACTGATTGTAGAATTATAAATACTTACTCACTTTTATACTGAATTAAAGTGTCATTAGCACTGAACAAACAATATGCATATGCTGCTTGCTGGCCTATGTCAAACTCTGGCAGAGCTGCTCTTTTCCCTTTGGCTTAACCTTATTCACTTTTGCAAATAAAAACACAAAATGGTTGTTCTGCTTCTGACAGACAGGCACACAAACACAAATGTATGTTGCAAAACTATCATTTGTATGTGTTGCAAATTTACAAGTCTAAGCGTGCCATTGTCTTTTTTTGCTATCCAACTGAATTGCAAAACTCTTTGCTCAAAAAGTCGCAACAATTATACGCTAACAAATTGTAAAACAATAATAATATTTACTTTTACTTGCATTATTATTTAAATGTCACTACACTAACCGCGTAATAACAGCATTTCTAAAAGGCGTACACCATTTCGTGTTAGTGTGTATATGTTTTAGCGTTTTAGCATTTGTTGCAGCATACGGGGAAGCGTTGTAATGCATAATGTCGACGTTAATTAAAAATAACTTGGATGGCTAACCACTTACCTGTCTATGAGATAGATGGACAGATTCTGCATAACGCAAAAGAGACCCACACAAAAATCAGCAAATGCCAAATTAGCTAAGAAAAAATTGGTTATGGAGCGTAGGCGACGCGACAGGGTGACCACGAGTATAACAAGTAGATTGCCTGAAAGAAGAAAAGCATAAAATATATCAAAAATGTTGTTTTAACAACTGCAATAAGAAAGCCAAAACCAACTGGGAGATATGAAAAATGTTAACAAAATATTTTGGTAAGCCAGTTTTCCGACTAGCTTTCATATCGGCATTGGCCAAAAAGTTTTGCTCGATGGCAGGCAGCCTGCCTACACTGGGGGCAATAACTTTTGGCAGGCAGTGTACAGGCAGTGGATGACAATTTTTGACGCTTTCCCTCGACGCTTGGTTTAATGTTGCGTTGAAAGTTTATTTTAATTAGGAGTTTTTGCTCCTGTCACAACGCACTTTATATCTTTCTCTCTGTCTCGATGTTTGTTAGCCTTAGTTAAATGGAAGCCCTGGCAAATGGATTTAAGTGACAGCAGCCAAGGTTCTATGATATGTGGCTTTCAATTGAATTGAATGTGCAGTCAGTTAAGCTAAATGCTTAAATGTTCAAATTGGTTTAACTGGTTAGTAAATTTCTAGATAATGGTTTGACAAAATGTTGAGTTTTAAGCCATACAAAAATGTAGATAAGATAATATAGTTAAGCAATAAAGTTTAAAATTTACTTTTAAATAAAAAATATTAAATAATAATATTTTTGATTATCTTGAAGCAGAGGCATATAATATATTTTGTAGTTACACAACAATATACTGCTCGTTATATTTGTTGAGTACACTTAAGAATATAAAATGAATGTTCTTCATATTCTCAGTTATATGAATGCAAACTCGAACAAACGAAACATTTTCAAACATACAACTTTGCAACACATTTAACAATAGCGGATCTCCGAAATGGCTTTTATTAGTCCGTACTCTACAGTTGGATAACCCTTCTCAGCCTTGAGTACATTCTGTTCGGCTTTGTTCCGTTGTGTGTTCTGAATTGTTTGAAGTAATTAAAAAAGTTTCGCTGGAACCTTGTTTTTTTTTTTGTTTATTTTGTTGATTTTTTTCAGTTAAGCGTGTGCCTGCAAACAATGCACACATGTACATTTTAGAATGGAATTACAAAAAATAATAATAAAAATAGTAATAATAAATAAAATAAAATAAATAAATACAATTTTTGTCCCTTATTGTGGTTGGGGTAATGCATAAATTTTGGAAAAATTTATCCGCCTTTTGGCAGAGCTCTAATTAATGTTTTTTGGCTATTACGTTGCAAAAGCAACAGCAGCAGCGGTTGATTTCTCTAGTAGCGAATTGTTTAAAATTTACATAATACGTTTTCATTTCGCTTTTATTTTTGTTTTGGACGCATGCCAAACCACAATGTTGCAGTATGCGAGAGGTACAAAACAATAATTCAATAATTTGTATATTTTTTTTCAGAGTATATTATTGGAAAATTTTACATGTATGATGGCACGTTTTATGAATTTTTAATTTAATTATTTATAAAACATATTGTTATCTAATATCTAGTTTGCTGCCATTGAATAAACTTAAAGCTTAGCCAAGCCTGGGTTTAACCATGCTTCGTTAGCCATAACCACAAGCCCAAACAATTTGTCATGGCCTTCGCCTGGGGCTTCAGTTACCAGCCAGTTCTGGCACAATCGTTAGCCAAATGCGTTTGGGGCTATGAAGTTTATTTGCATAGGTTGAAAATTTGCTTCGCTGGCAGCGGTTTTGTATTTAACCAGGTGACCTGGCTGAATGTGTGCTTTTACTGGTGGTGTTCAAGCCTTTTGGCATTGAAGCTAAGCAAAGCTCTTAGGCAGGCAGCTTGAGAAGGGGAGAGGTAGAGCGAGAGAGACAAAAAAATATGGTGCAAGAGATATAGAGAAAATGGAAAAGAATCCAACAGAGGAAAAATTCTAGCTATTATTAAATTGCAAGTAATGCATAATAAGTATTTTCATTCGCAGAAAAGCAAGATAAGATAATTCGCAACAGTTGGCGCTGGCCATGAACACAGACTTTTCCCGGAAAGTGTCTCGTGTAGGGACCCATTTGGAATAATTGCATCAATTAGTCATTGGACATTTGCTTTATCTGGTCTTAATTACACAATCATTAATTTTTTTCCTCAACAAACGCCATATGTATGTATGTCAAGTTGGCATTAAATATGTTTTTTCAGACATTGTGTAATTAAACAATTTCGGAATGTTAGCAACATGTTTACCAATTTCATTCAGACAGTTAGTGCGTGTAGGCAGTCGACTTGGCCAAAACATATTAAACGCTGTCCCATAAAATTTGCAACTTGCACTTGTAGTTGTTCTGTGTTTGTTGCTGCGATGACACGACACTTTATTGCCCTTTGCCTGTTGCTCTTAAACATTCACAAGCCGTTGGAGACAAATCGTCCCTAAATGTGTGGGTGTGTATGAGTGTGTGTTTTACCATTTGCCACTAAATGCTGCATCCCTGGGCAGTCGCTGGTATGCCCCTGGCCTCTCATTTACAGCCATCGTCGCTTCAACAACCAAAACGCTTAATTTAATGGCAAAGGATTTGCTTTTAAGCTTAGCTAAATAAACTTAAGCCAGCAATTTAAACAAACATAAAATGGAAAAAAGAAAAAATAAATACACTTAACAGGATATATTGGCAATAGAGTAATGTATTAAATATTTTAAATATGATTTTATAAATAAATACAGTGCGACTTTGCCAAATTTCGCCACGACAACTATTTCGTTTGCGAAGTAAAGATAGGCAGGTCTGTATTTTGTTTCAGTATATACTCTTCTGAACAGCTGTATTGCAATTATAAGAATTGTGTGTAACTAGGCTTATGTTAAGTAGGGTCGTACTGTATTTGTTAAAATTTTATTGACATGACAAGAGTTGAAAAGATCAAAATGATAAAAATGATGAAAACTGATTGACTGAAAAAGTCTAAAATAATACTAAAGACCATGTATAAACAGGTAATAAAAATACGAAAAATATTTATTGAAAAGTCTTTAACAATATTAGATATGTCAAAATAGCTTGACCATTTAAACTGGTGTAAGAAACGATAGTGAAAAACAAATTTAAAATGAAATTCAATGGCAAGGAGTGGTTTCTTTTGTTTGAATAGCCAATAGATTTGCCGGTCACACAAACCGCATACTGCCAACTTTTGGCTTAAGAACTAAAAGGTACCACAAAAGCCACAAGCTCAAAAGTCGGTCAAGCGGTCCAGCCACAAAAGTGTCCTTTTGTCCCTAACCATATCAGTAGCCATGTTTTATGGATTGCTGTAGCTTTGAGTAATTGGCAAGTGAACAGTTAACACAAACGCCATAAGCAGCAAAACACAGGCAAAAATTAAAGCGATACCACAATAAACATCTAAGGGGATGTCAGGATTGGGATCTATACAGGGACAAACTATGAGCTGGTCACTAGATGGTATGGATATAAATTCTTACTTACCAAAAAAACAACAGCAAAAGACAATGGTATAAAGTGTGATAAATATGATGCGAACATCGGTGCGATCAAAGATATATTCACTGGTCTTATCCGCTTCCTCTTCCTCTTCGGTCAGCTCTAGAGCGGTGGTTGTCGACGGTGGTGCTGTCGATGGTGGTTGTGGCTGTGCTATTGCCACTGATGTCATTGTTGTTGTCTCATTAAAGGGTAATTCGATTTCCCTGCCGCTCACATTGATTGCCAGGCTTAAATCATTTTCAGTCGCCGACGAGCACAAGTCAACTAATATAATGAACACCAACAGAAGCAGAATCAACATAAAGTGCCACTGAAATCTATGGCTGTGTATTCTAACTGTTGGCTGTTGTTGTTGGGTGGTTTGTTCTCTTCGTTGTAGTTTTTGCTGTTGCTCTTGCTGTTGGCACTCTCGTAAGCCGGAAATGCTATAATTCGTAGTTGCACAACGGCTTCTGTTAGTGTTGTTGCTCTTTTGATTATGTGCCTTATTGCTGTTGTTGTTGTTGTTGTGGTTGTTGATGTTGTTGTCATCATTATCGTCATTATCATCGTAAGCTGCTGATATGTTTGTGCGGCTGTGAGTGTTGCGCTCTTGTTTATTTTCCCGCCTCTGTGCTGCTTCCGTTTCCTGTAGACGATGCTGCCGTTGCTGTTGCTGTTGCCGCTGCCAGGAGTTTGCTGTCGATGCCGACATCCAATGCTGGCAACGGGCACTCATAATGCTAATAATGCGCTGCAGCTGCAATAAAAGCGAGCTGCAAGTACAGTAAGCAAAGAGAAACCCAATTAGAGCAAGGGAGAGGCAAAATTGGCGATAATCAGTTGCCGGCGGAAGCAAGCGAAACCATCCAGCACTTAATTGGGATTAAAATTTTCTGAAGCAACAGCAAATGAACGAACCGCTTGCAAAATGAATTTGTAAGTTTAAAATTACCCATACGCAGTGTGATCATTTTTTTATTAATAATAACAAGCGAGGAATAAAATAAATAAAGAAGGTTTCATTTAAAATTAATAAGACAGTGGGGAACAAAATCATTAGATATGTTTGACTTAATATGAAGAAGCCCCATATTTTGTTCATTTTTTTGTTACATCAGTTTATTATTGCTTTTGCGCTAATGGCAATTGGTATCTTGCAGTCATAGGTTGCACCTTCGAGTTTATATTTAGTTTTTATTTTGATAATCACTTCAAACTTTGTCAATAGCCAATTATGCATCTGTTTTCACAGAGTCTATATATCAAACACACAAATCCAACTATCAAAATAATAATGTGACAATTTGTTGGCATTGCTTTTCAGGTGTTTTTATTCATGCACAATTCAGCCAAATGCCTAATATCATCACTGAAATATGTACTCTATTCATATAAAATACAACCTACTATATGGCGCCGAGTTGTGCGTGTTTGTTGTGCATGACAATTCAACAGGGCTTTAATTACTTGATAGCTATTTGTGTATGTTTGTGCCAGTGTGTCTCCACGTGTATGTGGAAAATTACACGAGTCCTTATTAATTAAAACACGTACACAACAGTGGGGTTGGGGGCGGGACAAACATTGAAGCGGGCAATAATCAAAGCATCCTTGATGCTAGGCGACACAAATGGCGATGGCGATGGCGATAGGACATGGTGAAAAGATAGATGAAAGAGGCGCATTCGGGGGAAGCAATAGAGCACCTGCACTTGATGCACTCGCATAATTGGCAGCGAAACGTGTCGCATATTAAAAATAGCGAAAATGTGAAACACAAGGGGACAATGCGATACTGCGAGAGAGAGGGAGAGAAAGATAAAAAATATATGCGTAAAAAATCTAATATAATACTACTTCAACAACTGCTAATGTAGAGTATTTATTATATACTTTTGATTTGGGTTTGCGCATTGCTGCAAACATGTTTCAATTATGCTCATTATTAAAGGCAGCTTAATTAAAACAAACACTCAAGCAGATGAGCGTAAAGAGAACGAGCAAGATGGTCAGTAGAAAAGTTGGATTGTTGGCTAGTCACGATTTTCCCCATCAAGTTTAATTGCTTTGAGTGTAGAAAAATAAATGAACGATGACTTTGAGATACATAAGACAGACAAGATCATATACATATTATGTATGTTGCTGATTGCAAATACAACAATCATTCAAAACTTTTATCAAGCAGCATTGATTTTATCCAAGTTTGATAAGCAGAAATTCACAACTATAGTTAACCATGCATCTTTTATCATCAAGTTTTGAGCTGCCAAAAGAAATAATTCATTAGCTGCAGAACAGCACTTTCAATAAAAAGCCATAAATGTAAGTTAAAGTTTTGTGCTCACGCTCAATTAAAGGCCAAAAATCTGAAAACAAAATAAACAAGCAGCATTCAAAAAAAGAGAGAGAAACGTATACAAAACAAAGCCCCGAAGTGGCAATCAAACACAAAACGAAGCGTGGCAAAACAAAGTTTTTAGCTTTGCAGCAACCCATCAGCCCTCCCTTTTCTGACACTTTTCCTGGTCCCCCCCTCTAAATTCTTTCCCATTATCCAACACTGCACTTTGTCGGCAATTGTAAGGGCTGCATTAAAAGTTGTGCCAATGTGTCTGCGCATTCCAGCAACAGGATGTGGGTCAAACAGAAACTACTGCAATGAAGGTAACACTTAATTGCCTTAAACTATAATTAATGCCATCGGCAGAAGCGAAAAGGATCTGTATTGCCAAAATATTTGGGGGAACACAGCTTTAAACTATTTAATAACCTTAGTTTTAAGTTTAGCCAATTAATTTTATTTTATTGACAAAACGGTTTTAATGGATATTTAAAATAAAGTTTAAGGCATAAATGCAATAAAGTCGAATAATAAGCCTTTCCGTCTACAAAAAAAATCAATTCTAATACTTAAAGTCTTAAAATTTACGTGGGCTAATCGAGCCAATTTTTGATGATGATCTCGTATGGAATTGGCTGAATTTGTACATATACTTAAACAAATATTGACTCAATAATTATTATTCACTTGATTGGGCATGTTCCAATGCTTTTCAAACATAATCTGATTAAATACAATATTTGACCACATCAAAGATACGTACGTTACATCATTTTCATTCTACCATATTCATACTTTTGTTTATCTACTATTTCGTCCAGCCAAGGCACAAGATGAGAATTACAAAATGCTGGTTGGTATCCGGCATATAGGCATGCCACAGCTGACATTGGCATCTAATAAGCATTCCAATGTCGATGTCGATTTCGATGTCGTTGCCGAATCGCTGCAGTTGGTTCTTCGTCAATATTTGGCACAAACTCAACCGCGCAGTTCTTACAACAAATCCCCCCGCCCCTGCAGCTCTATCTTTGGCAAACAAGCCGTCAACTAATGTCAAATGCAGGTGTTCGTGGGAGGTTGGACGTAGGGCCTATGGGTTCAGCTTACCATGAACTAAGGTCCTACTGCACAAGTTCCACCTGCGGCATTGGTTGTGGGCTTAGTAGCAACTGAATGTGGCAGGCATTGGGATTAGTTTGCCTTACGTTGCCTGCCACTAAGCGATTTTACATGCTGCTTGAGTTCGCATTTTCACGCCTAATGGCATTTTCTGCATACAACTTTTCAACTGGCAACTAGCCAAATGCAGCACCATGTACAATACACACACATGGAATGAATGGCCAGCGAATTTAATGAAACACATCAGAATACTCCCACACTTCATTTACCTTTTATAAAATACTGAAAACTAGCAAAACTTAAACTGCCAATTCCAAAATACTCTTAAAAATGGTTTGATATTTAAGCCTTATTTATAGAAACTCTGCATTGTTAATGATTGTTTGTTAAGCCTGACTGTAAACAAATTATTATTTTATATACATATGATTTTGGTGCATTTCTGAAGCAGCTTTTAATTTTTTTCACTCCTTTCAAATACCATTCTGCATTCTGGCTGGATAATTAATTCATCGTATTTTTTTTGCACATTATTTTTGTTTTTAACAAGTTTTTTTATGCATAAATTTCGCATCTGGTATTTAATTTTGATGGCTTTGAGTGTTGACATTTGACTTTTGCAGACGTCCATTGTATTTTTTTATCCATTTGGCTGTCTCCATGAGTCTGTTAATGACGATGTTCAATTAATTGGAAGACAAAAAAATATGTTCTGGTTTTTGCTATATTATTGTTTTCGCTTGAGTATTTTTAGCATTTTTTTTTATATTTACATATTGCTAAATGTGTCATGTTTATGTAACTCGTATTTTTATCTGCCTCTCGTATGTACAATTAAACTTTATGCATATTCATCTGTATCTGTGAATATGCATTCCAATTAGCTGAAATGTCAAATCTCTATTTGTGTAATGTTTTTTCTGCTCACGCATATGAGCTTAAATAGAAATTTCTGTTAGTTTAGTTTTGTACTATGACTATTATTATTATGATTGCAAATGTGGCAAATTTGTATGTGAGGCTAAGAGGCTTAGCCGTGTTGCCATATGCTACAGCGAGCACCATTTTAACTAATTCCTTGACTTGCTAAACCAACCAAGCAACAACAAAGATAACAGAGACACATTGATTGTGTGCCAGTATACACAAGCCCACTGCAAAGATGCCTCTGACAGCAGCTGCTCTCTAAGCACCTGGCTTAGGTTAATAGTTTGTCTGAAGAAGATCAGCTGGCAGTGGCGACAACGTTCGCAACGGAAAATTGTTTGACGCTTTAATGAGCCAAGTTGCGACAAAAGAGTTAGCTTTGGTGAGGAGTTTTAAGGGGGTTGTATTCTGTTTGTTTTATGCCAGGCAAACTAAGCTGGCACGACAAATGGTAGATGACAGTCGCCGGCGTTAAGCCAGCCAAATTGATTTGCCTGATTCAGATTTAATTAAAAAGCAGCTGCAAGTGCAATGAAAACTTTACTCAACTTGCAACCGATTTCCCGTACATTTTGAGAGACTGTGTAAGATAGCGTTTGGTTTTTATGTGTACATAAGGCAAGCAGCCATCTCGAATTTCGACCAAAACGGCAGGCAGGCATTAAAGCAAACTTACTGATGAAGACTCATTTTAAATGCAGCCTCAACAAGAGACAAGCAACAGCAATGAAGGCACATCACAGAAACAACCAACCATTACACTGTCAAAAATCATGTTCCTTCTGTTATTTACCAATAGGAAGACATTTCTTATTTAACAATTATTTATTGATTTTATATGAATGTACTTTAACGCATTAAATAGATTTCGGACGTGAGTTTAAAGGCGTTTGTTTTAGGCCCAATTGCCACTTTTCACTGTAATTTTTGTCGACTTTTAATGCGCAAAAATCACGCAAAAACTGTAAACCAAATGGCGCATGCCTTGGCCAATTTTCTTTTGGGCGATAACAAACGCCAAAAAAAAGTCATTACAAATTGTATAAAATGTTTGGCAGTTGTTAGTGTTGCTGTTGTCAACCCGTCCTTCATGTCAGGGATTGCAAAAAGTATCTTTTGCTTTTGGCCATGTTTACGTAAATTGTGCAGAAGTACGAACATTAAGAAGTAATTGAGTGTTCTCTCCCTCTCTTCTTTTTGTATTTTGATCTATCTTTCTTCCTGTGTGTGCAGCATGTAAAGTATTTTCCAACAGAAGTAGCTTAAATAACAAAAAAATTACGAAAAATTTAAGCAGACAAAATGCAAGCAATGGGCAAAAATAGACTCTTAACTCTTATACAGTGTGTGTGTGTGTGTTAGTGTTTGTGTTAAAGGGGGTAAGTTCTCTTCCTGATAGCTTTGATTTATGATTCGTGTTCGTTTTTTTTTTATTTTTTTTTTGGCTACCAACCAAAATCGATAGCAATAGTTGGCAGTCAAATCAGTTTCCTATTAGTGGGTGCAAGGTGTGTTGTTAAAACTTGTATGCATCTGTTCGATTCCAGGAGAACCTCTTAAAATACCTTAAACTTTAAATCGTGTGAGCTTACTTAAATTATTAAAATAGCATAGCAATTTTTTTTATTTTTTTTTATTCGATTGTTTGGTTGACTTTTTTAAAAATCGTTTAAAATTTAAAAGCATTTTTATTCTAACTAATCGAGCAATAAGTTTTGCAATTGCATATTTTAAATACACAAATATTTTTTTTCTTTGTTTTCACAACTTTTGCATATTTCTCTAACTAACCGCTTCCCTAGAAAAAATCAAAACGATTTCTCGGAAATTGTGACCATACTAAAAAAACATTTGTTAAGATAATTGCTTATGCTTAAAGCTTTTAAATTTAATAGTTGCTTTTGAAACATGTAGGAAATATAGATTTTTATAGTATTTATTAATTGAATTTATTAATTACATAATTTAGTGGCATTTTATTTGGGCTTTTCAGTTACTCAAATATCTGTAAACACCTTTTCATAAATCATTTTTGATTGAGTAATCAGCTTATGTAAGCAGCCTAAGAGCTTTATATACAATACCCATCACCTTTCCAAGGCTATCGTGTTTAAAAATAAAGATGCATGGCAAAGCCTTCGCACCTTAAGCAAACAGGACCTCGAGCGCCAAAATCGAAAGAAACGAAAGCAACGAATTGCTTGTGGCAACAATGCTCTACAAGTTTCAAGTCGCATGTTGCACGCTGCCAATGCCAATGCCATTGCCATTGCTGATGCCGATGCCGATGCCACTGCCACTGCAATTGCAACTGGATGCCAATTCAACTCGGGAACTTGGACAAACAAATTGCCAAGCAGGCGACTGGCCAATTTGTGCATTGGAATTGCAAAAAACGCAAACGCGCTAGCGGCAAATATGGCTTGTGTTGCATATTTATGGGCGCCACGGCAATTTATATGGCTCAAATGGCAAACAGCAATTGCCAAACGTCTTTATCGACAGTTTTCATTTAATTCCCATTAAAGTGGCGTTTAAGCTGCCGCAGATTTATGTGCACGCTGCCTTTCAGCGCCAACCAAATTAGGCGTATTCTAGTAGTGAAGGGAAAATATTTGTAATATAACAAATGTAGGAGTAAATAACTGCACGTGCTTAACACTCTTGTTTTTTTTTTTAATCTATCAAAAAAAAAAGCCAAGAGGAGATAATTTGTAATCCACAAATGCAATAACACATTAAATAACATTACACTTTATGCCTTGAAATGTTATTTAACGATTCCATAAAAGTAATAAACAGCTTGTATGTGGTGTATATAATCTGTGAAATCTTTATCGCACACATACATCCACACACATACAGACACGCACGATATAAGTTTGCTTCCTTTGAGCAGTTGGAGAAACCACAGCAATTAAATTGCAATTCAAGTGTTGAATTTTCAAAGACCACAAAACTGAGACAGCGATAGCAGCAACAACAATAGCAACAACTATATCGCTATGCATCTGCCACTTGACGTTATTTGCGTAAACAAAAGGACAAGGCAAATGTCAGCAATTGTCAGTCAGGACGGTCGGGTTAAAGGCAACAAAATGGGCCAAAGAGGCCAGGCCCGTGCCAGCCTCAATCTTTGCCTGTTGAGTGTGTGAGTGTCATGACATTGCCCTTAGCACTCTGGCTGAGGCACTCGATAATTAAAATATAGCCCTTGGGTTGTGGGTCGATTGGGTTCGGTCGCCTCTGACCTAGAGACTTGACCCTCATCATAAATCTAGCTGGTGGCCATGCATTTATCAAACAATAAATCTCGAATGCACTTTTCGAACTAGTCTATTCTATTCTATTTTAGTATGCCTTTTGCCAAAATTGAATTGTGTGCCATACACTATGTGTACTATAAATCTTGATTCAATCTATTTATACAGACAACTGTGCTAGATGCAGAACAATTCCAGTTAGTTAGAAGAGATTAAAGATTAAACATAGTTCACGCTTACGGCAATCGGTTATATAACAAGTTTATCTTTGTAATTTGTATATATTTTCTCAACCCATCTCATTGTTTATAGCCATTATTTCAAAAGAATTAATTGGTTGTATTCATTTCCAATACTCGTCGAAAAATTGGCCAATAATAAGCAAACTAATTGGCAATATTTGGAATCATATATATACCCTTAACAAAGCTGAAGGTCACACACCGAATACATATATGAATGAATGTATGTGAATGTGAAATGGACTGAAGAGTTGGCTGCAAGGTGCTGCTTTGAGTGCCAACTATTGGTCCTTGTGAGTCGCATATTAATAGGCCAGTTGGCCACTAAAAGAAAAGTGAAGCTCATTAATTAGGCACAAGCAATGGCCGCAGGACCTTGAGATTTCTCGAAGGCCATTTATCACGCTCAAGTTACGGTTTCGGTCAGCGTTTGACTAAAAACATTGCAATATAATTATGATGACAATGATGATC
The DNA here is from genome assembly GCA_035044725.1 of Scaptomyza caliginosa. Taxonomy (NCBI): domain Eukaryota; kingdom Metazoa; phylum Arthropoda; class Insecta; order Diptera; family Drosophilidae; genus Scaptomyza; species Scaptomyza caliginosa. Next base: position 29,494 of record JAWNNR010000013.1, on the reverse strand, counting down.
AGATGAGATAATAACAACAGCAACAAAAAAATAGAAAACTTTACTGCTTTTCTTAAGAAAATTAATCAAATACTTCAAGAAGGAAAGAAAAATAAATGAGAGAAAGAGAAATTAAAATAATAAAAATAAAGAACTTTTGTTCGCCATTCATTACGCGTCAAGGCGTCTGGAACTTGGCCGGCAACAACTAAGCGAACTTTGACGAGACAAAAACCATAAAATCCATAACGAAGGCGTTGCCACATGAGTAATGAGACTGTGGCAAGAGAGCAAAAGATGAAGTGTTGCTGTCCTTGCCCTCGCCGCTAATCAAATTGCAAATGTCGCACATTAATGCCGAACAATTTGCACAAAGACAATAAAGTCACGCATACGCCGTGTTCGCGCATAGTTATATACATATTTGTTATATTATGTGTGTGTTTGGGTCGTGCCAAAACTTCAAAACATATACATATGTACGTCTACGTGTGCATTTGTCTGTTACCACAATGATAAGCGCAAACGTGATTGACAAACAGACAGCTTCATATCCACACTAAAGACATGGGTATATCTAACAATCCCGTCGACGACCAGTTTTTACGCTCCATTTGTGCTGACAGTGAAACGAGATGCTTTACACATCGTTTTATTCAATTATTTTTGGCTTAACACCTTCAAATGATAAGCCTCTGGGCATTTTCAATGTCTCTTGTTACCTGTCCACACGCTGTCAGCGTGAAGTGTATAACTTAAGATATATTAATATCAACGTTATAAAACGTTGTTTACATATCCAGAATGTAGTTTATGGAAATGCAAAATACATGTTTCATTTATAATATTTAGCTTTTTCTTGCAGGATGGCATTTACAAATGACAGAGTATCATGCCACCAATCATTGTGTTATCTTTCACCTGTCAAACGCAGCTCACAAGTCACAAGGTTTATCGAGAAAACCACACCGCATCATTTGTCCCCCGTCAACTCAACCACCCCAGACTCAATCTGCATTTGCCGTTTTGTGTTTGCTGCTACTATCTTACTGCCATAATCTTATGCCCTTGTGGTATATCCGTTGGCCATCACCTTTAACCAAGTGCCTGCCACAGAAATACACGTACGATACAGACACACACACACACACACTTATACTTATGTTTATTTGTATTGTTACCATAATTTTATCATCTTAACAGCATCTTCATGGAATTTTCTGTTTATAATGGCTCAAACGGGCGAAAATTGATTTTGTTTCACGCCGTTCGTTTATTTTAATATTTTTTTAGCTTAGACAGTATATAAATTTTATTTTTTGCAGATTTATCTTTGTTTTTTGTTTATATTTTGCACCTTAGCGTTAAATTTAATTTATGCACCCGGGACTTCAAGCCACAGCGGAAAATGTGATTTACTCTCTGGTTTTATGATACCCACTTAGTTTTCTTCTTATTTCTTATTTCTTACCTGCTCTTATTTTACTAACCTAAATTTATGATCAGGTATAAGAGCCGCAAAATTTATAGCCAAAAATGTGTATCGTTTGGCAAGAAGCTTCCTTCTGTCGCAGAATTACATTTTTTGCAGCTGACATCAGTGTAAAGTTATTGAAGCATTTACTTTTAAGAAAAATCAAAGCTTACATTTTACTTCTGCTTTTCATACTTTATTTTTAAATGTTGGTCTAGGCCTGTCATTTGTAAGTTTAGCGTATGCTTTTTATTAAAATAGTTATTTCAATAATGGTTAAGCACCAAGTAAACTTAACTAATGGCAGCTTAATAGTTATAGCTTTGATCTGTTATAATGCAAACACTTGAGAGACTTAAGTGCCAAATAAATTAATCTTTGGAACAAGTTAAAGAGCAAGCATTAATTACCCTCCATTGGAGAAGGAACGCGTGTCTCAAGTGCATTAAAAATCGCCCAATTGTTGTTTTTATTGGAGAATATATTTTAATTATAATAATCAAATTACGCTCAAAGTGCTTAATACAAACTTTGGGATAAGCTGCCAAATGAGATGATTTGTGGGCATCGATTAATAAAGACAACAAATCATTTAATTGGATATTTATAGATGGCGCCAAAAGACTGAGCCATAAAATTTATGAAGTCATTTAGCAGGACAGTAAACGTTAACGTAAGTAAAATATTGTCCAACTTTCAAATGTTGGCAGCAAGTTAAAAGAAACTTGTTGAAGGAATTGTAGAAAAAACTTTAAACGCTTTAAACACATTCAATTGATGTATTTAAATGTTTTTTTTTAAATTTATTTTCAGCGTTATATAAATTTAATATATTTTATTTTTTAGTTGGAGCCACCTGCTAAAATAATAAATGATATGCACAATTTTTGGGGAATTAATTTAGTTTGATCAAAATTTGTGCCAAAAATTACAAAAATGTTGTTTACAACCAGTGCCAACTTTGCTTAAAACAGTTACGACCAAACGGGTGTTTCCGTTTCCGGTTGCCAACGTTGTTTTTTTTTATTGCCGGCTATCTTACTGCCCCGGATGCTGGCTGGCTCCCTGGCACTGGCATTAAGTGCAGCTCACACTTACCACAAAATACATCGCCATTCTTTCCACCACACACACACACACGTATATTATTGTCATTTAAAAGATGTGCACATTCTCAATAAGAGTCCCGTGCTTTGGTAAAACAGCTTGTAACAATTTAAGTATTTGTTGATCTAGGATATACTTTGGAAAGTGTATTCAGGCGTTGCGTTTAAAAATATTTTTTACAAATTTCTTGTTGCCTTTGTTCACTTATTTAATTTTTATTTATCTGGCCAGACGTTGCCGCTTGTTTCCGAATTTTCTTTAGCACTTTACGCATTTTTCTCTTTCTATCTCTCGCTCTTTTTCTCCCTTTTACTTGCCACGTGTTGTAATTGATTTTTACGTGTTACTTTATCTTTATTTTACTGTGTAAATGAATTTTTTAATTTCTGCCATTCAGGCATTTTACGTACAAGTATTTTTCATAAATAATTTTCAGTCTTTTGCGGTTTTTTAACTCCGTTTTAATAATGCAAAACGATTGAGTTTTGAAGCATTTTTATATTGTACTTTGCACGATTTTGTTTGGGCTCTCACCCAGTTCAAATATTATCTGAACATAAGGTTTTTGTTGGATCTTATAAGAGGCTTACAAATAGCATTGCAGATTTTTAAACTACAGTATACAAATTTAGAATGTGGTTTTAAAAATAAATAAAATTGTTACAGACAATGCTAAACATCTGTGCATACATTCGATATTCGATCAATATCTTATGATTTTGTCTTTCTATTTACTTTTCTGCAAATGACGTTTTACCAAAATTCAATCCTTTCCAATGCTTGCATATGTTTGAACAATTTGACAGACATTTTTAGTCATAGAATTCCTGTGTAACTGCTAGCATAACTTTGTCTAAAATGTTTTTTCAGCTAACACTAAGAAAATTTTAGCCGAAATTACTTGACTTGCCATCAGTTTAGCTTTTACATATCTCAATAGTTGTGGGAAATCAATGGAAATTTTGTGGTTTTATTTTTAGGTAAGACAATTCTGAAAGGTAGATTGACAGCAGATAGAATAACAATATTTGTTTGGCTTAAATCGTACAAACAGTAAGAGAGATTGGGTTAGTAAAAAAGTATAAAATTAATAATTGATACGAAATTCAGCAAAGTATCTGCAGGTTATAATAATAACTTATTTAAGTTGTTTTGTTACTTAAGTGTCATCAACGCATTTATAAACATACATTCTGAAACGTTTGTCTTTTGGTCAACATTTGGCAAAGTTTGCAACGAATGCCGTTATAGACCAGACAAATGTGTCATAATGTTGAACGGAAATTGTTTTGACATTTGTTGTGGTTGATAAGCTAGTTGATTTCACATATCCGTCTCACTTACCACGCTTCTAACTTTCTTTTATTCAGTTGTTATTGCACCGCAAACTGTTATTTCTGTTGTCTTTTACATATTACTTTCGAGCTGTTTTCTCCTTTTATTATCTGTAAATGTCTGTGTTTGTTGCATGTTGCATGTTAAGACACGAACCCGCCACAAACCCTATAATGGGTAGTGAATCCAACTGTCAGGTGAATGCAAATGAGTTTGACTCAGTTGACAGAAGATGCAGTCGTAACTAAAGTTAACACACTATTGATTTATGTCAGACTTTGGTTGACCCGACGTGCTTGAGGGTCAAGTCTCTAGAAATTGACCTTAAATCGTAGGTAGCAACTATAAAACGTGTTGATAATGCTCTAAATAATAAATAAATCAAACAAGTAAATACAGAAAAAAAATACAATTGCATTACGTACAAGGCAAGTTGTTAAATGCCGCACGCTATTGTGAATATATTGTTTGTGTTTACTGAATACCAAAGTTGAGCATACACTTATTTGCTGGGGTTAAAGGTAGTAAGGGGAAAGTGTAACAGAACTAGTCAATAAAACATCAATGTAATTTAAGGATGGTTAGTGCAACTAAAGGAAAAGTTATTCAGTTTAAGAGAATTTAACAAATTTCCACTTGTTGTTCAATGCAAACAAGTGTGTAAACATGCAGTTGGTAAAGACATATAGTCATTGTCGAAATATACAATCTTCTGTTTCTAATGTTCAACATAATTCACACACAACTTAAAACAAGAACACAGACTTGTTAATATGCAGGGAGCATATAAACATGGAATACATTGGGCTTGTTGGATTCGAAGTCCGAAGACCTCAGTTAACCAAACATAAAACAACATAAGTACTAACAACTTTAAGAAAAATATTAATGTTTATTTGGGCCATTAGACAAACGGGCAGGAATAAGAGCAGCAAATATGATAAAATGCTAACCTTTGAACCATAAATAGTCGCTGGAATAAGCTGCTTTTTAGTTGGATTCCTGCAAACAATAAGCCAAAAGTCACCAAAGTTAAAACGATTTAAAGCGGCGTCGGAGTCAAGAACAAATTACAATAGACTAAGGCACAGGTAAGCTTGTAATTGGGTAAATGGAAGTAGAGAAAGTGAGTGAAATTGATGGGAATGGAGTTGATGGAGGGAGGGGCTATCACACCCACATTACCATGCAAAACATATGCAAATCACAACGATACATTTGTATTTCCCTCCTCTATGCTACTATGCATACTAGTAGGTGCATAAAACTTCTCCCAGGCGTATAATTTACGACTAAAATATGCAACAGCCCCCGGCGAGTTATATGCAAAACGTTATTCTAGCAAGCCAAAAGGCTTTGGGCAACCCAAAAAGGAAATAACTGAGAAGGGTTAAATGCAAACCAAAAGCTAGAAGATTTAAACTTACCCTTAATACATACATTTTACAGTACACTTTAAAGGTTAAATACATACCGGGCATAATTAAATTTGAGGTACATTCATAGATTACGAAAGTGACTATTAAATTGGAGATAGCAAAATATCTTAAAATTCTTGGTCGGTTCTTACGGTGTATAAAGTTTAAAGAGTAAGATTTGTAACCTTTTTTTTATTTAAATGTAGCTTAGTAGAACTTCAGCTAGTTCTTGTAGCTAGTTTTTTGGCACAGCACAGTGAATTTTAGCCAAAATAATAATAGAGTTGAGGACAGCAAGAACCGAGAAAAAAAATAGCTAAAAAACAAACCTCAAAGCCAAAGCAAATGCCCCTTATTGCCACAGCAATCTCGGCCATAGAGCGGAAACGGAAATGCGTTGTTATGGCTGCACTGGCATATTGACTTTTGCGGCTTCCACAGACTAGAACATTAGAACCCGAAGCTCGAAGCTTGGAGAATGAGGCATAAAGCTTGAAGCTAGGGAGCTCACTTGGACTGCTTCGCTTTTATTGTCAGCTCGAGTAGCAAAGATATTTTTCAGTAAATTTATCTCATTGCCCTGCCGCATCCCAAATACAAACACACACACACATACACTGGGTATTAACTTTGGGGCATTAGAGGCCAAAGAGCAGAATAATGTTCCAAGAACAGTTCGAGTACAAGGCTGCGGGTTTCTCGCATTGCTTGGGCCTCCAAGAGTGTTATATTAAAAATTCCACAAGTGCAACAAAACTTGTGTCGAACACAACACACAACAGATATAATTTCCAGCTGCCGCAGCGATTCTTAAAATTCAACAAACACAAAAAAGTGCCAGAACTTCAAAGCGTCCCTTTACAGCGTGTTGCGAGCTGTGCAAGGATACATGCTTTCTTTTGTGCTAGGTAAATGATTGCTTGTCAATTAAGAATTAGTTCTTGCAATTTCTGCTACCGAGTATCAAAGTATCGAATGAATTTTAATTGAATTAAATACTAATTAGGTTGATTCCATACTGATTTATAATAAAAAATGTATTACATAAAATTATGTATATATATTGGTGTAAATTATTTTGGAAATTTTGATTTCTGCAATTAAATTAATATATTTTTTATCAAGTCATTTAATCAGCAACAAATATTAATGTGCTGCTTAAACACCTTACCAATTATTTAATTGCGCGATGAAAACTGAAGCTTTGTCCGAAATTAATTATAATTTCGTTCAACAAATAAAAACAAGTGTGAAGGAAACGATGGCAATTTAATTTTAGCTGCCTGCGGAAATGTGCAATCACGTTAAGAGCAGGGTAAAAAATAAAAAAAAAACAAAATCCATAATGAATGAGTCAATTACTTGAATCAGCGAGGCTGCCAAAGAAGAGCAGCGGAAAACCGGAGGAACGAGCTTCATTTAAAGCATCCCACTCAAGGGACTCAAGTAAACTCAATCAGAGAACGTCAATGGAGGTAACTAGCAAAGTTGACAATGTTTGTCATTTACGCTACATTTGGTTGCATCCATTGAACACTCATCGCTAATGCCTAAATCAAATGAAAGAGCCGAGCGAGGAAGCAAGAATGTGGCTAGTAAACAGGGGAGGAATGCCCGGAAATTGACGGAAACGTGCTCGATGTGGTTTCGAATGGCTTTCGGCCAAAATCGCTTAAACACAACATTCAATTCATGAAATTGATGTTCTGTGTTATCGACTACTTTATTTAGGGATTTTTGGTTTTTTGAGCCAGCATGGGAATTTAAGTTAAGAATCAAGCTGTTATTTAAGCAGCTATAAGCCTTGTAGATCTATTTCGAGCACTTAATGAATTTCCTACCATAAACAGACAAGATATTTATCAGAGCACGTTGGGTTTAGGATATCAGCCAAATGATTCGTTCGAAAGTGGCATCTGTCTGAATTGGATTCAGTTTGAAACTTTCTAAGAATTTTTTTCTTTGACCTCAAAAGTCCGAAAAGAAGCTTATAAGGGTGGGATAATATAATGCCTTAACCAGTCTTATTTAGGCCATAAGCATGCGTTGCCATAGCATGAAATTGATCTTAATGTTCGGAAAAATACACAAGTGCTTAACTCAATAAGCCACCAACTATCATCATTAAGCTCAGAGATATGTGATGACAAAACTATTTGTTTTACGTAAGTACTACAAACAATAACGTAATTATTCTTCACACATGCTTAATGGCCATAAAATTATGTCACAGAGTGAGTTATTAAGCTTAGTGTGGGAAACGTCTATATTATTTTACTTTGAAGAAAAATAAGATTTAGAATTTATGAGCCAAATTAAATGTATATAAACGACTGCACGATATTCTGTAAACAATGGGATACTCATATCAATGATTGATTATTTTGAAATGCAAACGAAATACCTTAGGTTTGTTATAAGAAATATATATTAAAACGAGGTTGAAATGTTTCTGTTGAGCGTTATGTGTCGGCATTACAAATATCATTCATGCTAATTTAAACAAAATAGGCTCGTTGAAGGCCTAGCTTATAAGAAACCCATGTTTTTGGGTTTGAAAGGACAAACAAATTAGCTTAATGAACCTACGTCTGTCTGTCAACCTTGTGGCCTAGTCTTGTTCTGTTCTTTTCTTTTCTCTTTTTTTTTTTTTTGGTTACGCAAATAATAGCAAAATTTGCTAATCCAAACACGCACAGCAATCTAAGAAGAAGTTGCACCTGCCGCAGGTAAACCGCGCTCCTAACAAACCCATTCTGCTTCGCTTTCTGCCCAATTATTGTTTGCTTCAGGCACAGACAAAATAAACATTTTGTGTGGCAGATGATAATCTTGAAATGTGCGCTCGAACAATTGAAAATGTTTTGACAGCTCTTTGAGCTCACATTTTAAATGGCTCAACAAATTGAAAGCTTCACATTTCATAAATTGTTAAAAAATTAATTGAAAAACTCGTGCGGTAGATGGGCTTAAGATAAACTAAAGTATTAGCACATACCAAGTGTTTGAATTTCTTTTAATTTTGTATTTATTTTAGCTTGTGCTGCTGCTGATGCTGCTGACAGTTACAGTTGCACGCTTAAGTTGCTTGTCGAGTGCGTTTTGTACTTGCTTGTCCTTTGTCACTTGACGTTCTCACTTTTGCGTTTAGGTATTGTCTTTTCGGTTGCCAGCATTTTTTGCCTTGCTTGGCAGCAGCTTCAGCTGCTTGGTTTCACTTTTCCTTTTTGATCTTTGCACTGGGAAAGCTAGTTTTTCACATGATTAAACATGCAAAGCGCAATTCCGAATGACAGTTTTTTATGCATGACCAAACTTTTAACTTCTTGGTGCCTTTCACTTTGTTCGGTGCTTTGAATTTCATTCAACTTTTTTTTTCATTTCTTGAAATTATTATAATATATATATTATTTTTGGTGCAGAATGCCTTTAGCAATTTTAAGCAGCTGCAATTGAAATGCTTTACTTAAACTAAATACAAATATCAAAAATGTAATGAGTTTCTGTTTGCTTTTAGATAGTTTCCATGCACTGCAAACGGCTTCACGCTTTGTTCAAATACAATATTGTTCATACGCCATGATGTACCAGTTGATTTTTTATTTCTTGTTGGTTTACTAGATTTAAACGCATGTTTTGGTGCAATTTGCACGATACGTTTCTAAAAATACCCACAGCAGTAAAACAACAGATGAATTTTAGTTAAAAGCAACGCCTTCAGGTTTGTGTAAGCTCTAATATGCCCGGTCGGCAACCAAAAGCACTTAAATCATTTATGCGAAATAGTTTCGTGCATTTGCTTTGCAAATTGATATCCTCAAAGTTAATTTGCATGGTAACTGACAACGCTACACATTTGGCAATTTAACTTGATTTAATAGTTCACATCAAAATAATCACACCAATTCAGGGTCTTAAAAAATCGATTGAGCCAAGAAGCACATATGATATTGCTCGATTTTATAATTCATTTGTAAAATTGAATTTAAATAAAACGTCTTAAATTTGTGTTATGTGTTATTTTATTGTTTTTGGGTTTTTTTAATATATACATATTTTTATTAATCAATTTAATTTTGTAATTATAAAGAAGCATTAAATTAATTATTCACAAGTTTACCTTGTAATACCGTTAAAAATTTTATTTTAAACTTAATCTATTATAAATCTCAAAAATCCACAAATCGTAGTAGATTTAAGCTTTATCTTTAGACTTTAACTTTATAAATTGTTGTGATTTTTAACAGAGTATTAAGCACATAATATTATTTAAAATATGCAACACGTTACATCATTGTTTATTTGTATTATTTTTAATCTTGAGAAGCTTATTTTGTTTTTAAAAATGTTTATATTTTTATTAATGATAAGTTTCGAGTTTATTTATTAAGAACAATATCCAAAGAACAATTATATTCGAGCTTGGCTTTAATTCATTTTATTTTTTTATATATTTTTAATTGTGTATATCACTTCATATACTGCGCTCTTAACACTTGAGAACCAAAAGTTTAACAACACAATGCTTTATTTATATAAAATCCGAAAACAGAATCTGAATCTGTTCTACGCAATGGAAGCATTGCGTTCGATGTGTTTGAGTTGTCGCGGCAGACTAAGCGGCTGCAGATACGTTCAATCGGAATTGGCGTCACTGCGTCCCGACTGTTAACGATGATGCTATGTTATCTAGCTGTTAGACAGTAACAGCGCTGCTGTAAGTTAACAGAAAGTGTTGCTGTTAGCTTTCGTTTTGTTGTGGTAGGTTTCGCATTTTGTTATTGCATTGAACTTGAACTAGATAGTCAGAAAATTCTTGTTCTTGCTCCTATATTTTTCTTTTGTTTTTGTCTCACATTTTGCCGGCAATGCCGTTCGCTCTGCTGTCGACGCAAGCGCACTACTCAGAATGGACAATTTTTCGTTTATATGAATGAAATGGATTCTTAAGATTTTGAGTGAATTTTTGTGTTATTTTCTTAATTTTTTTTAAGCAGTTTGTAAAAAGTCTACATCTTGATAATTTATACCATGAATATACAATCCAATATATGCAATTTTTGAGTTTTCCCCACCTTTCATACTGTATAAAATGTTTTAGAAGTTAAGCAAAAAGTCTTAAAATTCATTTGACTTGCACAACTGATTCCAAAACTTGTAGCTTGCGTCATCGCAAACTATTTTTAGTGGAAAAGAAAAATATATGTGTGCTTTTGTTGCGGTTTTATTGCAACTTGCAACAACAAGTGGCAAGCGTGTGTGCACCTTCAAAATCAATTTGTAGCTCGAAAACTATTACCGTGCAACGTGCGTTGCAGATCAACAACAACAAACACATGCACATCTACTGCATGCCCCAAGGGCCCGAAGTCAGCTCAGCAGGAACACACATGTCTGGCTGCTTCTCTGTCCGCCTGGGGAGAAGGGGTTAAGAGCCACGAAAGGGGGCGTAATTAATGCAGTCGCATGTGCAGAAGTCCTGCAGAAACAAGAGTAGAAGCACAACATCAACACTGACAGCCCCAAATGAGCTAAGAACATTTTATAGACATTGCCATTAAATGAGAATCAGAGAGGCGTGTTGGGGTTTTGCCGGAAGGGGCTTAGTTTGAGCGCGTGTTGGGGAAAAACGAAACGTGTTTATTGCCAGAATTTTCAGAAGCAGTTGCTTAACCAGTTTATGTTATTTACTTTTGGAAGACTCGTTCAAATTTTTGATATGGATCACACATTTCATATACACCATGCTAAGTCCTTCAGATAATATTCAGCTTCCTAATTACAATCATAATTAAACACAATCTATTCTAATATTCCTTGTTAAAATATTTGCAAACTTAAGGTTGCAAACTGCATTTGCTAGTGATTGTGAGTTGCATAACGCAAATCCTTGAGTCAAGTGGCCAACCAACGTGAACTTGACACTGAACACTGAAAAGAACTAAAAGTCCTTAATAGATGTATGTATGGCATGAAAGGAGCTGAAGAAGGTTAAATGCATATGCATGTGTGCATAAAGGCTAAAACGATGCTCCTCCAGTGCACAACGAGTTGCTTGCATAAAAGTTAACAAACAAAAATCAATTGGCCATAGAAACTGTTAAACTTAGTTCACCACCATCAAGTTGCGGGGCACAAGTTCAACAAGTCCCATGCTCAACATTGTTTGATAAGCTATAAGCCGTAAAACTAGCCACAACGTACAGTTAACCTTGCCTTAACACGTAACGTTGCATGGGTTGAATGATAAAATAAAATGAAATTACATATTAAAAAAATTGGTAATACAATGCTTGTAGCAGTATTATTTAAACTGTAGGTTCGAATGTTAAAACGCTTTTATTCAACGCTTAAATATTGTAGAGGTTTTTAAAAAAAACGATTTAAAAACAAAGCTAAGCTTACTTCCAACAAACAACTTCTCGCTCTACTCTCTTATGCTATAAAAAAAAATCAAACTGCAATTTAAATCTTTTGTTTAATGGTCAAGTTCAAGAGGCAAAGTAGTTATAAGTCGCAGGAACATAAAAAACGAACGTGATTGGTAGTTCAATAAAATGCGACCACACAAAGCTGTTGAAAAGTAATTCGTGTATGTATGTGCTTAGATTGGGGCTTCTTTGGGGACAAAGTGCGAGCAGAGTGGACGTGATTGCCATTAGGGCGGTATAAAAATCTTTAGCCTGTGAAATTGGGTTTGCGGCACCTTAAATAAAAATTTTATTTGCCACTATTAAAGTGAATTTGCAAGAAGAAAAAACGACCGTAAACATACAAAAGAACACAATCATAGCAGGAAAACATATATGTTTAATTGTTTAATTGATAAGTTAATTGATTTTTGTTTGAAAGATTGTGGAAAAAAATACAAAATGTCAGCGTTAAAGGTTGTGAATGAAGTAGTAAAATCAAAGCACTTTTAGAAAAGAACAACACTGAGTAAATATATCAGGAAAACACTTAAAGCATTTAAAGACGCGTTATTAAAAATGTTATCTGCACACATACATAATTTTTTCTTGACTTTAACCCCTGAAGATAATTCACTTTTTTAATACACTTTAAAGAAAATACGAGCTTAGCTTTTTATGGATTTCACTTGATTAGAAATTAGTTATACAGAATTAGATATATAACGCCTTGCATGACGCGCTTCATGATTAATACTAGACAGAAAAGAGCCACCAAGCGACTCTTAAAACAGGCCAAGTTTATGAGCTATACAACTAATGAAAGACATATTATAATAATTTGTTCTATTTATCTGATTTATTGAGTGCACAAACGCTATTTTTAGAATAATTCCGAAAGTTTACTACAAATAAATACGCGTTCCCCTATGCTAAATTTAGCAAATATATAAGGTACAAAACAATCTTTAAAGCACGTCTTTGTAATAATAACTTTAGTTGTTAATCTAACAAAATGTTTTTTTTTTTAGATAGCTACAAGTTGTCATGGCCTCGTTAACGCCTTTTACCCCAATTAAGGCAGGTAGTAAAATAAAGTTTGGCGCGTGAAAATGTTTAGGCGTTACGTCTAATGAAAAAGTATAGCCTAGAGTGGCATAAAAATGTCTATGCCCGTAAGCAGAACAAACTCTTTGCTCTTCTATGCTAATCAAATGCAACCGTGAGAACAGAAGCAATGAAGGCAGAAACAGCAGCATTAACAATCATACAGATGATTTGCTTGGTCCAAAAGTTTGTCTATTGAGCCTCTGGGAACATGTTTTGATAGCTTTTTGTAGCTGTGTGTAAGTGTCTATCTGAGCCTGGCTGTAATGCGGTTATCCACAACTCTCAATACTGTTTTCTCATAGCTTTTCATGGGCTTTTTGTTGGCTTTGTGGCATTGCCTTAATTTCTATCTGTAACGCCTGGTGGCATGCGGCATGTGCCACATTTGCGACATTTGCTTTCATTTTGAGTTTGATATCTTGTTTGTGCTCTGTATCCGGTGTAATTTTTGCCGCAGCTGCAGTATACGTTGTCTCTGTTCAACTTCTTTACCAGCTCATTTAGTCCTGCTTTCTACCCTTGGCAAAAGTTAAATATAAAGTGAATATCAGTATTGGCAATAATAAAAATAAGTTTTTAATGAACGTAAATAATAAATCTATATATCTAACTAATAAATTTTATTATCACCTTCAAGCTTTCAAATTAAATTATTTTCTAATAAACGTATAGCAATTTCGGCATAATTTAAATTAAATTCTTTAAATAATAAGCTTGCAGTATTTTTCAATTCTATAACATGTCCCGTACATGTAAGTATTTCTTGTTTGTTAAAAAGGCTTAACAAATTGGAATGCAAAGGGTACAAGGGTATGTTATTTTCGACCATTTAAAGATAGCCGCTCTCTTTTTTTTGTTGTTGTCAGCTTTTTTATTCCCACACACACACACACCAACACCCACACACACCCGCTAAGATATGTTTCTACATTTTGTGCATGCTTTTCGTTCATTGGCTTTGACGTTAGTGGCGGCACCGACAAAACAAATGTTGAAAGTCTAATGAACCCCTTGGCAAATTGCGTTGGAAATAGCAAATAGAGCGCAACATCACACAAACACACACTTACACACACATATATTGCAATATTCATGTGTGTGTGGCTATGTGTGTTATTTTGTTTGTTTTCGGCGGACAACATCTTTCGCGAAAAGATTCAAGTAGTGTCCTAGGCCTTACAAGCTATATGCATCAACTTTATCAACTAGATTTATCTGAAAAATTGGCCAAAAGTAGCTTGCGAGATAACACAGTGAAAGGGGAATGCATTCATTCGCATGGTAAAAATACCAGGGTTGCCAGAGTAACTTTATATGTATATGCAAGTACTTAACATTTCGAAGAAAATTTAAAAAAAAACAAAAAACAAAATTGTATTTAATAAAAAAAAAATTTAAAAAACGTTTTATTTTATAACTTATTAAATGGAAATTTTAAAGCATTTATCCTGTGCGTATATTAAAAAAAATTTTTCCAAGAAAAGAAAATCAACATTATTTTAGAAACAAACACTGTTATGACATTATATTTGAATAAACATTTGGTTATACTTTTCAGAGCACCATTAAGGCGATTATTTAAGAATTATTTAGTTTGAATAAATAAATGTAACCCAGCCTTGAAATAAATAAATAATATCCAACTGAAATATGTTGTCACTTCCAGCTCCATTGAGCCGTATTAAAATAGTATGCTGTTAAGCACAGTAGGACATTGTCACTAGCCAAATTTATGGCTTATTTATGGCTGAGAACAGCACAGCTTTTGTAAAGACAAACAAATATATAAGAACTGTTGCCAGTAGCCGCCTTTGACCCTTAGTTAGTGTGCGAGTCTATGTGTGCTTGCACGCATGTGGGCCATGTTCTCGATGTATACGCGCAGATAGTAAAATTGAGATATGTTTGAACATGTATTCTGGCAACGGAACTGGCCTTTTCCATAACAAAAGCTTACGAAATGCTGAAAAAACCAGTGAATAATAAACTTGTAGTTAATTGAACTTTCCCAAAACGAAAACTTTATTAGACAATCCACTGTAGCTTGTCATAATATGCATCAACATGCAGGTGGTAGCTTTTAACCAGTTAGGCGGCAAGATAGAGCATATATAGGAATTATATTTATGCATATACATATACATAATAAAAACATACGTTCGTTTGACAAACTGTATATCCATAGACTTTTAAGCTATCTAATGACTGAGTTAGATTAACAAAGACGCTGATTTATTTATTATACAAAAGATTTGACACGGTAGCTTAAGGTTTTTTTTTTTTGATTTTCCTAACAGTCTTACTAAATAAGCTTTTATCTTTGACGATAAATTTTGTCTGGCCAGAAGGAAAAGCTTTGAGGGATATCCGTTAAGGAAGGACAAACAGGATATATGCATTAAAAATGTATTATCAAGGCAAAACGCTTGCTACGTACACTGTAATCAGTAAGCTGCACATCCGTAATATACTTGGCATGTTCTAGACTCATGTTTGCCTCTTAGAAAATCTCTTTATCTCTTAATTGAACTATCACTTTGAGCAAACGCCACGAATTCAGCGCATAGCTCGTAAATGCGTTAGCTAATAACTCAATTGCCACACCTACACTTAGTTCGGCAGCTATTTGCCAAGTTGAATGTTTGGCTATTGCAAACAATTTAAAATTCAATTAATATTGCTGCAAAATCCCACGCAACGACAATTTGTAGGCAACTGGAAACTTGATAGCCTACGGAAATTTATAATTACAGTAAACTGGCAATTTAGGCACACAGGTGGGCGTGCCACAAGTTCAAACCGCCCCTCAAGGCACGTCGCGTGTCAATAACTTACAATTAACAAAGAAGGTGTTTTGGGGCACGTAGAAGTCATGGTCTAACTAACAAATAGATAATTATGATAGCACAATGTCAAGTGCTATTCTTAGAAACTCTCTTCAAGTGGAAGAGTTCATTGACTTTGTTTTTACAAAGCAGGCAAAGCTCATTTATATTCATTTCAAATGCGATCTTTAGCTCTAGTGTGTTGATAAGCATTATTGGGTACAAAATCTCAACATACAATGCAGCAAATAAATAAAAATATAATGTTCAAATCTCAGTTTAATCATAAGCTGAGTGCTTAAACTAAAAAATTTTGACAATGAGCAAAGGATTCACGAATAATGGGTACAAAATCACAAAATGTTTTTATTATCAAACGCAATCCTTTTACTAATAGTATAAAAACAAATATCTTTGTGTATTTGCGTATCTAAATCGCTGGAGAGTTCGAAATTCCACTTAAATTTCATGGGATTTGCTTGGCTTTGTCGAAGCAAGGGGAAAACTGTGTGCGTTGACAGCTTGGGAGACGCCTACAAGTATGCAATGCTATTTGTCAGAACTGTGATAATAGGCGTTGCCGTACTTCTAATCGCCTTTAATGCCAAGGGGCATGCAAAATATTGAACTTGTCTCAGTCCGTGTTTCTATGCTTTTCTTGAGCAGGGTTCATTGCACAGCTCAAAGACAAGCGATGTCCAAAGACAAAAAAAAATACAGACTAGAACAAACTTCGCATTGTGGTCAGGCCAAAGTTGAGTGGTCAGCAGTGAAAGAAAAAAGTCAAGCATTTAACTGGTAATGTAATTGCCGCATGCAAATTCAAAACTCTGACAGACATGTGCTAACTGGACCTACAAATTTGAATAACATTCTGCCATTTGCATTTAATAGCTAGACATCGGTTGAAAAGGGACGAAAATTAATGTAAAAAATAGGCACGCTCAACACATTTTTAAGTCATACTTGAAAGAGGCATATTTGCAAAAATGCGAATAAGCTTAGTTAGTGACATGAATATATCCTGTAAGCTAATTTGAAAAGTTTCTGCCTGAGTACAATATTTTTTTTAAATATATATATTTATAGATAGAAAAAGCTTATAAGAGTTTTAAGCATTGACAAAATATAAATTGGTAAAAAATATATCCACACTAACGAATAATGCCAACAAACTAATACCCTAGAGTATTCAAATCAAATGTGCTATGCAAAAATGGCCACATGAACGTAAAATGGCCATGCAAATGCCAATCAAAAAATGCTGTAGGGAATTCCAAGGAATGTGTGAATAGTAAACGTGCATAGTTTACGGAATTGCCATGAATCGATAAATGTGTGTTGATAGTTTTTTCCCTTATAAGAGTTTTGGAAAACGAGTTCAGTTGTAATTTTTAAGACACTTGACAAAACAATTAAAGATAGTTGCAGTTCCGACGTTATATTTATGCTTAATACACAAGACCCATTTTATATTTTATGTTTTCAAGAGTAAAACATGTAGAAAATCTATTCAAATGTTTTTATTTAAACAAAAATTCCATTCACTTTGCATGCTTAAAGCTTATTGTCTGATGGCCGATTAAGTTGAGGAATGCATTCAATACATATTACTTATTTTCACGCTGTACAATTCGAGTGAATGCTTTTAAAATACCACTTAAGCTAGCTTAGGTATTTCTTTCAAGTTATTGAAACTCAAAATAGTGACAGAATGCAAAAACATATTTATGAATATCTTTTTCGCACTAGCAGACACGCAGCTACCACAAACAGACACCTGAGATGACTGCTGATTATATAGTAGCTATTGCACTTTTGATACCTTCGAACGACCCTCGCCTTAACGTACGACAATATTGACCATCAGCAAGGCGGCAAGGACAGCTTTCCAAACGATTTACGAGGATGCACAGGATGTGCTTCACACAACTTAAGCTACTGGACAAGACTCAAGAGCTTGCCTCAAGTATTTGCAATGCTCCATTTATTAGTAATGTGTGTGTATGTGTGTTTGAATACGTGTATTGAGTAGATTTCTCGATGAGTTTACAATCTCTTAGAATTCATTTGCGTTGTGGATTTCCTTTCCTTTGATGCAATGTGTGCGAATCGGTGTTTAATTTCAAGTCTTGCTATCAGCCAGTACTCATTTGTATATGTATATATGTGTTACTTCTTTTTCTTGTCATCTTTATCTCCCTCCTTGGGGCAGGGGCAGGAGGATAAGTAGCCGCCGCTTTGCATGCGATCAAAGGCATCCATCGGATCGTAGTTTGTATAAAAGTTTTGGTACTTTAATTGTTGTGGCAAGTTGTGCATGAAATACAAACACAACGGCGCAATCAATGATAAAATGCAAGCAGTCTTTAAAAGGCCCAGCGTCTTATTCAAATGAGTACCATGCATAGGAAACTTAATTTTGAGAGGAGGTTTCGACTATTGAAAAGAGGCGACAAGAAAATATTTGATGTTTTTTAGTAATTAATTTTTGTTCTTACTTTTCCAGCCATCTCGTAAAAGTTATATTTATATTTGTAGCGTCTTTACAATTTTGTGTTAGCTGAAAAATTAAAAGTTTTTTAATAAAATCTATGAAGCAAACTTTGCTATGATTGAACCATCAGTGAGTGCTGGGATTTTAAGATATTTACTAAATAAAACTTAAATTTTCTTTCAATAATATTGATTGAAAACAAAACGAAAAACAGATTTTTGTTGTGCTATGAAATACACATTACAAATGAAATTGTATTGAGCTGCAAGTCGTCGGTCAAAAATAAGATACATTTTCCATTTTGTTGTTCTGATAAAGACTTTTGTATTAAGCTGCAATTTGCCAGTTTCTTGGCTAGCAGCTGCCATTAAGTGCCATTGGGTTCAAGTCATTGCACAAATCCCTCAGCTAACGTGATTTATTGTTGCATGCTGAGAGGCAGCCAATTGTTGTCGTCATTATGTGGGGTCTGCAATTTGCCAAACTTGTAGGGAGTCAAGAGTTTAATGGGCTATGAGTAGGAGATAGTTTGAGGCAGCAATTTCAAGTCAATTATTTTCTGCTTGACGAAGACTCATATTACGGTGACTGGCATTTAAGTTAGTTAGGGTTAAAAAATATGTTACTTGTTTAAGGTCCAAACGAAAACCGGCTTAAGCCAGTGAACTACTAAAAGTCGTTAAAGTTAGGCACAACAGCCACTGCAAAGACTTGAAGCACAATATTCAAATGGGGATAAAGAAAGAAGAAACACAAATATACACAAATACTGAGAGAAGTCAAAGGCAAAACATGTGGCTGACAAACGAGAAACAATGCTTACGACGCTTAACATGGCCATTTGTCTAAGACCGGTAGCCGAGTAATAAATGTTTGCTGGCAGTGTTAAAAAATACGTGGCATACTTTTGGGCAACGTGGCCAAGAACATTTCTGTTTACGTGGCCAACAAGCATGCAAAGTGACTGTGCGGCAGAAAAGTATGCAACAGCCAGCTAGGATTTTAAGGCGGACTGGGAATAAGTAGACTAAGTGCTGCAAAAAGTTCTTTAAACCACTCAATCTTACACTCAAGTCAACAGAATGCCCAAATTGTCCAAGTGCTTTGCCACAGACAGGTAACAGAAGCTTAAAATAATTAAAACATTAATTGACAAGCAGATACAATTTAAGTAATTAAAAGAACGGTAAAGCAGCTTCTTTTGGTGTGTTTATTGCGTCCCTTAAAGGGCATAGCAAGTTCGGTTATCTAAAGTTTGACTTATGCTTGCTGCAAGTGCCAAACAGTTGTTGTTTTGTACAGTCCTTTTTGTGGTGTGTAAGGTAAATTTCACTTCTAAAATCCAAGCACGTTGGATAGCCAAAAATAAACAAATGTTTTGCATGCGAAATGCAGTTGAAGTTCTAAATTCAAATTCAAAAGATACTTTTGTTTTGTGCCTACCCCAAAGTCAAGTTTTTTAAGAATAAGCCGCAGTAATTGTTGTTGTTGATGTTGTTGTTATTATGGGCAACAATGGAAAGTTAAAACAACAATGCTAAAATAACCGAACTTGCTATGCCCTTTAAGGGACGATAAACACACCAAAAGAAGCTGCTTTATTCTTTTAGTATCTGCTGTCAATTAATGTTTTAATTATTTTAACATTCTGTTGACTTGAGTGTAAAAGACTTTGAGCACTTAGTCTACTTATTCCCAGTCCCCTTAAAATCCTAGCTGGCTGTTGCATACTTTTCTGCCGCACAGTCACTTTGCATGCTTGTTGGCCACGTAAACAGAAATGTTCTTGGCCACGTTGCCCAAAAGTATGCCACGTATTTTTTAACACTGCCAGCAAACATTTATTACTCGGCTACCGGTCTTAGACAAATGGCCATGTTAAGCGTCGTAAGCATTGTTTCTCGTTTGTCAGCCACATGTTTTGCCTTTGACTTCTCTCAGTATTTGTGTATATTTGTGTTTCTTCTTTCTTTATCCCCATTTGAATATTGTGCTTCAAGTCTTTGCAGTGGCTGTTGTGCCTAACTTTAACGACTTTTAGTAGTTCACTGGCTTAAGCCGGTTTTCGTTTGGACCTTAAACAAGTAACATATTTTTTAACCCTAACTAACTTAAATGCCAGTCACCGTAATATGAGTCTTCGTCAAGCAGAAAATAATTGACTTGAAATTGCTGCCTCAAACTATCTCCTACTCATAGCCCATTAAACTCTTGACTCCCTACAAGTTTGGCAAATTGCAGACCCCACATAATGACGACAACAATTGGCTGCCTCTCAGCATGCAACAATAAATCACGTTAGCTGAGGGATTTGTGCAATGACTTGAACCCAATGGCACTTAATGGCAGCTGCTAGCCAAGAAACTGGCAAATTGCAGCTTAATACAAAAGTCTTTATCAGAACAACAAAATGGAAAATGTATCTTATTTTTGACCGACGACTTGCAGCTCAATACAATTTCATTTGTAATGTGTATTTCATAGCACAACAAAAATCTGTTTTTCGTTTTGTTTTCAATCAATATTATTGAAAGAAAATTTAAGTTTTATTTAGTAAATATCTTAAAATCCCAGCACTCACTGATGGTTCAATCATAGCAAAGTTTGCTTCATAGATTTTATTAAAAAACTTTTAATTTTTCAGCTAACACAAAATTGTAAAGACGCTACAAATATAAATATAACTTTTACGAGATGGCTGGAAAAGTAAGAACAAAAATTAATTACTAAAAAACATCAAATATTTTCTTGTCGCCTCTTTTCAATAGTCGAAACCTCCTCTCAAAATTAAGTTTCCTATGCATGGTACTCATTTGAATAAGACGCTGGGCCTTTTAAAGACTGCTTGCATTTTATCATTGATTGCGCCGTTGTGTTTGTATTTCATGCACAACTTGCCACAACAATTAAAGTACCAAAACTTTTATACAAACTACGATCCGATGGATGCCTTTGATCGCATGCAAAGCGGCGGCTACTTATCCTCCTGCCCCTGCCCCAAGGAGGGAGATAAAGATGACAAGAAAAAGAAGTAACACATATATACATATACAAATGAGTACTGGCTGATAGCAAGACTTGAAATTAAACACCGATTCGCACACATTGCATCAAAGGAAAGGAAATCCACAACGCAAATGAATTCTAAGAGATTGTAAACTCATCGATAAATCTACTCAATACACGTATTCAAACACACATACACACACATTACTAATAAATGGAGCATTGCAAATACTTGAGGCAATCTCTTGAGTCTTGTCCAGTAGCTTAAGTTGTGTGAAGCACATCCTGTGCATCCTCGTAAATCGTTTGGAAAGCTGTCCTTGCCGCCTTGCTGATGGTCAATATTGTCGTACGTTAAGGCGAGGGTCGTTCGAAGGTATCAAAAGTGCAATAGCTACTATATAATCAGCAGTCATCTCAGGTGTCTGTTTGTGGTAGCTGCGTGTCTGCTAGTGCGAAAAAGATATTCATAAATATGTTTTTGCATTCTGTCACTATTTTGAGTTTCAATAACTTGAAAGAAATACCTAAGCTAGCTTAAGTGGTATTTTAAAAGCATTCACTCGAATTGTACAGCGTGAAAATAAGTAATATGTATTGAATGCATTCCTCAACTTAATCGGCCATCAGACAATAAGCTTTAAGCATGCAAAGTGAATGGAATTTTTGTTTAAATAAAAACATTTGAATAGATTTTCTACATGTTTTACTCTTGAAAACATAAAATATAAAATGGGTCTTGTGTATTAAGCATAAATATAACGTCGGAACTGCAACTATCTTTAATTGTTTTGTCAAGTGTCTTAAAAATTACAACTGAACTCGTTTTCCAAAACTCTTATAAGGGAAAAAACAATCAACACACATTTATCGATTCAGGCAATTCCGAAAACTATGCACGTTTACTATTCACACATTCCTTGGAATTCCCTACAGCATTTTTTGATTGGCATTTGCATGGCCATTTTATGTTCATGTGGCCATTTTTTCATAGCACATTTGATTTGAATATTCTAGGGTATTAGTTTGTTGGCATTATTCGTTAGTGTGGATATATTTTTTACCAATTTATATTTTGTCAATGCTTAAAACTCTTATAAGCTTTTTCTATCTATAAATATATATATTTAAAAAAAATATTGTACTCAGGCAGAAACTTTTCAAATTAGCTTACAGGATATATTCATGTCACTAACTAAGCTTATTCGCATTTTTGCAAATATGCCTCTTTCAAGTATGACTTAAAAATGTGTTGAGCGTGCCTATTTTTTACATTAATTTTCGTCCCTTTTCAACCGATGTCTAGCTATTAAATGCAAATGGCAGAATGTTATTCAAATTTGTAGGTCCAGTTAGCACATGTCTGTCAGAGTTTTGAATTTGCATGCGGCAATTACATTACCAGTTAAATGCTTGACTTTTTTCTTTCACTGCTGACCACTCAACTTTGGCCTGACCACAATGCGAAGTTTGTTCTAGTCTGTATTTTTTTTTGTCTTTGGACATCGCTTGTCTTTGAGCTGTGCAATGAACCCTGCTCAAGAAAAGCATAGAAACACGGACTGAGACAAGTTCAATATTTTGCATGCCCCTTGGCATTAAAGGCGATTAGAAGTACGGCAACGCCTATTATCACAGTTCTGACAAATAGCATTGCATACTTGTAGGCGTCTCCCAAGCTGTCAACGCACACAGTTTTCCCCTTGCTTCGACAAAGCCAAGCAAATCCCATGAAATTTAAGTGGAATTTCGAACTCTCTAGCGATTTAGATACGCAAATACACAAAGATATTTGTTTTTATACTATTAGTAAAAGGATTGCGTTTGATAATAAAAACATTTTGTGATTTTGTACCCATTATTCGTGAATTCTTTGCTCATTTTCAAAATATTTTAGTTCAAGCACTCAGCTTATAATTAAACTGAGATTTGAATATTATATTTTTATTTATTCGCTACATTGTATGTTGAGATTTTGTACGCCATAATGCTTATCAACACACTAGAGCTAAAGATCGCATTTGAAATGAATATTAATGAGCTTTGCCTGCTTTGTAAAAACAAAGTCAATGAACTCTTCCACTTGAAGAGAGTTTCTAAGAATAGCACTTGACATTGTGCTATCATAATTATCTATTTGTTAGTTAGACCATGACTTCTACGTGCCCCAAAACACCTTCTTTGTTAATTGTAAGTTATTGACACGCGACGTGCCTTGAGGGGCGGTTTGAACTTGTGGCACGCCCACCTGTGTGCCTAAATTGCCAGTTTACTGTAATTATAAATTTCCGTAGGCTATCAAGTTTCCAGTTGCCTACAAATTGTCGTTGCGTGGGACTTTGCAGCAATATTAATTGAATTTTAAATTGTTTGCAATAGCCAAACATTCAACTTGGCAAATAGCTGCCGAACTAAGTGTAGGTGTGGCAATTGAGTTATTAGCTAACGCATTTACGAGCTATGCGCTGAATTCGTGGCGTTTGCTCAAAGTGATAGTTCAATTAAGAGATAAAAAGAGATTTTCTAAGAGGCAAACATGAGTCTAGAACATGCCAAGTATATTACGGATGTGCAGCTTACTGATTACAGTGTACGTAGCAAGCGTTTTGCCTTGATAATACATTTTCAATGCATATATCCTGTTTGTCCTTCCTTAACGGATATCCCTCAAAGCTTTTCCTTCTGGCCAGACAAAATTTATCGTCAAAGATAAAAGCTTATTTAGTAAGACTGTTAGGAAAATCAAAAAAAAAAACCTTAAGCTACCGTGTCAAATCTTTTGTATAATAAATAAATCAGCGTCTTTGTTAATCTAACTCAGTCATTAGATAGCTTAAAAGTCTATGGATATACAGTTTGTCAAACGAACGTATGTTTTTATTATGTATATGTATATGCATAAATATAATTCCTATATATGCTCTATCTTGCCGCCTAACTGGTTAAAAGCTACCACCTGCATGTTGATGCATATTATGACAAGCTACAGTGGATTGTCTAATAAAGTTTTCGTTTTGGGAAAGTTCAATTAACTACAAGTTTATTATTCACTGGTTTTTTCAGCATTTCGTAAGCTTTTGTTATGGAAAAGGCCAGTTCCGTTGCCAGAATACATGTTCAAACATATCTCAATTTTACTATCTGCGCGTATACATCGACAACATGGCCCACATGCGTGCAAGCACACATAGACTCGCACACTAACTAAGGGTCAAAGGCGGCTACTGGCAACAGTTCTTATATATTTGTTTGTCTCTACAAAGGCTGTGCTGCTCTCAGCCATAAATAAGCCATAAATTTGGCTAGTGACAATGTCCTACTGTGCTTAACAGCATACTATTTTAATACGGCTCAATGGAGCTGGAAGTGACAACATATTTCAGTTGGATATTATTCATTTATTTCAAGGCTGGGTTACATTTATTTATTCAAACTAAATAATTCTTAAATAATCGCCTTAATGGTGCTCTGAAAAGTATAACCAAATGTTTATTCAAATATAATGTCATAACAGCGTTTGTTTCTAAAATAATGTTGATTTTCTTTTCTTGGAAAAATTTTTTTTAATATACGCACAGGATAAATGCTTTAAAATTGCCATTTAATAAGTTATAAAATAAAACGTATTTTAAATTTTTTTTTATTAAATACAATTTTGTTTTTTGTTTTTTTTTAAATTTTCTTCGAAATGTTAAGTACTTGCATATACATATAAAGTTACTCTGGCAACCCTGGTATTTTTACCATGCGAATGAATGCATTCCTCTTTCACTGTGCTATCTCGCAAGCTACTTTTGGCTCATTTATCTGAAAAATTGGCCAGCTTTGGTTAAATGCTTATGTCTCTGGCTTTGCGGGCAAAGGCAACGCCTCTGTATTTCTGCTAAATAAACGCTCTGGTAATGTTGTTAACCCAACGATTGATTGAACACTTAAAACTGTAAGTTTCCTCTCGACGCTTGCAAGTCTGGAGCTTAAATTATTCACGAATATTAAATGTAACTAAACGTTTGGACAATATTCCTATAGGAATCTCTACTCTACTTTGTTATAAACTAAATGCTTAAATCCCAAAGATTTATTATATGTAATCAGTACTGAAACTTGGAAAATTGTTACGCAATAAAAATATTAAGTCTTTGGTTTTAAAATATAATAAATATCTAAAATTAGCTAGTTGATAAAGTTGATGCATATAGCTTGTAAGGCCTAGGACACTACTTGAATCTTTTCGCGAAAGATGTTGTCCGCCGAAAACAAACAAAATAACACACATAGCCACACACACATGAATATTGCAATATATGTGTGTGTAAGTGTGTGTTTGTGTGATGTTGCGCTCTATTTGCTATTTCCAACGCAATTTGCCAAGGGGTTCATTAGACTTTCAACATTTGTTTTGTCGGTGCCGCCACTAACGTCAAAGCCAATGAACGAAAAGCATGCACAAAATGTAGAAACATATCTTAGCGGGTGTGTGTGGGTGTTGGTGTGTGTGTGTGTGGGAATAAAAAAGCTGACAACAACAAAAAAAAGAGAGCGGCTATCTTTAAATGGTCGAAAATAACATACCCTTGTACCCTTTGCATTCCAATTTGTTAAGCCTTTTTAACAAACAAGAAATACTTACATGTACGGGACATGTTATAGAATTGAAAAATACTGCAAGCTTATTATTTAAAGAATTTAATTTAAATTATGCCGAAATTGCTATACGTTTATTAGAAAATAATTTAATTTGAAAGCTTGAAGGTGATAATAAAATTTATTAGTTAGATATATAGATTTATTATTTACGTTCATTAAAAACTTATTTTTATTCACCTTATATTTAACTTTTGCCAAGTGTAGAAAGCAGGACTAAATGAGCTGGTAAAGAAGTTGAACAGAGACAACGTATACTGCAGCTGCGGCAAAAATTACACCGGATACAGAGCACAAACCAGATATCAAACTCAAAATGAAAGCAAATGTGGCAAATGTGGCACATGCCGCATGCCACCAGGCGTTACAGATAGAAATTAAGGCAATGCCACAAAGCCAACAAAAAGCCCATGAAAAGCTATGAGAAAACAGTATTGAGAGTTGTGGATAACCGCATTACAGCCAGAGGTGAAGGCTCAGATAGACACTTACACACAGCTACAAAAAGCTATCAAAACATGTTCCCAGAGGCTCAATAGACAAACTTTTGGACCAAGCAAATCATCTGTATGATTGTTAATGCTGCTGTTTCTCCCTCCATGCTTCTGTTCTCAAGGTTGCATTTGATTAGCATAGAAGAGCAAAGAGTATGTTCTGCTTACGGGCATAGACATTTTTATGCCACTCTAGGCTATACCTTTTCATTAGACGTAACGCCTAAACATTTTCACGCGCCAAACTTTATTTTACTACCTGCCTTAATTGGGGTAAAAGGCGTTAACGAGGCCATGACAACTTGTAGCTATCTAAAAAAAACATTTTGTTAGACTAACAGCTAAAGTTATTATTACAAAGACGTGCTTTAAAGATTGTTTTGTACTTAATATATTTGCTAAATTTAGCATAGGGAGGACGCGAAGTAATAATTTCAAAATATATATTACTTAAATGTATTTATTTGTAGTAAACTTTTGGGTTTTATTTTAAAAATGAATCAGATAAATAAAATATGGCTCATAAACTTGGCCTGTTTTAAGAGTCGCTTGGTGGCTCTTTTCTGTCTGGTATTAATCATGAAGCGCGTCCCTCATGGATGCAAGGCGTTTATATATTTAATTCTGTATAACTAATTTCTAATCAAGTGAAATCCATAAAAAGCTAAGCTCGTTTTTCTTTAAAGTGTATTAAAAAAGTGAATTATCTTCAGGGGTTAAAGTCAAGAAAAAATTATGTATGTGTGCAGATAACATTTTTAATAACGCGTCTTTAAATGCTTTAAGTGTTTTCCTGATATATTTACTCAGTGTTGTTCTTTTCTAAAAGTGCTTTGATTTTACTACTTCATTCACAACCTTTAACGCTGACATTTTGTGTTTTTTTACCACAATCTTTCAAACAAAAAATCAATTAACTTATCAATTAAACAATTAAATATATATGTTTTCCTGCTATGGTTGTGTTCTTTTGTATGTTTACGGTCGTTTTTTCTTCTTGCAAATTCACTTTAATAGTGGCAAATAAAATTTTTATTTAAGGTGCCGCAAACCCAATTTCACAGGCTAAAGATTTTTATACCGCCCTAATGGCAATCACGTCCACTCTGCTCGCACTTTGTCCCCAAAGAAGCCCCAATCTAAGCACATACATACATAAATTACTTTTCAACAGCTTTGTGTGGTCGCATTTTATTGAACTACCATCCACGTTCGTTTTTTATGTTCCTGCGACTTATAACTACTTTGCCTCTTGAACTTGACCATTAAACAAAAGATTTAAATTGCAGTTTGATTTTTTTTATAGCATAAGAGAGTAGAGCGAGAAGTTGTTTGTTGGAAGTAAGCTTAGCTTTGTTTTTAAATCGTTTTTTTTAACCTCTTATATATTCAAGTGTACAATAAAAGCGTTTCAACATTCGAACCTACAGTTAAAATAATATTGCTACAAGCATTGTATTATCAATTTTTTTAATATGTAATTTCATTTTATTTTATCATTCAACCCATGAAAGGTTACGTGTTAAGGCAAGGTTAACTGTACGTTGTGGCTAGTTTTACGGCTTATAGCTTATCAAACAATGTTGAGCATGGGACTTGTTGAACTTGTGCCCCGCAACTTGATGGTGGTGAACTAAGTTTAACAGTTTCTATGGCCAATTGATTTTTGTTTGTTAACTTTTATGCAAGCAACTCGTTGTGCACTGGAGGAGCATCGTTTTAGCCTTTATGCACACATGCATATGCATTTAACCTTCTTCAGCTCCTTTCATGCCATACATACATCTATTAAGGACTTTTAGTTCTTTTCAGTGTTCAGTGTCAAGTTCACGTTGGTTGGCCACTTGACTCAAGGATTTGCGTTATGCAACTCACAATCACTAGCAAATGCAGTTTGCAACCTTAAGTTTGCAAATATTTTAACAAGGAATATTAGAATAGATTGTGTTTAATTATGATTGTAATTAGGAAGCTGAATATTATCTGAAGGACTTAGCATGGTGTATATGAAATGTGTGATCCATATCAAAAATTTGAACGAGTCTTCCAAAAGTAAATAACATAAACTGGTTAAGCAACTGCTTCTGAAAATTCTGGCAATAAACACGTTTCGTTTTTCCCCAACACGCGCTCAAACTAAGCCCCTTCCGGCAAAACCCCAACACGCCTCTCTGATTCTCATTTAATGGCAATGTCTATAAAATGTTCTTAGCTCATTTGGGGCTGTCAGTGTTGATGTTGTGCTTCTACTCTTGTTTCTGCAGGACTTCTGCACATGCGACTGCATTAATTACGCCCCCTTTCGTGGCTCTTAACCCCTTCTCCCCAGGCGGACAGAGAAGCAGCCAGACATGTGTGTTCCTGCTGAGCTGACTTCGGGCCCTTGGGGCATGCAGTAGATGTGCATGTGTTTGTTGTTGTTGATCTGCAACGCACGTTGCACGGTAATAGTTTTCGAGCTACAAATTGATTTTGAAGGTGCACACACGCTTGCCACTTGTTGTTGCAAGTTGCAATAAAACCGCAACAAAAGCACACATATATTTTTCTTTTCCACTAAAAATAGTTTGCGATGACGCAAGCTACAAGTTTTGGAATCAGTTGTGCAAGTCAAATGAATTTTAAGACTTTTTGCTTAACTTCTAAAACATTTTATACAATATGAAAGGTGGGGAAAACTAAAAATTGCATATATTGGATTGTATATTCATGTTATAAATAATCAAGATGTAGACTTTTTACAAACTGCTTAAAAAAAATTAAGAAAATAACACAAAAATTCACTCAAAATCTTAAGAATCCATTTCATTCATATAAACGAAAAATTGTCCATTCTGAGTAGTGCGCTTGCGTCGACAGCAGAGCGAACGGCATTGCCGGCAAAATGTGAGACAAAAACAAAAGAAAAATATAGGAGCAAGAACAAGAATTTTCTGACTATCTAGTTCAAGTTCAATGCAATAACAAAATGCGAAACCTACCACAACAAAACGAAAGCTAACAGCAACACTTTCTGTTAACTTACAGCAGCGCTTTTACTGTCTAACAGCTAGATAACATAGCATCATCGTTAACAGTCGGGACGCAGTGACGCCAATTCCGATTGGGACGCGTCTGCAGCCGCTTAGATCTGCCGCTGACAACTCAAACACATCGAACGCAATGCTTCCATTGCGTAGAACAGATTCAGATTCT